>NC_051171.1:92950613-93475970 GCF_013339725.1 Rhipicephalus microplus
TATATGCAATGGCTCCTTGTCGGTGAAGGAACAGAGTGCGCGTTAAAAATGAAAGAAGAAAAAAAAAGAACAGGGGGGGGGGGGGAGACTGTACGACATCCTGGACAGTCACCACACAGTTGCGGCTCACTGGGAAGACATGCGCGCATGTATTAAAAAGTCAACACAACCACCTAGCTGTCAGCTCCTTGTCAGTGAAGGAACAAAATGTGCGTTAAAATTTAAAGAAGAAAAAAAAAGAAAAGAAAAAAAGAAAAAAAGAAAAAGAAAAAAGAAAAAGAAAAAAGGGGGGTGCCGTATGACATCCGGGACCACTTATCTGTGCTTTCCGGCTGTGCTTGATCAGGCAAATCATTTCTATGTTGTCAGATGCATGGGCCAAAAGCTTTGTTAGCGGATAATATTATTGCCGTAATGAAACCGGACTGATTAGAGAGAAGCGTTTGCGTCTTTTAGCGGTCGTAACACTGACAGAGTGCCTGGGTGTTCATTTATTCCGTATTTTATTGTGTTAAATTTGTAGATAAAATAAGATTCCCGTTGTTCCCGTTCTCTGATTGTTCAAAAGTTGTTTTCTAGTAGCGTAACCCTGATGTCATCAAAGCTGCGGTCTTTTGATGTGCAGTGTTTTGAAAGTGGAATGCCTGGCAGGGATCGTACATGTGCGCGATGGTTGCTGAATCTAATTCTAAACGGAGTGTCTGTCTGGCCCACGTATTGCTTGTTACATACCCCACTATCCACGAGGTATATGACGTTGTCTGAGTCAGAGTCTAGTGCACCTCTTATCCTGTGCTTAAAATCCGAGTGGGTGCTTTCGCCACTGTCGTTGTCTACATGTGTTTGCATACCTTGCATCTGCTTTTTCCGCAAGGGTGACACCCAATTTGAGATTTCACACCTATGTTTGAAATTATTAAATGATCCTTTATATTTTTCGGCCGTCTGTATGCAACACAAGGAGGAGAAGTGAAAATTTTGGATAGTCGCACGCTCTGTTTCAATATGTTAGTGTTTCCTTAGGACCTTGTTTATGTTCGGTGGGTTGCTCGTGAGAGTTGATAGCAAGTTTTTGTTGCGGTGTTGGTTGGCGTTTTTCTGGTGGTTGCGAAGAATCTGGCGGTCCAGATTTTACGCTTTTCTGATGATATATATATATATATATATATATATATATATATATATATATATATATATATATATATTTCTGCTCCCGGCTGGTTATTTCTTCATCCACTTTTCTTTCTTCTTTCTTCCTATTTACATTCCATTGGTTCTGATAACTTTCCCTGTACATTTCTTGGCATTACTGTCTGTTAGATCTCATTAATATTGTGTTAAAACACGGAAAAACGAGCCCTTAGGTATACACTTCTTTCACCCATATATATATATATATATATATATATATATATATATATATATATATATATATATATATATATATATATATATATATATATATATATATATTCCAGTAGATCTTCCGTGAGCGGTCACAACGTGGTTTATTTCGACGTTTCGGCCTAGAGTGTGGCCTTCATCAGGAATATAGATACAGTTTGTTGGTGCTTAGCTTTATACAATCTCAAATCAGAGGGCAAGGAAAGAGGGAAAAAAGGAAAGAAAAAAAGAAAAGAAAAAAGGAAAGAAAAAAAAGAAGAGAAAAATAATATACGGTGGACGCCCCTCGGGTGCCCCCCCTTCCATTTCCCCAATAATCTCTCTCCCCCCTCTCCCCATCATCTTTCTGATGTCAGCGGTCTGTGTATGTTTCCGTTCACTAGCGCATTCCTCCCGATAAGACAGCCCCTCCTGGCACTGGCGGTTCGGTGTGGGGCAAAAAAGAGCTTTTCAGGAAGTCCTAAGCCTTTAACTACTCGGGGTCCCGTAAACAATTCGTCGTAGAAGGACGGGGGCCGCGTATTGTGGCAGAGGCTGGTCAGCGGGCATTTTAGGAAGTTCTAAGCCTTTAACTACTCTGCGCGCTGTCAACATTTCGTCGTAAAAATAGGGGTGCCTTGTATTGCGGTAGGCTGTGCAAGCGCGTGCAATGCGAATTGCTTGCCCGCTTCTAAATTACGCGTGTAGTGGGGGCCTCCCGGCTGTGCACAGGGTTGCTGTTGGGCATGTCGTGCATGGCACAATTGATTGGGTAGTAAAATAAAACAGAAAACAGACGACAGCTGCACTTAGGAAGAGCAGTTACACTTGTAATTGTTTTGAGTTGTCCAGTGCCCTTCGCAGCTGCAGTGCCGTGAACTCAGTTACTATTATCATTGTTGCCGTTATTGTTTTCTAATGCTTTAATTGCTGCAAGTGTACCAGGATTCTCATTTATTCCTCTATCGAGGGTGTTAAATCGATGGATAAGGTATGACTCTCGTTGTTCACGTTCTCGATTTGATTTAAATCCCCTCTCTAAGAGCGTTAATGATAGCTTGTCGAATGCATGGTCGGGAAGATTGAGATGTTTTGATAGAGGTAGACTTGGGGCTGATTTCGCATGGGCTCTGTGATTATTGAAGCGAATCATAAATGGTGTTTCTGTTTGTCCGATGTACTGCATACCACACACGTTGCATTCGAGTAGGTACACCACATTAGAGGAACCGCATGTTAGGTTTCCTCGTATGTTAATCGAAAACTTGGATTGCGTGCTGGTTGCTTTGTCTGTTTCTCGCATCGCCTTACATACAAGACATCGTGGCTTTAAGCAAGGGCGGCATGAATTATTGGGGGGTGATGCGTTAATTTGGGAGTGGACTAGGGTGTCTTTGAGGTTACGTGGTCGTCGGTAAACGACGCCTGGAGCGGATGGGAATGCGCGTTTCAGACGTTCACTTTGTTCCAGATTGTTGTAATGTCGTTTAAGGATTTTGTTTACATTGGGGAAGTTTGTGCTGTAAGTCAAGCAGAGGTTTGTTCGTTGTGGGTCTTCTCGTGGTGGTCGCTTCATAAGTGAGTCTTCACGCTTTTGTTTTCTCGCTTTTTGAACGGCGTCATTAATTACATGTGGGGGGTATTTTTGTTTCTAGAGCATAAGTTTTAGCCTCTGTGAGCTCGTGTCAAAGTCAGCGTCTCTGGAGCAGATTCGCTTAAACCGGTGAGCCTGGCTGTATTGAATACTGTTTTTACAGTGGTGTGGGTGATCGCTTTGGTAATGAAGGCATTGTTGTCGATCCGTTGGTTTGTGATATAGGGTTGTAGAGAGCTTCTCTTCTTCTATCGTTATGGTAACATCAAGAAAATTTACGGTAACTTGCGAGTATGTGTGTGTGAAGTGTATGTTCGGATGTACAGCATTGTAAGTGTCTATAAGGCTGAGAAGTTCGTCCTCGCTGTGGGTCCAAATAAGAAAGATGTCATCTATGTATCTTCTGTATAACATTGGTTTCAAGGAACTTTGTGCAAGAAATTCAGATTCTGGCTTTCCCATAAATATGTTGGCATACTTAGATGCCATTTTGGTGCCCATAGCGGTCCCGCTGATTTGTCGAAAATACTCTTGGTTAAACTTGAATGAATTTAATTCAAGGACCATCCTCGTCAATGTTGCAATGGCAGAGAAATCTGGGGTGTTAGATTGTCTATAGTTTGTGTACATGTTTTGTAATGCAGCTATGCCGTCATCGTGAGGAATATTTGTATATAATGAAGAGACATCAAGAGTAACCAAGTACGAGTTTTTCGGCACACAGATACCCGCATTGTCTCGAAGAGAATGTGTGGTGTCTTTTATGTACGACGCGAGGGTGCATGGAATGTGGCTTATTAGTTTGTCCACATACCCTGATATGGGTTCAGTTATTGTACCGATGCCTGATATGATTGGTTGACCTGGGTTACCAGGTTTATGAATTTTTGGGAGGATGTAGAAGCGACCTGGACGAGGGTATGCTGCTTGCATCAGTTTGTGGTCAGTGTTGGTTATCTTTTCTGCATCCAACAGTTTCTTTAGTTCTGTTGATAAGATACGTTTGTATTCGTCTGTCGGATCACCTGGAAGGCGTTCGTAAAATCTTGAGTCGTCTAGTTGGCGGTATGCTTCTTGTAGGTAGTTGGTTGTATTAAGGACTACAAATGCTCGTCCTTTGTCAGCGGGTTTTATTGTTATGTCTGTCCTAGATGCCAAATTTTTCACACTTATTTTTTCAGATTTGGTCAAGTTTTCTCGGTTTCCTTTCTGTCTGTGGTATTCGTGTATTATATTGCTACCTGTAGGCTGCCACAAACCATAGTGCGAATGCGCGTGTGCGCCCGACGAGGAAGATGAGGCTCGCTGGCTGCTCGAGCTCGGAGCCAGACTGGCCAGTGCTGCAACCGCTCTTGCAAATATATTTTTCGAATATATTCGCAATACTTTGTCTCGTTACTCACGTAACATATTTGGTGGAGGTGGAACGATCCCCGTCCTCACCACGCAGCTCCGCAGTGGCCGCATCCTCCAGCTTTCCGCCATGGCTTCCAGTGACAACGCGTCCGCTTCATCATCTGCGGCTTCTCCGACAACCTTTGTCGCCGTCCAAACACCACGTGATCCCGGGACATTTTCTGCGCAACCTGGCCTCGACGTCGACAAATGGCTTCGCCTTTATGAACGGGTCAGTCAAACTCACCGTTGGGACCCTACCATGATGCTCGCTAATGTTCTCTTCTACTTGGACGGAACCCCGCGTGTCTGGTACGAGACAAATGAGTCCGAACTCACCAGCTGGGACACGTTCAAGGAGAAGCTACGTGACATCTTTGGGGACCCGACCGGTCGCCACGCAGCTGCACGACAGGAGCTGGCTACCCGTGTCCAGTCGCCAACTGAATCGTATGTGTCATACATCCAAGAAGTTCTCGCTCTTTGCCGAAAAGTGGACGAGGCGATGTCTGAGGCTGAAAAGGTTGGACACGTTTTGAAGGGGATCGCGGACGACGCCTTCAATTTGCTGGTGTACACTAACGTCTCGACCATCGACCGTGTAATTCAAGAATGCCGCCGTTTCGAAACAGCAAAAAGCCGTCGGGTGCGCCCTCCTTTTTCTCGGTTGCCAAACACGGCGGCTACGTCCACCTGCTCCGATTCTACCGTCACACCGCCCTTTGAGCAGAGTGTAACGCGTATCGTTCGACGGGAACTTGAAGCAGCAAGTCCAGCGCCGCTTCAGCCCACTTCTTTCGAACATACGATACCGACAACCCCCGCGATCTCCGTTATTCAGGCGGTCGTACGACAAGAATTCGCCAACCGCGGGTTCCCTGATGCTTGCCCCATCTCTTGCCCCTCCTCCAGACCAATTCCCACTAATGCACCTCGACGTGACCCATTTGTTGCTCCACGATCTCGCAACCCGGCGGAATGGCGAACTCCTGACGACAAACCGATCTGCTTCCGGTGCCACCGCGTTGGACATGTCTCCCGTTACTGCCGTGCCTCCTGGACGCCGCCACATAGGAGCCAGTTTTTCGCACCTTATAGCCCATATGAAGATCTTCGCCGGTATTCGTCCAGCCGTACCGCCCCTGCTTTCGACACGTCTAACAGCCGCCTTCCTGCTCGTTCTCCGTCCCCTCAACGCCGTCGTTCCCCGTCGCCCCAGCCACGCCGCCATCACTCGCCGCCTAACTTTTCATCGTACCCGACGGAAAACTAGACAGTGCAGCCCCTGGAGGTAGTGCTGCATCATCCCTGTCTGAACCAAACCCTCCATTGACGCTTCATACGAACAAAAATCTTGTCGATGTACACGTGGACGGTATTTCTCTGTCGGCACTAGTCGATACTGGCGCTCATGTGTCCATAATCAGCGTTCATCTTTGTCGCCGCTTAAGAAAAGTACTCACGCCCCCTGCTACCGAAGCTGTACGTGTGGCCGATGGCGGCACTGTTCCTGTCATTGGCATGTGTACGGCTCGCATACGCATCGCCGACCGTTACATCCCTGTTCTATTCACGGTGCTCCAGAACTGTCCTCATGACCTCATCTTAGGGATGGACTTCCTGTCGACCCATTCTGCTCTCATCGACTGTTCCGCTGGTACTCTTTGCTTAGACCTTCCTCTTCAGCCGGATATTCACCCTGAACCTCAACACGGCCTTTCTGCCACAGACTTCCTCCGCTTACCGCCTAAAGCCCTCACATTCACCGAATTTGCCACGACCTCACCCGTATTGGATGGGAATTACATCGTCACGCCGATTCCTGATGTCCTACTGGCACGTGACGTCACCGTCCCTCACTGCATCGTAACTGTAGCCTCCAACCGGACCCGTCTACCCGTCATAAATTTCGGCTTCACAAAGCAAGTCCTCCCTGAAGGCATCCTAATTGCCACGTTGCGGTCCTTAGCCGATGATCACGTCACCACTTTCGCAGCCGACGCATGCCCCAATTTTCCTTGTCGCCCACTCGATGCCACATGCCTCGACATGTCAATACGTCCCATGATCGACCCTGACCTTCCCCCAGCGCAATCAGCCGCTCTCGCACGCCTTCTAGCTTCCTACCGTGACATCTTCGACCTTGACGACCGCCCACTCGGCCAAACTTCTCTTGTAAAGCACCGCATCAACACCGGTGATGCTGCTCCCATTCACCGTCGACCGTATCGCGTGTCCGCGTCGGAGCGCCAGATTATTCAAGCTGAAGTGAATAAGATGTTAACTAAAGGCATTATTGAGCCCTCATCAAGCCCATGGGCGTCACCCGTCGTCCTGGTTAAAAAGAAGGACAACACATGGCGTTTTTGCATCGATTACCGGCATCTAAATCGAATCACCAAAAAGGACGTGTATCCTTTACCACGTATTGATGACGCCCTCGATTGTCTCCACGGCGCACGCTACTTTTCATCCATCGACCTTCGTTCTGGTTATTGGCAGATTGCCGTAGACGAGAAAGACCAAGAAAAGACCGCCTTCATCACTCCAGATGGCCTATACCAATTCAAGGTTATGCCCTTCGGTCTATGCAATGCCCCCGCCACGTTCGAACGTATGATGGACTCTCTGCTACACGGGTTCAAATGGTCAACATGCCTGTGTTACCTAGACGACGTCCTCGTATTTGCACCTACGTTTGAGACCCACCTTGAGCGTCTGTCGGCCATTCTCGACGTCTTCCGCAAAGCTGGCCTCCAGTTGAACTCCTCGAAGTGTCACTTCGGCCGCCGACAGATTACCGTGCTGGGCCACCTTGTCGATGCTTCTGGTGTGAGACCGGACCCTGAGAAAATTCGTGCCGTCACGAGTTTCCCAGTACCCCAATCCGCCAAAGATGTCCGGAGCTTTGTGGGACTTTGCTCCTACTTTAGGCGGTTCGTGAAAGATTTTGCGGCAATCGCCCAACCACTTACCGATCTTTTGAAGAAAGGCGTTCCATTTTCGTGGGGGTCCACTCAAGCTGCCGCCTTCTCTCACCTCATAACACTTTGACGACGCCCCCTATCCTCGCCCACTTTGACCCATCTGCCCGAACTGAGGTCCGAACTGATGCCAGTGGTCACGGTATCGGAGCCGTTCTCGCCCAATGCCAACAGGGACACGACCGCGTTATCGCGTATGCTAGCCGCCTCCTTACACCTGCAGAGCGTAACTATTCGATCACGGAGCGAGAATGCCTTGCTCTTGTCTGGGCGGTCTCAAAATTCCGTCCATATTTATATGGCACTCACTTTTCCGTCGTCACCGACCACCACGCGCTCTGCTGGCTTTCATCCTTAAGAGATCCTACAGGTCGACTTGGTCGCTGGGCTCTGCGACTGCAAGAATACACCTTTTCTGTGATATACAAGTCTGGACGCCTGCACCAGGACGCCGATTGCCTTTCTCGCTATCCAGTTGACCCATCGGCCACCATACCTGACAACGACGCCTGCGTGTGCTCCGTTTCTCAACTGAACCACATAGCCGACGAGCAACGCCGTGATGCAGCCCTACGAGCTATCATTGAGCGCCTCGACTCCTCCCCATCGAACCGATCCTATCGCTCGTTCGTACTCCAGAATGGCACATTATACCGGCATAACTTCCATCCAGACGGCCCATCTCTGCTGCTTGCCATACCCAAACACCTCCGCTTGGCTGTACTCCACGAACTTCATGACGTTCCTACTGCCGGCCACCTGGGTGTGTCCCGCACATACGACCGGATTCGCCGTCGCTTCTATTGGCCAGGTCTGGCACGGTCCGTCAGAAGATACGTCGCGGCGTGTGAGGAATGTCAGCGCCGCAAAACACCATCGACGCTTCCGGCTGGGCGCCTTCAACCACTCGATATTTCTACGGAACCTTTCTTTCGCGTCGGCTTGGACTTACTCGGCCCTTTTCCTCTGTCTTCTGCTGGCAACAGGTGGATAGCTGTGGCCACAGACTACGCCACACGCTACGCAATCACACGCGCCCTTCCAACAAGTTGCGCCACTGACGTCGCCGATTTTCTTCTACACGACGTGATCTTGCAACATGGTGCTCCACGCCAGCTGCTCACGGACCGAGGCCGCACATTTCTATCGAAAGTCATAGCGGACATCCTACGCTCTTGTGCAACACGCCACAAGCTCACTACGTCGTACCATCCGCAAACAAATGGCCTCACAGAACGCCTGAACCGAACCCTAACTGACATGCTTGCAAAGTACGTTTCCTCAGATCACTCTGACTGGGACATCGCTTTACCATACGTGACATTTGCCTACAATTCTTCGCGCCACGACACGGCTGGTTACTCCCCTTTTTTCTTGCTGTTCGGCCGCGAACCCACATTACCCCTCGATACGACGATTCCGTTACCAGCAGCTCCAACTTCACAATATGCTCTGGACGCCATCAGCCGGGCCGCCCACGCACGCGAAACCGCTCGTGCTCGCCTTCTGACCTCCCAAGCAAACCAACGGCGTCGGTACGACCAACGACACCGCGATGTGCACTTTTCGCCCGGTTCGTTGGTTCTGCTGTGGTCTCCGACCAGGCACGTTGGCCTGTCTGACAAGCTGCTCTCTCGGTACACAGGGCCCTACAGAGTGCTTCGTGAGGTGACTCCCGTCACTTATGAAATCACTCCTGCTGCCTCGCCGTCTTCATCCACCCCTAGGGCCACCGACATCGTACACGTCGCACGCCTGAAGCAGTACCACTCGCCCAATGATCTTGACATCTAGATGCGCCGAGACGGCGCCTTTGCCGACGGGGGTTATGCTACCTGTAGGCTGCCACAAACCATAGTGCGAATGCGCGTGTGCGCCCGACGAGGAAGATGAGGCTCGCTGGCTGCTCGAGCTCGGAGCCAGACTGGCCAGTGCTGCAACCGCTCTTGCAAATATATTTTTCGAATATATTCGCAATACTTTGTCTCGTTACTCACGTAACAATATCTTTCTGTACTGCGGTGATATAAAGGTCCAAGCACTTGTCTCGATTACTGTTCGGTGTCCAATCATTTGATTTACGACGGCGAATTGTTTCGTGGTTAGAAGGCCTGTCCAAGAAATATTCGCGCAACCTTAAGCTTCGAGCGAAGTTGTCGAGGTCTCGGAGCAAGTGGAATTCATCGAAAACTTTTGTAGTCGGGCAGAAGCTTAGTCCCTTAGATAGCAGTTTTAATTCGTCAGGTGACAAGCTCGTGTCCGATAAGTTTACAACCACAGTGTCACACGGTGTGTTCCTGGATGGGTGCTCCTTTGTACCATTAGTGTTTTCCTGGGTGGTGGTGTTGTAATGATAAGGAACTGTATCAGGGAACGCGGGTTTGGGCACATGGTCTCTTTTGAGTTTATGAATTTTTGTGGTCATGATGGCTAGGTATTTTTTCTGCTCAAATTCTCTTAATCGCGTGATTTCTTCGTTCGATAAAGTGTTGTGGCGGAGAATGGTGTTGGTCATAGCGACCAGTTTCTTTACCTGCTTGTCACTGTGATTAAGAGCGATTTCTGTTAATTTAAGAGATGCCTCAAGGAGGACGTTTTTCCATGTTATTTGGTCGTGTTTATCTAGATTTGTAGCGGCTGGTGTAAGGGAGAGTGTCATACCCTTGGGGGCTATTCTAGCACGAAGGTACACTTGCAATGTTGATGCATGCATTTCATGTCTAATTCGTTTGTCAGCAAGTTTTCGTACTTTAAGGAAAGTGGCACTGCAACTGGGATGCGATGAGCTGGGCTTACATTTCAGAAGTCAATCTTCTTTTGGGTGCGGGGATGGCACTGATGAGGTGCGCAGGTTGTAGTTATGTCCGGCAGGCCTTCGTCGTTCTGGGGAGGATTTCGGCGTTGGGCTCCCGGCGAACGTGTTGGTTGGCAGTTCCGGGGTCCGCAATAGGGGGACGCGGTTTCGTAGTTCGGCAGGCTTCCCTTTGAGGAGTGGTGTAGTGGTGCTGTCGTGTAGTGCTTTTGGTCTCGACATCCGCAATGGAGGGACGCGTGTTGGCTGTTCTGCAGACTTCCACCCTAGTAGTGGTGCGCTGTTGATCATGGTGAGGGGGTGCTTGTGGCTCGCGGGAGTCACAGTTTCGCTGATCGTCGGGAACTCATCTGTGGTGTTGGGTGCGTGTGGGGCTCCTGGTGTATGTTGATATGCAGAAGTCTTCTCATGGGTGTCTTGTTGTGTTGAACGTATATTCACGGGAGCTGCTGGTTGAGTCGACCACCCCGTGGTAGCTTCAAGATCTCCACGACCGAGTGCTTTCTTGAGGGTTTCGGCAATCAAAGCGACACCCATAAAACTCGGATGAAGCCCATCCGCAGCAAGAAAGGGTCTTGGTGGCAACTGCTCGTATTGGTAGTCAACGTATGACACCTTGCTTGGTCTTCGGCAGTAGGCCTTGACTGTGTCGTTGAATTGACGAGCGTCCCGGTTGAAGCGGCGCACGAATTGTTCGTTCGATCGTTCCAGGTGTAGGTTGAGGTACCGGGGCAGCACGCATGAAACAAATATATATATATATATATATATATACTATATATATATATATATATATATATATATATATATATATATATATATATATATATATATATATATATATATATATACATATATATATATATATATATATATATATATTTGTGTGTGTGTGTGTGTGTGTGTCCAGAATGGAACGGCTTTCAAACCTCTGTTTTTGCCCAGCATTCTACCAGTGAGCCATGCCTGTGCTCGAAACTGCTGCGCACAAAAGCCCACTAGAAGCGTTATGTTAAAAAAGAGCCACGTTAACACACGCATTATAACGGAGTACAAGAGTAAAATAACCACCACATGTCATAGTATAATAACTGCGTAATCAGGTGTCTCACATTATGTCTTGCATTACCTGTGGGTCGCTAAATGCTTTCAACGCATTACAAAGAGCTCAGCTGTAATTTTTCATCTTCATCAGTCATCGAATGAATTATTAGAGTATTGGGTACTTTGCAAGTGTACTTGTATTAGAACCGCAAAAGAGTTTGCGAGGGGTTTTACAGATGGCACTGTTCCAGCTTTCGCGTTTACTGTGTTTTCTTTGCAGGCAAGGGGGATTTTGGCTTGTTTTTATTTTGCTACGCACACTTTACACACAAACTAGCCGAATTGAGCATTTCAAGGGTGTATTAATACCTGCATGTGAACTTCTACTCCCATAAGGATTAACTAAAATAGGGTGATAAAGTTCTGCATCCTCAATTTTACTTCCCTACGAAATATCGGGTATAAATGGTGGGTTAAAAGAGGTAAATTCAGGATCTTACGTCAGTCATCACAAACGAGAAGAACAAAATATTTCCATTGCACATCCTCAGCCTGGTTTTCTTTTCAGATGTTTTCGGAGCTCTCCGCAATTCCCACAGTGCTGGCGGCTATGCATTCTGCTGCACAGGGGGGGGGGGGGGATTGTGTTTTTACACAAAAACACAAATTTTACAGATTGCGTAATAACTCATGATCGCGCAAATCAATCATTTTTCTCTTTGTCTCGTCGGCTGATATACGTTATACAGAATGTTGCACAGGGCACACTTCAGACCGTTGGGCTCGGGTTCGCACAGCACCTCGAACACAGAATGACTTTGCTTATGTTGTTTTCCATCAAATCGATATAATGCAAAAAGAAGAGCTTGCACAGACTCGATGTGGCCGATCGACAACGCATGAACACTCAGAAAACCCTTGTAGCTGAAGAATATAGCAGGTAAAGAGTCCCTGATCATTTAAAATGATACGAAGTGTTGAGCTGAACCAGAGAAAACACAAAAAAAACGAGAGGAAGAGTGCGAACTCTCGAAACCGACCACTACAAAGCGAGAAAAAAAAATGCCCTTCGAGCCAACTTTGTTTGGACCTTCGAACGGTAGTGAGCTTTGCAAGACGGCAACACATATGCACGTGGGGAAATATTAAAAAAACAAGCAAAAAAAGAGTGAGTGATTGATATGTGGGGCTTAACGTTTCAAAATTACCATATGATTATGAGACACGCTGTAGTGGAGGGCTCCGGAATTTCGAACCACCTAAGGCTCTTTATCGTGCACGAAAATCTGAGCACACGGGCCTACAACATTACCGCCTCCATCAGAAATGCAGCCGCTGCAGCCGAGATTCGATCCCGCGACCTGCGGGTCAGCAGCCGCGTAGCTTAGCCACTAGACCACCGTGGCGAGGCACGCAAAAAAAGAGTCGAAGTTCTGAAGTGCCGGCGAATACTACTCCTGCAGCGTGCGTGAGCGATAGCAAATTGAAGCCGTCATGGGATAATATATAATTCTTCAACGACGTGTTTCAACTAGCCCACTATGTGTCGCCGTGGTGTGGACGCGTTTTGTGTGACAGTGGTACTGTTCTCTTATCACTGGACATGAAATGTGTGGTTTACCGACAGTTTATAATAACTCGTGAAAGGTCTGAGGCAAAGATCAAATACGAAGCATTCAACTGCATAAAGTGTCGAAGCACGTAGCTAATAATTTTATTTATTAATTTTGTAACTTGCAAACTTATTTGACAAATGCATTTTATATGTAGCCCGCATTTTTCCTACTTAGTAAAGGCGGCAAAGCCTTTTATTAAGAAAATATGGCCAATAACGAAATCAATATAGCGGTAATCAGTCCTTGAGGAAAGTAGATGGTCATGATGATATACGAGAATCTTAAAAGACAACGTGGAGATCCTCTGCAGTTCCATATGCCGTGCTCATAGGACTGCAGCTATTGTAACTGTGACTGGGACTAAACCCGTGTGGTTGTTATTATCACAGGAAAGTAAGTCAGAAGTTTCCAACAGGAATACTCAAATTCTTCAAGTACACGTCTTGCCATGGATATATTCGTCATTGTTTAGAATCACGGCAATTCACTTACAAGACAAGCATACAACCTTCATATATTTAGTAATCCAAAGCACAGCAATAATCCTACTCACGATATATTACAAACACAGCATGTGTTGTCAGTTAAAGAAAGCTTTATGCAAACAATTTCAGAGGATAGCTATATGTGCAATAACTTCGCCAGTCCACTTAACGTCGTTTTTAGATGCGTAGCAGCTCTTTCACTAGCAAGTGCAACGAAGTCCGTTCGTGTACCCATGCCAACGCGGTGCACCGGCTTCCCGCACCGCAGTTCTTGGAAAGATTCAAAGTAGGTCAAGTCATAGCTACGCGTTGATGTCACTCTCTTCCTTACCAGCAGCAGCTGCCAGCTTCTCCACAAAACACCTACATGGTGCTGGTCCTCTGGTTACTCACAACACACTTCTCGCTCGCTTCACCCTCTCCACTCTTGCTCGCTTCACCCTCTCTCCTTATCCACAGAACACATGTCCTTCTCCTCCTCTGCTGGCTCAGTCTTTCCCCGTATTTTGCCAGCGACGGTTCGCGGTGCGTCGCGATCGGAGTGCTCGACCACGGCCGCCAGGATTCGACGATCTAAGAATTACGACGTGGTGCTTGTGTGTACGCTTGGATGAGCGTGGGCTGCTGCTTTTGCATTTCACTGCACCCATGAAGTCTGGAGCAAGCCTCGACACGTCACCGCGCCGCACTGTATATCTCTCGCTTCAAGATCGTCACGGCCAACACACGACACCAACAGTTGGGCAGGCCAATATGGCGGCCGAGAAGTCAACAGGCCTATCGGATAAATACTTCAGTCCGACTCAGGGCTGAAAACAGCGCTGGATTCTAAGGCAAGTAGGTTATCATTCTTCATTCTACTCTACTTGTCGCGGGTGCGATACGGATCGCGCTTGCCGGCAACTGGCTCAGTCGTGTTGTATATCGCACGCAAGAAATGCATCGCGAAGGTCAGCTTCGGCGTCTGCAGTTCGCCTGTGTTTTGCGACTGCCTGGAAATGGACCGCCATTGCCGTCGCCCTCCCGTACGCTCGCTCATCGATTGCTCGCCTGCCGCGATGAGCTCCGGGCTTACGATATTGGGCTGAGATCTCGTCGCTGTGTTGGCAGTCATCGAAAACACGTTGCGGGTTCTCGTAAAGAGCTTGGTTGTAGTATGTTGCGCGCTGTAATTGCACCAGCATGGGCTGGCGGGGCTTTCGCTAGCGTCGGAACTCACTGAAAATCGGTCATCATTACAGTCGGTTGCAAGCAGCTCGGCGCCGTCCGCTGGCCAAGGTGGCAGACTCGCGTGTGTGCGCTGCACTCGCTCGTGTTTGAGAAAAAGGGCCGCAATACCGTCGACTTTTTCGGCGCTAGTTTCAAACTAGCTCGGCGCTGTTCGTGGCGGCGGCGAAGCGTACGCTCGCTCTCCTGTTCGAAGTTCGCTGGCGGCAGACACTCCGCGTGCAACGCCGTGTTTCGTCTCACGTTCGCTTGCTCAAGCTGAACGACGTCGCTCACTTGAAACTCGCCGACTTGTTAGTGGCACAGAAGTTCGCGGAGTTATGGCTGCAGCCGCCGCTCCTAAGCTGTTGCGCTACGGGGATCGAAATGAGTGTTTAATGATGTGTGACATCACGGTGAAGTTATTAGCATGTCATATCTCACGTATGTTTTCATTTCACCTTGCACGTATTTCGCATATGCATTTGTATCCATCCTCTGTCACGTGTGACCCACTATTTTTCATACTTACTGTGCAGCCATGCACACACAGCGTGCTGAAGACTGTGCGCTGGCGTCCGCGATGCCTATCATCCATCTCTTTCGTCAGTGCAGCTTCAGAAGGACTGTGCGAGATGTGAAGGTAAAGTTATTTGTGTGTCATATTTTAACGCTTGTTTTTATATTAACGTGCACGTACTTGTCATATGCATGAATCTTGTAGGTGCATGTAGAAAAATAAAAGATTTCGATGTCTCACTTTTGTCGTTCGTTGTTGCCATGACGGCGAAAGCAGTTACACATAGGTGGCTAACTACTTTTTCGCGAGTTCTTTTCTGCGCAATTTGTTGCTCACTGCGCAGAAAAACAGGCAAAAAAAGTATTATGCCTCTTGGAAAATAAACAAAAAACAATGTTTGAACTGGGGAAAAAAGTTCATCCGATTCGTGTGTTTGAGTGGATCAACCGTTCGTCCGGCAAGGTGCAACTGTGAGAACTAACGGTTGCCCGGCAAGGTGTAAAGTGGAGATTAACAGTTGCTCTATAAGGTGGAAACGTGAGGAGGAGGAAGAGGAGGAGGAATAAATGAGGAAGTACAGAGAGGTTAGCCAGGCAAACGTGAGGACTAAATGTTAGTCCTTTGAGGTGATTTGTGAAACTTATGGTTACTCACTAAGGTGTAAGGGTAGGGGCTAAATGTTAGCCCCTTGAGCTTGAGCTTATCTGTGGGGACCAACTGTTAGACCCTGTGCCGTTAGTCCTAAAGGGAATAATGGTTGTGGCAGCCCCATTAGTCCCAAAAAAAAAACCACACACCCTTTTAACACCCTTTTGCCTTAGAAGATTTGATTGATTGATTTCTGGGGTTTAACGTCCCAAAACCACCATTTGATTATGAGAGACGCCGTAGTGGAAGGCTCCCGAATTTTCGACCACCTGGGATTCTTTAACGTGCACCCAAATTTGAGTACACGGGCCTACACCATTTCTGCCTCCATCGGAAATGCAGCCCCAACAGCCGGGATTTGATCCCGTGACCTGCGGGTCAGCAGCCGAGTACCTTAGCCACTAGACCACCGTGGCGGGGCCTTTTGCCTTAGAGTGTAGTTGTTTGCGCCTCGTGGGCTTACCAGAAAAGTTGACTGCCATAGTATTTGAGGGTAAGTTATTGTCTGACGCAACGATACCACTCACATTAGAGCAGAGCTGTCAGTATTGTGTAAACAAAGTGCACCTTTGGTGTCTTTGTTTGAATATGACAGGAAACATTTGTTTGCGTGTTCCTCTTGTGTCGAGCATTGCTTGAATATACTCATTATCAAAATAGAAGGTCATTTTTTAAAATGAAATAACGTTGCGTTGTGCAGATCACCAAAGAAGCTTGAATTGTCAACTTTCGCACTAGATGGCGTCATTTCTTCTTTATATTACTGAACCACGCAATCAGTTTATTCTTAGTGGGATATGGGATGCTCGACGCGAATGAGTAACACTGAATGTGGTATACCTTTGCTTGTCAGTGCTTTAAAACTGCTGCAGAAGGTGCCCTCAACACACGATGAAATCATCAGTCAATATCAGCTTACTTCGCAGTCACTAGAAGTGCACTCGTCAAGGACTTCGCTGTGGAAGAAATGATGTCAGCCTTCAGCAATCAGGGGCCAAGGAAATCTAATTTTTCTTGTTTAATAAATCACGTCACTTTTTCACGGCTTATGGCCCCACATACAGTTCATCTATGACTTCACCGGAAGGGTTTCCTCCGCACACAGATAGAACTACTCACCATTAGAAGCTTCAAATTGCAAGAAATATGCATAAGAGACGACTCTATGCACCTTTGGAAAGATCCTGAAAGGAACAAATTGTGCGGCCTCGAAATAAATGAGTAGGAAACACAGGTATTAACAAAATACTGAGACACGAATGTCCTTTGTTCCCGCTGTTGTCCACGCTACACATGGTGTGCAGCGCGAAATCGCGAAAGGTTTGCACCATTCATCCATATTACTTCACAGAGATGATGACGAGATGCTTGAGCATGAGCTTTTAGGTTTATCTTCTGCTGACGACCTATTTGCGGCACTAGAGATGATATGCAGCGGCTGGCGAATGCATATGGAAAGAAAGGCGATGTTGAAGCACTAGGGTTGAGTGTAACAAACTCTTGACTGAAGGTCTTCAGGGTTCTCAGCAATCAGGTGGTGGCAATCTAGGGCCAACAGATACTCAACCGAATACATTTACCATTTATTATGGATAAATGAGGATGATAGGGTGATACTGAGGTACACAAAAAGTCCTAAGCACAAAGGAGAACAAGAGTGTGACGTGGTGTCAGGTTTTGGGCCCAGGACCGCTAGCCAAGAAACAATCGAGCCACGAGTGCACACACACACACACACACACACACACAAAATATATTTACACGAGAAAAGCAACTATTAATGGAGAATTTCTACACATAGTCTGTCACACGCAGTTCTATAGGAAATCTCTCATTGATTAAAAGTCTCTCGCCGTTTTTTTGCTTGGGCTTGGACGCTGATCACTCGGGGTGACGTGCCGTCTGTCCCGTTGGCGTCTTCAACGTGAGTTGGCCCACGCCACCTCACGGCCTTCTGCCGCAGTAGCAGCAGTAGGGTAGCGTTCGCTCGGAAGCTCCGCCCTGGAGCAACAGCTCTCCGCCGCCGCGTTCGTCCCAGTAGCACACCTAGGTTGTGCCAGCCACCCGGAACGGCAGCAGGACCAGCGGCCCACAGCAAACCGGTACTCCTAACAAATCTGGATGGCAGCCGGAACAGCGGAACCTCACCTGGTCCCTGAGCCAGTCACTCAGCCGGTGTCGAGGTCTCGTTCACCGGTTGTCCAGCTGTCAGGAACGGCAGCCGGAACAGCAGTGGATCGCCTGGTCTCTGGGTCAGTCACCCAGCCGGAGTCCAGGACAGTGAAGCACCTAGAGGACGTCTCTTATTTCCCCGGACCGGTCGTCCAGCCAAGAACCGTCTGTCCTTGCCTGCTTCGCTGCTTCGAACGCTGTCACGCGCTTCCCGATGCCGTGCGCTCTTCTTCGTCGTCTTCACTCTTCTGCCCACACTGTCACAATACCCCGGGTTTTAAGAAAGTTGTTTGCAACTTTTCTGAAGGGCAGAAGTGAAGAGCAAATGTCACAGGGGTGTAGTATGAAAGTCAGAGGACATGGAGAGTTCACGAAAGGGAAATGTCCTGTTAGATGTGCACACAATGTCACGTCGCAACACGACACGTGGAAAACGTCTGTTTACTACACAACAAAATATTCAGCACCCTTATACACGACTTAAATAATCGGCGCCAACGTTATCACACCCCTTGATGTAGTGAACGGTAAAAATGTGCTCTTGGAAGAGTAAACTCAAGCATAATACTCTATTATTTAGATGTTTGGCTCAGTTTAGGTACTGCAAAGGTTGATGGTCCGATTGTATGATAAATCGCTTGCCGTACAGGTAGAGGTAGAATTTCTGTACTGTCCATACAAGTGCCAAACATTTCCTTTCAATGGTGGAGTACCGTGTTTCTCTTGGCAAGAGGTTGCGGCTAGCGTAAGCAACAGGGTGTAACAAGGTATCATTGCCTTGCTGTAGCATTACAGCACCAAGACTAACGTTTGAGGCATCGGTGCGTAGTACAAATTCTTTTTTGTTGTTAGGCGCTTGTAGGAAGAGAGTTTTATCAAGCTTACTCTGCAGTATGGCAAAAGCTTGTTCTTGATCCGGTCCCCACGCGATGTTTGTGTTTTGTCCTTTTCGCGTACGGACAAGGCATGGTGGTGGAATTTCATACAAAGCATTGTCGCTGAACGACTCCTCCTCTAGATTCGAAGAATCTTGAATAATCTCAGTGACCACTGAGACTTGCTGCGGGGGAATGGACTCGCGTTTCTCATATTTCTTCAGCATGTTTATGTGGAATATCTTCATCTTCCCGATTAAGTTCAATACATAGTCGACGTCATTTTTTCGCTGAATGATTTCGAATGGACCTTTCCATTGCATTAACAATTTGTTTGTGTCAGTAGAAAGCAAGATTAGGACTTTGTCACCCACATTTAACTTGCGCGGACGGCTCTTTCGGTCAGAGTAAGGTTTCTGTTTTGCTCGCACCTTGTCCACTTCCTCATGGGCAATGTTGCACGTATCTTCAAGACGATTCCTCAGATCAACGAGGTACGTATACGTGGTGCGAATTTTGTCATCGATGTTTTCGTTGGTCAATAGTTTTTAAGGACAGTCAGTGGACCTCGGACGTGCCGACCATAAATCAACTGGAAAGGTGAGAAGCGCAGATTCGCTTGCGGTACCTCTCTGTAGGCGAACAGTAGGGGTGCAAGGTATCTGTCCCAGGAACCAGGTTTCTCCTGGCACATCCTTTTCAACGTTGTCTTCAAGGTTTCGTTGAACTTTTCAACTAGTCCATTCATCATTGCATGGTACGGTGTCGTCCGCAGAAACTTGATAGCTCATAGGCGACCAACATCTTTCATCAGTTCTGATGTAAAGCTTGTCCCATGGTCAGTGAGAATCTATTTCGGTATACCAACACGAAAAAAAATCTCGATTAGTACTTCTGTCACGTGCGCTGCATCGATTGCAGGGAGTGCTATGGCATCTGCATATCGAGTGGCAAAGTCTATGAGCGTGAGTGCATATCGGTTTCCCCGTTCCGATTTCAATGATAACGGACCGATGAGATCGACTGCCACACGCTCAAGAAGCGTACGTGTGAGAGCCATATGGCCCAATGGCGCAACACCAACTTTACCTCTTGGTGTTGTATTTTGGCACAAATCGCAAGATTTCACAAATCTTCTGACGTCCCCATGCAGATCTGGCTAGTAAAAATCTGTCAAGATATGATTTGTTGTTCGCCGTATGCCTTGACGTGCGGCCATAAGACCTTCGTGCGCAACTTCCAGTATTGATCTTCTGAAAAACTTTGGCACGACGAGCTGGTTGAATGTACTTCTTGTAGCAAGTTCAGACTTGCGGTACAAAAGTCCACCTTTTTCAAAAAACGATTAAGAGTGTCCTTTTGTGACTTGAAGTTTCTGCCCACTCTAGCGAACAGTGACTTCAGCGTCTTGTCGTTCTGCTGTTGTTTGGTGAGCTTCTTTTTACTTACATCACCAATCTTTAAGGTTCGTACTCATTTTGGAGTTATCTTGCCTTCTTGTGGCTTGATGGGGGTGGAAACATTGTTTGGCATCTCTTCTACACAGACGTTTGACGATGTGTCGTCGCTTCCGTCGACCACAGCACGTCTCCAATAGGGATCTGGTTCGAGCAGTTCTCTGACGCCAGGAAGATTGCCTAAAATAACATCATAGACAGAATTATCCATACATATTGTTTTGATTTCTCCACTAATATATGGTGTATGGATATTTATTCTCGCCTCCGAAGCCTCTTTAGCGGATCCACCCGTTAACATCACTGGCTTAGTGTTCCAGTCAAGCAATGGTCTGGAACTAAGTCTCTTCGTATAATTGCTGTATTGCTGCCTGTATCTCTGAGAACTCTTACTCTTCGAACCAAGACTTGTCCTTCGACTGCTGGCATTCCCTCTAACAGGAAAACAGGTTTACGTAACTTCACGTTACGTCTACTTTCTTGGCGTCGGACAACTTTGTCACATGGAGGATGACTACGCTGGTTGGCTGTGGCCTTATGAATGCATGCAGAACTCTGCCCTTTCTGTGCCTTCGCGTGCCAACAGTTCTCGCTCTTATGACCACTTTTGCCGCATATGTTGCACTTCGTCCCTTCCTTTGCTGGGCGACGACATTCATGAGCTTGATGGCCGATACGGTCGCACAACATGCACCTCAGGAGCTGTCTTTTTTGTGCATCTGAAGTAGTCTTTTTGTACTCCTTCACGTCATCCGGCGCTCTTCCCAGATTGAAGAGGTTCTGCGCTTCAAGATAGCCGTCAGTAGCGTCAACGAGCACCTGAAGGGACTTGCATTCGTGTTCCTTAAGGAATACGGTCAGCTTCAGAAGCAAAACTGAAGAAACTGTTCAGCGATCATATGGTCTCGGAGGTTCTCGAACGTTCTGTGAACATCGGCCATTTCAATCCAGTGATCAAAGTATCCTGAAAGTCTTGCAGCTAGCTGTCTTCCAGTTTCTGCATCCTCCGGTCGTGCCTTTCGGAATTTCTCACGATAGCCTTGCGCAGTAAATCGAAATCTTTGCAGCAATGCCTTTTTCACTTTATCATAATCCAGAGAATCAGCTGCAGTAATGCGACAAATCACTCTTAGGTCTTCGCCAGTTGGGCACATGCTCACTGCGAGGGCCCATTTATCTTGTGGCCATTCCTGCCCTGTTGCCACACGCTCGAACCTTTGCAAGTATGTATGCAGGTAATCGCGTCGCTCGTCAAACAATGGCAGTAGTTTTTGTGGGTTGAGAACTGAAGAGGCATGATTCTGCAGAGGCATAAGCTCAGAGTTAGGTGCTGTAGCTCCACTAGCACCTTCTTGAAGCTTTAGCTTCAGCTCAAGAATTTGTCGAGCATTTTCATCCGCTTTCTTGCACGCTTCTCTTTCGGCAGCACGTTCTTCCCTTTGTCTTACCTGTTCGCTGTCAATCCACTTACGCGATTCGGCGCTGGACTAGCCTAGCTGTGACCCTACCGCGTCTAATCTCTCAGTATCCATGTCCGAGTGAATTCTTGTGAGGATGCACTCGAGCGATGATATTTTCCATCGATGCTTTTAAAAACGAAATCTTGGCATAGGTTCGCCAGATTGTGAGATAGTGTCAGGTTTTGGGCCCAGGACCGCTAGCCTAGAAACAATCGAGCCACGAGTGCACACTCACACACACACGCACACACACACACACAAAATATATTTACACGGAAAAGCAACTATTAATGGAGCATTTCTACACATAGTCTGTCAGATGCATTTCTACGAGAACTATCTCACTAATAAAAGTCTCTCGCTGTTTTTTGCTTGGGCTTGGAAGCTGATCGCTCGAGGTGACGTGCCGTCTGTCCCGTTGGCATCTTCAACGTGAGTTGGCCCACGCCACCTCACGGCCTTCTGCCGCAGTAGCAGTAGGAGGGTAGCGGTCGCTCGGAAGCTCCGCCCTGGAGCAACAGCTTTCAGCCGCCGCATTCGTCCCAGTAGCATACCTGGTTCGCGCCAGCTACCCGGAACGGAAGCAGGACCAGCGGCCCAAAGCAAACCGGAACTCGTAACAAATCTGGACGGCAGCCAGAACAGCAGAACCTCGCCTGGTCCCTGGGCCAGTCACCCAGCCGGAGTCGAAGCCTCGTTCACCGGTTGTCCAGGTGTCAGGAACCACAGCCGGAACAGCAGCGAATCGCCTGGTCCCTGGGTCATTCACCCAGCCAGAGTCAAGGACAGTACAGCACCTAAAGGACGTCTCCTAGTTACCCAGACTGGTCGTCCAGCCAAGAACCGTCTGTCCTTGCCCGCTTCGCTGCTTCGAACGCTGTCAGCGCTTCCTGATTCTTTGCGCTCTTCTTTTTCGTCTTCACTCTTCTGCCAGTATTGTCACAAAGAGCGTTGCAAATACGAAGTGCAGAGTGGTATGTGGATGAAAAGGATAACAGTTGCTTCGAAATCTGTGGAAAGGTGCAATGACTCAGGTGCTCACATTTGGCAACTCGGTATTGTGCGTCCGTTCGGGGGTGCAGTAGCAAATAAATGTAAATGAAAGAATTGTGGAATGCCTCTTGTTCGGCACGCACGCTAAGAGTGAAAATCGGTTAGGTAAGTTTTGTGGTGAAGGAGGCTCAGAGCACAAGCTCGAAGTGACGCCAAGGAATATGGAACCGAGTATATTAGGCAGTGAAAGTGTACCGCCATTCGTAAAGGTAGAGCGTGGAGAGATAGTAGGGAACAAGACACGCAGGCTGGTATATGGTTAGCAATTAAGCGACAAGGCAACAAAATGAGCGAACGTTCACCGAGAAGGGGAGGGTATACCGGGTGGCATTGAATAAAAAACATAATCCAGCTCACAGTAACTATCGAAAGTTTAAAACGAAATAAGAGGGTTGTTAATTTATGATGGTTTAAGGCAGGCCGTTTTTCCTGTGGGTATTGATGGCGGCTTCTCTTAGAACACATAGCTAAAACGATATCCAGTAAAGAATGGCAATGCACATTGTCTGGGAAGACAAGTAAGCATTTAAGCAGGTTCTGATTCACTATGCAAATATTCCCTCAAGTACACATTTGTCCGCGAGCCTACATAAAGCCTGAGTGAACAGGGTACATGCAGCAGCGTCAAGTTGGCTCATCTGCCTCACGTTTACAATCTGTACGTTTACGCAATTCCTGCCGTGATCCCTGAATATTGCCACCCTAATCACTGGCCTGCTCGGTTTTCTGCTCCCACTAAACGTGGCGCCAAGTTCACAACATTCTCTTGGTCTACATGATTTTTAACTGAAGATAGACGACAGCCTTATCTTGGGTTTGCCACCCATGGAGCAGTAATGTTTCTATTGGCTAGGCGGATCGTCAACAACATCTAAATTTGGAAAGAACATACACTACCACTCCACCAAACGCCTCCTTTCAGCCTTTCAGTGGACACGATGCGTGCACCTGCATTCAAATCACTGCTCTGCCTCTCACGTTTACCGTCGGCAAGTTTGTTCATCTTCCTTTTTACTTGCTAGAAAAAAAACAATGACCTTTTTTTATTTTATTCCCGCGCCCCTAGGCACTTTGCGATATTGCCTGTAACTGCTTTTCAGTGTTTCTGCTTGTTGTGGTTCATTGGTGACATCGAAAAACACAAAAGACCTGGTACTACACAGTCTCCGCTGTTAGAGCTGGAGAAACTGCCTGGGGATCCCACAATATTACATTTATTAACGTATGAAGTGCAACAAGCTAAAAGGTCTTATCTTGAGCACTAGCGGAATCATAAAAATGGTTAGGTTAACCTAATACACTAGGATTCACAGGTGAGCTATCAAAGAAAGTCAGAAGAACAATCCAACACAGAAAGTTTCCATCTAAATAGGGATTGAAAAGTTAGGCGATCAAACTGAAAGGTTAGGAGAAAAAACTGAAGCCACTGCGGGAACGTGGTTTTTTCGCGCAGCTCTTGTGCAAAGAGCATTCCAGAAAGCCTTGTGGCTAACACAAGAACACCGCCCGCGACAACTGTCACCGCCCAACAGCCGGTGTTACGTGATGTTATTACAGGCTGAATGATCCCAAAAAAACCACGACCATCTTCAAGCAGTCAAGATTGGTGGCGTGCCCTACAAGACCAGCAACGTCTGCGAACACGCTATCACCACTTTTCCTCATGCCTGACACGTACGGCTTTCGTGGAAGACCACAGGAGCACGAGCCCATGACGTGCATCCCTGTATTCACAGAATCACCGGCACTGCGGAACATTACTGCACCTTTTGACGTACTATTCTGTACACTGAAGAATCGTGTACCTGAACGACAAGCAACAGCAACCAATGCCCCGTGGAAACCACCTCTAGAGCAGTCGGACGCCTGTCACTATCAAAATGACGTGTCCCTCAATGAAGCCGAGGCGTCTGTCAAAGTAGGGACAATCGCCATCAAAGCGCTGCTAGTAAAGCCTAGATTTCTTACTTATCACGCGACTGTAGGTACCAGCTCATATTCGCCACGCGTCAATTCAAGCACCGCTACCTCCTGTGTCTTGGGGAGCCATACGAAAACAACACTGCGAGAGAATAAACTGTCTTTTAGCAAGTCTCGGAGCTACGGCTATTTGTCGAGGATACATGTCAAACCACCCTACTGACCTACTAGGGCCATTTATGATCTACCCTATCAACTCAACTTTGTATGGAATCTACAATCATCTGCGCCTTATTCGCATGAGCAGCACGACTGCCATAGGCTGTGCTGCCAACGTTTTAGGTCAGAGAGACCTACAACGGTTTGAGCACAGCCTATGCTCCCTCTCACCATTGGCAGTTCTACAGATCACATGACAGCCTGTTCGATACCAGCAGCCCCAATGATGCAGCCTATGTCGACCACCTGAGACTTTGACTCCGCAGCAAGGCACGTCGTGGCGTGCGAAATTGAGACCAACTAGGCGCAGCCAGCCTCTTCCGCCACAGACATTTCGGAAAATCTTCAGGTCCAATATCTGTGCGGCCAAAATAGACCGGCTCGAAACAGCCAGTTCCTTACTCTAGATGTGATTTCATAGGTGGCCTTGCAATATCGCAGGGCGGACAAGTGTAAGGAAACAAGCGCGAACCTCAAGCTCTCGTGCAAGCTCTACTAGCTTGAGGCAGAAAATGAATACGAAGCAGAATGAAATAGCAGGCCCTGACGTGTGCTGTCTCTTTCTTCTTTTTTGTATATATATATGTTGTAAGACGGCGAGCAGGACCCTCAAGACCCATTTTTATTGTCTCGCGTATGTGCCCCACAACCTAAATTGGAGTAAAGAGGATGAGTATGTACAGATGAAAAGATGGGACGCATTTTTCGACTGTGAGGCTCGACCGTGAAGAGGCTGCCCGGGCTCAGGTTCGGGCGGCAGTATCCTTATTGTTCTTTGAGAGTTCTTTATTTTCCGGTAACTGTATTGGTCTTTCTCAGCTGAAGCGAGTCATTCCATTTTGATGTCATTTTCTTCCCCCGGCCAAGGGCACTCCCCTTGGTTAGCGTTCACTCCCGCCAAGGATTGGCCGATAGACTATTTGTTACGCAGTGGAGCGAGAAGTGTCCCTGTGGCGCTGGTACCTACAGATGGGGGCAGTATTCCGATGAAGAACCCAAAGGCGATTCAAGTGGAGCTTCGAAAAGCCACTTCGCATCCCCAGGAGATCACTGAGGTCCGCCAGTTTGGTCGCGGAGGCATCCTGTGCTGTTCCGCAGATCAGGAATGCATTCGTGAGCTCCTGCAATGTTCCGAATTCGCAGCGCATCCGGTAAGCCCATTTATTCCGGCACACCTCGCATGCTCGAAAGGATTAGTCCGCGGTGTAGACACAAGCCTGGCACCTGCAGAAGTGCTCGATTTGTTTTCGGTGGCGGGTGTAATTTCAGTGTACAGGTGCACCCGTACAATTGACAACATAAAATCACCAACGGAATCGGTGATAGTGACCTTTTTAGGAACAGTCCGACCTTCCGAAATTAAGGCATGGCCACTGATCTATAAGGTAGAGCCACTTTCCCCCAAACCCCTGCAGTGTTTGAAATGTTGGCGATATGGACATAGCGTCAGAGGGTGCCGATCAGTTCTTAAATGCCGTCTGTGTGGTGAAAATCATGAAAGCCGCGAGTGTAGCTCTGAGAAAGAGAGGTGCTGCTTATGTAATGAAGCGCACCCTGCAGACTCCGCAGACTGTGCAGCAAAAGAAAGGGAGCTTGCCATATTGGATATTGTAGAACGCAAGAGGTGCTCTCGGAGAGAAGCCGTTGCAGAAATGCAGGAGAGATCCAAAGGATATGCCAGTGTTGCAGCACGTAATACCACCGCCATGGATGCATCTCTCGCAACATCTATCGCAGAGGCCGTAGAGAAGGCTATGGAAAAGGCAATGGAACGCCTCGCAAACAACCTTTTTGAAAGCTTAGCACAATTGGTTTCCAATCAACTATCTCAATTTCTAGGTGTAGCATCTACGAACGATTGGGCTCCTCAGACATCATTGGTATCGCAGCGTACGGAAATAGAAAGTGCGACAACACGTCAGCGAGCGGTTTCTCCTGAGGCAGGGACTTCCAAAACAACGGAAGACGGTGATCTTACGGATGATTCGGAAGCATGTGCAGATATGGATATGGACTCTCATAAGGCTCTGAAGCGAACCCGATCTCCCCAATCAAAAAACTCTTCGCATAATTCGAAATCTAAAAAGTATCTATCCAAAAAAGAATTCGTTGAGAACATGTCTAAGAAAGACTTTTTGCGAAAGGACATTTTGGACCAAGCAGTTTCTGCGACGGTTCTGTCGTCAAAATAGGTTCACTAACCATATTACAGTGGAATTGCAGATCTATATTTTCCGCAGCCACAGACCTATCATACCTTTCTTCACAACTTTCCCCGGATATTATATCACTGCAAGAAACCTGGCTTTCAACCAGCCAGAAGTTTCACTTAAAAAATTATCGGCTATTTCGATTGGACCGACCTAGCAGAGGTGGTGGGCTTGCTGTCTTGATAGCAACTAAGTTCAGTCACAAAGCTACGATCTCTTATCGTTGTGTGACTCCAGATTGTGAAATTTTGATAGTAGACATAATATTACCAGACGCTTCTCCCTTGTCGTTTGTAAATGCGTATTTTCCAGCCGGGGTGCAAAACACACGAAGTCTAGACGATATGTTCTCTGCCTGCAGAAAGGATATAATAATCACTGGAGACTTCAATTCACATCATGTGGCCTGGGGTTTTAAAACAGATTTAAGCAGAAAAAGATTGTGGGAATGGGCTATTGACAAGAATTTATCTTGTTTAAATTCGCAATCTGCTACTTTTGTCCGAGGTCTCTCTAAATCTGTAATTGACTTGACATTTTCAAGCTCATCTCTAAATATATGTTCGTGGCAAACTTTAGACTGTGCTACTAACAGTGACCACTTGCCTATTAGTTTTGTACTGAACTTTCCAAGAATACATGTCGCCGAAAAGGCCCGCTCATTCCTCAACTATAGAAAATTAGAAAAAGACTTCAGGGCTACTTTTGATCACCGCAAGGACATACAAGGTGACATTAGGGCTATGAGTCTGTGTGCAATGTTAAAAAGATCAGTAAAAGACGCAACGTTTAAATTAGACTCGGCCACAAGAGGTTCTCTTAGTCCATGGTGGACTGAAGAGTGCACGAGGAGCTATAGAAAACGGAAAGCTGCATGGAAACAACTGCTGGTCAACCAATGTCCAAAAAATTGGCATGATTATAAATTCGCAGCAGCAGACTTCAAACGCACAGTAAGTACAGCAAAAGATGGTTATAATATGAAACGACATGAGTATCTTTCTAGGGCTAAAAACAAAAAAGCGCTCTTCAGATTATTAAGATATCAAAAAATGTTACCACCCACTGAAAATATTGACTCTTCTGTTCTTTCCCCCCGTGAGCTCTCTGATTTAGTAGAAAATATTGCGAAAGGGCTCCAAGATAGATTTATGTCAACTCTACCACTGCACATTGTGAACCCAATGGCAGGCGAGGATTTCGAGGAGGTTACTTTAGATGAGCTGGCAGAGATAATAAGGCACTTATCTCCTTCGGCACCTGGACCAGACGGGGTAACGAATTCAATGATAAAAGTAATATTCGAGATTTGTCCAACTGAAGTACTTAATCTGGTGAATTTTTCTTTGACAAAAGCTTGGATACCTGCGGAATGGAAGCTGTCTAAAGTGATTCCACTTCTTAAAAAGCAGGAAAAAGGATTCGCCTTGGAAAATGTAAGGCCAATATCAATCACGTCAAATCTGGTTAAGCTAATTGAAAGAGTTTTGAATGCCCGGGTAATGGAATATATTAATAATAACGCAATATTAAACCCCAGTCAAATTGGTTTTAGATCCGGTTGCTCAATATGGTGTGCGCATGTCTAGAGAGCCGAATACAACTGGCTCGGCGTCGGCGCCAATACTGTGCTTTAGTTACTTTAGATTTGGCTAAAGCGTACGATAGGGTTGAACATTCAATTTTATTAAAACAGATGGCATATCACCGTTTTCCCAACTACATCACTGCGTGGGTGTCGGAGTTTTTAAGAGGGAGTGAATATTACTGCTTTAAAGATGGGTACTCATCAAATAGATATAAGCAGACACGTGGCGTACCACAGGGGGCTGTCCTCTCGCCAGTTTTATTTAACATTTTCTTAAGCTCCATTCCATCAACTAAGGATATTCAGTTATATGTGTACGCGGACGATATTGCTTTCTTCGCAAGTACTACCGACCTTCAATCATTATACGAGAGTCTACAAAATTATCTCAATATGATAGAAAGATGGCTTAAAAATATTCATATGACCCTGAACGTAAAGAAAAGTGTGCTCCTTGCATTCTCTTTTCTGCAGCCTATCAACATCTCGTTAATGTACAGTAATGAGCTCATTCCGCAGGCGAATTCCCTTAAATATTTGGGCGTCATATATAATGACACATTAAATTGGAGAAGTCACATTGATGATGTGTACACCAAGGCAACACGGGCCATGGGGTGGCTACGGAAGCTTGCAAACCGTAAAGCGGGTTTAAGAAGAGATGTGCTAATAATGATATATAAACTTTATGAGCGGCCCATTATGGAATTCGGATGTGTACTATTTTCTGGCAGCGCAGCCTATAAAATGAGACCCCTAATACTGCTGGAAAGAGAAGCGTTGCGTTTGTGTCTGGGTCTACCAAAGTTTGTTGCAAATAGCGTGTTGTATATGGAAGCTCCCCTACCTTCTCTGCTAAATAGGTTTAAAATTCTTACTGTGCAAGCATTCTTAAAGATATACAGTTCACACCAAAGACTCTCATTTTACGCTTTCATTCAAGAACCGACTTTATTTTTCGAAACCCATTGGTCGCGACTACACACCCCGCAAATAGTATTTGCACAAGCGCTACTAAAGCAACTGAATGTAAAAATTAGACATATTGGTCCAATACACAACCTAAAGTCAATGCTTAGCATACAATTCGATGATATATTTCCTCATAACGCGAAACAATTGGCATATAGGTATTTAAATGACCAGTTAGCAGACTATCTAGCCCACCTACAGATAAGCAATATCATAGCGACTGATGCATCTGTGTCAAAAGAAAAGGCTGGGGTTGGCATCTTCTCTCCTTCTTTGGACTGGTCTTTTTCGATTCGACTCCAAGATTATACCCCGGTATTCATAGCAGAATTATTGGCCATTGTTCTTGCCCTACGCAAATTACCCTCAAGCGAATCATTAGCAGTTATCATTACAGATTCGTTATCAGTTTGTAATGCACTTTCTACGGCAGTAAATTCAGAGCTGATGAATACGTTTCGGCATTTAGTACCGAATAACGTAAAAAAATTGCATTTGCTATGGGTACCAGGCCACCGCGGATTATATTTGAACAAAATGGCGGACTCTTTAGCAGCAGTATCCCTGGGTGGGCCCACCATCACAGTTTTGCCAGATACGGCCTACGTAACCGCGCTAAGGTTCCGAAATGCTTGCCTGCAATGGGGAAAAGGTAATTTGGATAAATTTAAAGATTTCGAGCATTTGAGCTATTGCTGGAATAAACAGTGGTGTGTATCTCGCCAGTTAGAGGTCACTTATACCAGATTGTGCTGTGCAGTTCCACAACTAAATTATTACCTTAATAAAGCTCAGCTCAAGGCGTCACCGCTTTGCATTTGGTGCAACGAAATCGAAACAATTGAACATTTCTTTTTATTCTGTCAACGTTATTCTTATCAGAGAAAAAGATTTTTAGTAGCCCCATTACAAAAGCTAGGAATACAAGTATATTTACCAGTAATTTTATCACTTGGCGGAACTTCATTTGGTTACTGCCACAGGGATGTATGCTCCGCTGTGTTTGATTACATCAACGCAACTAAAAGATTACCATGCTAGTGAACCACTACCCTTTCAGATCTTTAGTTTATAATTCGTAGTTATGTCTTTCAAAAACAAAAGATGGTTTGACCGCTTGCTCAACACACATTTTTGTTTTTTGTTAGTAATATTTTAAGCTACTTTTTCAGATTGGCTTCATTTTCAGTGTAGTTTCATTTAAGTATCCTGCCGCCCGGTTCTTGGCCCATCCCCCTTTGTGGGAAAGCGCCATCCATCAAAGGTCATCAGCATCAGCATCAGCATTAATAGTGCTCACACTTATTTTCCCCGTGCACTTGAGCTGCCGGCCCAGCCGAGACTTAGGTGGGAAAGATACGGCGATCAAAGAGTTTAAGACGTGAAACGTGAACTACCTCGGAGGCGCGGTAACGATAGTCAGAGGAACCCTCAACGGTAGTGACAAGGTAGTTGACAGGAGATGGTCCTTCACAAACGACGTAAGGTCCGAGAAACCATGACTAAAGTTTCTCACACAGTTCTGGTTTACGAACAAGCGTTCAATCTAGTACTTCATCTCCACGACGCCTCGTGGCTAACACAAGAACACCGGCCGCGACAAGTATTGCCGCGAAAGAGCTGGTGTTACGTGATGGTAATATAGGCTGAATAATTCCCAGAGACCACGACCATCTTCAAGCAGCCACGAAAGGACGGAAGGTGATGTCTCGACGAAAACTGCCATAGCGTCGCTTCCGGTCTTATTAACTGGCCTCCGTGTTGAGTTGAGCACGGTGCTGTGTGTCAGCAAGCCTAGAGCGCAAATGTTCTAGCGTAGTCTTGGACGTTTTTGTCGTTACATTGAAGAAAGAGGCTCGATAGTGAATGTCAGCGCACGACCGTAGACGAGGAAGAAAAGTGAATACCCGGTGGTACGTTGAACAGTGGTGTTGTGTGCAAACGTTACGAACGGCAAGATTTTGTACGAGATATTGTGGTTCGGTCAGGTGTTCTTGGATATCTTGTCCAATAAAGTCGTGAAATCGCTCTGTCAGGACATTTCTCTACAAGTAATAAGTAGAAGTGTTCTTATGAACTGTGCCATATGTTTTTAGAATTCCGTCAAGAATTGCAGACAGGAAGGCCTTGTCTCGGTCACTCAACAACGTGCGAGGTGCACCGTGAGGCAACGCAATGGCTTCTAAAAAGAAGGCGGCAACGTCCGAGGCAGAGCTAGTGCGTAGAGGAGTGGTCTCCGCATATTGTGTAAGGTGCTCGACGGCTGTGCCGATCCAGCGGTTGCCCGCTGAAGTTATGAGAAGTGGTCCGACGAAATCTATTCCGACGACAAAAGATGTATTGGGCAATGGAATGCGTTGTAATAGACCAGCATAAGCTGAACTTGGTCGTTTCCGGCGTTGCCAAAGTGCGCAAAAAGCAACATTATGAGCCAAAAAGGTTGAAAGATCATGCCAGAAGAAATGTCTGCTAAGGCGGTTGTAGGTTTTCTGAAATTCTAAGTGCCTAGCTGACGGGTCGTCGTGCAATGCTTCGAGAACTTGTTTCCGTAGCGAACGGGGAAGTACTGGTATGCACCGATGCCTATCCGCATTGCAAGTATAGTGCTGCAGGACATTGTTCTCTAGCTTGAACTGCCGTAGCCGATGACGTATTCTGGCATCAGGTGGACAAGGCGAGTCATTCAATTATCCGATGATGCAGTTACAGTAGGGGTCGTCCAGTTGGCACGCGGCAAACTGAGCCCTCCTGTTTAAAGATAGTGATCCAGCAACTGCCAGGGGTGATAACATGAGTGACGAGGGAGCTGCTTGATCACCTGAGGGGTATTGAGGATGCGAGGTTGTAGATGAAAGTGGCGAAGGGCAGCGAGAGAGAGCGTCGGCCTCCTGATGCTGTTTGCCAGACCTGTACACAACGTCAAAATTGTACTCTTGCAAACTTAGTATCCAGCGACCGAGCCACCTAGGCAAAATCTTCAGTGAGGACAACCAGCATAGGGCATAGTGGTCAGTTATCACAGTGAAGTAGCGTCCATACAAATAAGGTGTAAATTTCTGGATTGCCGAAACGACAGTGAGATATTCCTCCTCTGTTATCGAGTAGTTCTGCTCCACAGGGGTTAGTGCGTGGGTGGCATACGCAAATGCTGGCTCAAGTGAAGATTCATCACGCTGGACGGGGGCAGCACCGATTCCGTGGCCACTGGCATCTGTGTGCAGGAAAGTGGGTGCAATCTCATCGAAGTGATGGACGATGGGGTCTGGTGTCAAAGCCGGCTTAAGGGCTTGGAAAGCACACTCGCACTTGTCAGTCCAAGTGAAGGCCGTTCCCGATGACAGAAGCTGGTGTAACTGCCCCGCAATGACAGCAAAGTTACTGATGAAGCGGTGGAAGTAAGACGCCCGGCCCACGAAACTTTGCAATTGTTTTTGATTGCCAGAGCGTAGAAAACTAATTACGACAGCAACCTTGTCGGGGTCGGGTCCAACGTGATCTTTTGCTGAGAAGCTGTCCCAATATTTTGATGCTTGTGCTGGCGAAGTGGCACTTCTCTGTATTGAGCTGAAGGCCAGCGTTTGAAATGTACGTTAGAACATCGTTCAAATGCTTAAGGTGCTGAGTAAAAGTGGAAGAATAAATTACGATGCTGTGAACGTGACGTTGTGAATGTGGCGCGTTTAAAGCCCTGCCACGTTCGATTGGGCTCCGATGCCGACAACGCGGACGATGAGTCTGATGACAATCATGAGGTGCACGATCTCGGTGGTGATGTGCGCGAGGGAAGTGCCAGGAGAAATGACCACGGATTGCATCGAAGTGTTGTGTGCGAGTGCAGTGCAAGGAGAGATGACCACGGATTGCATCAAAGTGTTGTGCGCGAGTGCGGCTCCAATGGTGATGTGCGCGAGTGCGGTTCGCGAGTGGGTCAGGAACTCCGTTTGCAACATTGTGTGCGCGGGACACAGACCAGTGTTCCAGTACAGCAGTGTGAAAGCTACGACAGGGACACTGAACTTTACTTGGACTGGAAGACATTTTCAAGTAATAACAACGCACAACAGGATGTCAGTGCTTACGAAACGGACACTGAATTGTATTGCAGTACCGACGAGTGAACATATATATTTCTGTGTCCAATGATTTTGTTTTGTTTTTCATCTGTTGTTTTTATGTAATTTTTTTAAAGCCTCTTTCCTGTTATACACATGCATAAGTGTCTTTAAATAAGCATCTCACACACTTGTTGAATGCAAAACCTTTTTGTATAATTAGTCTGTTTATTGTCGTGTTTTGCAGATAAAACGAGTGGGGCACTCTTTTTCGTAGGGGGGAGGTGTCGCGAGAGCAAAGTTTCCAGCTCCAGTATCTTCTCAGGAAATTTGTGCAAAACCAACTCCTCTGCTTCTTTTTTAAGTCTTTCTTTGTACTCTTCTACCTATGGGTTTGTTTCTCTGGCCATTACAGAGCTTCGGCTTTTGACTTTAATGGAATGTGGGATAAATCGTGTTCTCCAGCCTGGGACAGGCGCCTACACGCTGCATTTACGGCTTACAAACGGAGCAGTCAAGGTCGCCCCCGTTCGGGATTAGAAGGGGAAAGCTTATTAGGAAAAGCGTCTAGCAAGAGGCAGGTCCGGCGCCACCGTCTGAGTCTAAGCCATTGTTGGCAGGCACGCGTGTCATTGAGAATGACATGGGGACGCGACCACTTAGCCTGACCGAGACATAGTGGCGGCAGGAAAACGACCATATTCTCTCGCGCTGTTGTTAGGATGTCGGGGCGCCTCGCAGTGCCGACGAACTGCCATGCATGCCGAAGGGCGCATTAGCAGTCGGAGGCGCTTGTGCGTAACGTTCGGGTAGGGCAAGAGGCCCATTCCGAAGCGACGCGCCATCTCCAAAGGGAGCGGCTAGGCGCCTCTTGTCGTCACCGCAATAGGGGGTGCCGACACGGACGGGCGTCGGAGGCGCTTGTGCGTAACGTTCGGGTAGGGCAAGAGGCCCATTCCGAAGCGACGCGTCATCTCCAAAGGGAGCGGCTAGGCGCCTCGTGTCGTCACCGCAATAGGGGGTGCCGACACGGACGGGTGCAGAAGGGTTCCCATCAATAGAGGCAATGGCCTCCGTGCGCAACGCGGCATCCGCTAAAAGGGACAGCGGACAAAAGTCCCGCGAAGCAGCCATGTTGCGACGAGTCCGAATCGCGCAGGCGAACTGACTCGCTAAGAGCAGTGAAAAGCTAGAGCTTTTGATACCGCGTTGGGCGCCAGTGTGGTGTATACGTATCCCGAAGGAGTACGGCCACCAGCGTGGGTCCGGTCTTAGCGAGCCGCAGGGCACGCGTTAACCGTCGCCGTGGCGAGAACACGATACTGCTCAACGTCGCAACACTTTACTGTGGCAACACCAAACGCAGTACAGCCCGTTGCAAAAAACGCGCGGCGGGAAAGCAAGTAGGCTTATCCACGCCACGGGCACAAAGTACTACACAGGGTGCCACGAGCACGTCTCCGCGGTAAAGGTGATCCACGGAGACACCGGAACAAAGGCCCGGTTGCTCGAGCGAGGGCAAAGGCGCTCGCGTTGGCTTCGAAGGGAGACGGGTCGGCGTAGCGAGGCCACGCACTAAAAACACCGTACCGCTCTTCGGCCGTGCATACGCAGCGGGGCAACAAAAGGTGAGCGTTCGCCGCTGGCGCAAGGCGCCGTCAGCGAAATCCGACGAGCCCCCGAGCGACGGGAGTCGACGGACGGAAAAGATTGAATGGCTCACCGTTTGCTGTCCCGGGAGTATCTGTCTGTCCGCTCCCGACGCAGCGCACGAAAACCTCTCGGGGGTCCCCGCGCGCGGCGCCACAGTCCACATCCGCTTCCGGGTGAGGGAGTTAAACGTCACTCCGCCTTTCCCAGCGCGGCAGACAGCAAGGAGGGCAGACATGTAGGGACATGAGAACCGCAGAAAAGGCGGGAAAGCCCGCGCAAAGGCAGCGGGCCAGCCTCAATTCCCACAAGGTATGGGTGCACGCGACAGTGTATCAGCGTCTTCATGCTTCCGTCCAGACTTATATATGATGGTCACATCAAATTCCTGTAGATGCAAGCTCCATCGGCCCAGTCGTTTAGAGGTATCACGTATTTTGACCAACCAGCAGAGGGCATGGTGGTCCGTCACCACTTTAAATGGACGACTATAGAGGTATGGGCGAAACTTGGTGATCGACCACACTACTGCGAGACACTCCTTCTCTGTGGTCGTGTAATTCACCTCGGTACGGGACAGTGAGCGACTGGAATAGGCTATGACTCGTTCTTCGCCGTGTTGATGCTGGACTAGCACTGCGCCGAGGTCAATGTTACTGGCGTCAGTGTGTACCTCTGTGTCAGCATCCTCGTCAAAACGCACCAGAACAGGGGCTGACTGCATCCGCTGTCGTAGCTCGGCAAAAGCAGCCTGTTGTGCTGTAGCCCATACAAACGGTGTGTCGTCGCGTGTAAGGCGAGTCAAGAGTTCCGCTATCTTCGAAATCCCTCTAATAAATCGTCGATACTAGGCGCACAAGCCAAGAAAGCGCCGAACAGCCTTTTTGTCTGTAAGATGCGGAAAGGCGGCTACAGCGGCAAGTTTGTCGGGGTCGGGTTGGGCTCCTTTCGCGTTGACTACATGGCCAAGGAATTTGAGCTCTTCATAACCAAAGTGACAGTTCTGCGGTTTGAGTGTAAGATCTGCTGATTGAATGGCCTGTAGCACACTCCTGAGGCGGTGAAGATGTTGCTGGAAGGTTTCAGAAAAAATGACAACATCATCAAGGTATACGAGACAAGTTTGCCACTTCAGACCAGTAAGCAAAGTGTCCATCAGTCGCTAGAAAGTTGCGGGCGCTGAGCACAAACCAAATTGAAGGACTCGAAATTCCTTCCTGGCTTCAGGGGTCACAAAGGCTGTTTTCTCGTGGTCTCGCTCGTCAAGCTCAATCTGCCAGTACCCGCTTTTTAAATCCAAAGAGGAAAAATAGTGGGCGCGGCGTAATCTGTCTAACGAGTCGTCGATACGTGGCAGCGGGTACATGTACTTTTTAGTCACGCTGTTCAGCTTCCGGTAATCGACGCAAAAACGTAGCGTTCCGTCTTTCTTCTTGACTAGCATGACCGGAGAGGACCACGCACTGTTGGAAGGCTCGATGAAGCCGTCGTCAAGAATTTCTCAAACTTGCATACGAATGCCTTCTCATTCCTTCGCTGACACGCGGTAAGGCTGTTGGTGTACTGGGTGGGCGTCGTCGTAAGTTATGAGTCTGTGCCTAGTGATCGAAGTCTGGCACACCTTACAGGTAGTAGCGAAGCATGACTTGAATTCAAGCAAGAGTTTTCGCAGTGCTGTCTGGTTTTCTAGTGTGAGGTTAGAATTAATATCAATATTTTTGGAGACGTATCGGCAGCCTCAACTGCGTCCGACGAGAAGCAGATGGGAATGGTTCCTAATTCATCTGCAAACGCTAACGATATGCCATGGAAAAGGTGTCGGTGTTCATTGCTGAAATTTTTAACGAGCAGTTGAGATCGGCAATCACATAGCTGTATTATACTCCTAGCCACACAAACACCTTGAGTCAGCAGGTGTTCAATATTACTTTCTGCAATCGCTTCATCATTTCGCAATCCACAGCATGTGACGTCGACTATAACACCGGCTCTTTGAGGAAGCGTTATACTTTCAGCAGAAACACGAAGAACGTTAGCACGTTGTTGGTCGTCCTGCTTGTCGATTGCCCGGTCGGCTTAGAATGTGATGCGATTCTCTTGAAGATCAATAACGGCTCCATACTCCTGCAGGAAGTCAACGCTAAGAATAACGTCACGTGAAAAAGGAAACTTGCTGCAAAAGTACAACCGCAGACCCGAACTCTACTCGTACAGGTTCTAAGTGGAGAGACGGTGTGGCCACCAGCCGCTCGTATCATGGAGCCATGCCAGAGCGTGATTACCTTCTTTAGTAGTCTGGTCATTTTCCCGCTTATTATTGAATAGTCAGCCCAGGTATCAAACAAAGCACCTACTGCATAGTCGTCGTTCAGCACCGGTATATGCAGAGAAAGCCGCACATATTGCTCAGTCGAATCTACACCCTTTCCTGTTAGCGTCGATCGGAGGTCTTCAGCACGTCGACTGCCAGCGACCTCGCCTCCAACGGTCGCTTGCGTTAGTTTTCCCAGCGAGAACTCAGGAACCGTGCACCAGCATGTCGCTGGGGCAAAAATGAAAAGCGCCTCGGCAACGGTGAGTGCGACTGCCGCCCAGAAGGCGGTGGCATGCGATGTTGAGGCAGGTAGTTCTCCATGTCTCGGGGTCACTGGCCTTACTGAGGGGGCGCTAAATATACTGAAAAGCCGCGCAGCCCGAGGCGCCGGTAGGGACACTGGTGGTCCAAATGGTCCACTTCACCGCAGTGAAAGCACAGAGGTCGGTGAACAGGAGTGCGTCAAACATCAGATTTCCGAGGCGAAGCACGTCTGTGATCAAGGTAGTGTGCTGCTTGTTCCGCAAGATCTACAGGGCTGGCGTAAACGAGGGGTGGCGGCGTGCGTGTGTTCTCGTAGTACCGTAGAGGCTGCGCCGACTGAAGAGAAACCGTAGAAGGTGTCTGAACAAACAGCGGGAAAGAGGAAGCTGGGCACTTCAAGGCTTCCGCATAGGTCGTACGGTGGTAGTCAGCTGGGGCGGGTGTGGCGCTATCCAGACTTACAGGGTCACGAAGGGTATGAAGCAGCTCATCCTTGACGATGCTTGCAATAGAACTCACCGTAGGTAGTGGTGGTGCGGCAGCCTTTGGCAGCTCCTCACGTACTCTAAAGCGGATAATGTCGCGCAGACACTCGGTGTTGCTCCCAATAGCCGTGAGAACTTGAGCAGTGGACGTGTTCACTTGCCGCTCATACAGGGTGGATCTATGCTGAAGCATCTTTTTCATAGTGACGGCTTCGGACAAAAACTCGGTGACCGTTTTCGGAGGGCTCCGTACGAGGTCAGCGAAAGGCTGCTCCTTAACTCCACGCATAAGGTGACGCAACTTATTTTCCTCTGTCATACATGGATCAGCCCGTTGGAACAGGCTCGTCATATTCCGCATAGGTCATGACAGTTTCATTGGGCATCTGGATGCGTGCCTGGATCGCTCGCTTCGCTCGTTCGTGGCGATCAGCACTTCTGTAAGTATCCAACAGCAGGCGGCGGAATTCGGGCCATGATGTCATCTGTTCCTCATGATTCATGTACCAGGTACGTGCTCCATCCTCCATATAGAAGTACACACGCTGTAGTTTGGCCGCGTCGTTCCATTCGTTCAAAGCAGCCACGCGCTAGAAGTCGACCAACCAGTCCTCGACGTCTTTGAGCTCAGTGCCATGAAACGGTGTCGGAACCTGTGGACTTTAGAGGGTGTACCGAGTCACCGTGGGGTTTTCCGTACCTGTTAAAGTGGTTTGAACGGACGTGCTCATCATACTGGTGTGAACTGTAAGGTCAGCTTCGGGTGGTAATCCCCTGATCCTGTGGCTTGTCCGATGAACGGGAGTGTTGACTCGCACTGGGCTTGTGATGCCGCTTTTAGGAGGGGTCTGAAACATCCGTGAGGGGCTACGCAGCACCTCCACCAAATGTCATGTTGCTGCAGGTGTGTCGACAAGAATTATTGACGTCTGAGCAACAAGGCTCTAACCAAGCGCGTTGTTTTGGCTTGTTTGCCCTAGTGGGGGCTCATTCGCACTTCTTTCTTTTTTTAAGGTGTGAGCTTTCACCTTTGCATACGACCCACTACAAGAAGTAGGTGGCAATAAGAACAAGTCTTGCACGCACAGACACAAGTTGCAAATGTTTGTATAATAAGTTGTTCGCACTTGCGCGATGATGTCTAAGGGGAACATGAGTATCAGCAACACCAGAAGCGTTAAGCTGATATGAAGCGCTGGTGCTCGCACGGATGGTACCCCTGAACGCTCTTACATAAATCGATTTCAGTGCAAGGTACCTAACTACAATTGACGTTAACCCGACACCACGACTCTATCGTAGGAGTATATGTAATCATGATGTAAATGAATAGCCAGCACGGCAACTACAAATAACGTTTCACGAACATTAGGGCATAGTTCAAAGCTAGTTCTCAGTTCTGGTGTGGCTTTGTGGTAGAATGCTTGATGGCCCTGTATAATGCTTGGGTTCAATTCCTGCAGAGATCTTGACATTTACTCTTTGCATTCCTCGAATCAGCGTTGCCGAGGTCAAGTTTTTCCTTATCCTAGCGTGTTAGAACTGCTCCTATGCGTTCTCGTCATTGCTCGGTAGAGTCCAAGTGTCGATCACCTATGGCGCGTACCCGCATACTAGTTGCACATACCCGCCCACAGGTTTGTGCCACTCTCTAGCGGAAGGTGCTTGACGGCGTACGTGACGGAGCTATAAAAATATTCATGTCTTGACTATGGCGTCATATTCAAGAAATTATCTCATCCTCCTATACTAATTTTCGTTCACACGATCACGAGAGCACCCAGACGTAAGCGGCTAGATAGATAGATAGATAGATAGATAGATAGATAGATAGATAGATAGATAGATAGATAGATAGATAGATAGATAGATAGATAGATAGATAGATAGATAGATACGCTTATAGACGCCAAACGTTCTTGCAGTATGCCACGGATTGCTTCGCATTAAAAATTGGCAAATCCTGCGTACAGTGGGAATCGCTGTTATGCGAAGCACGAATTAGAAAGCTTCATATGTAACTTTAAAATCAGCGCAACAATACGAGGCGGAAATAAATGATGCCGTACGTAATTTTCACGTCATGTTTATCACGTTTGGACGTGTCGTTTACCTCGCCATCTATTCACGTCACCTGATATCGAATTTCATATATGAGCAGCTTGCGAAACGGCCACGAGCACGCTATGAGCGTAGCATGTAGTAATGTTTTAAACGACATTAATATCACGATTATCACGTTTGGACGCGTCCCATACCTTCGGCATTCATTCACGTCTCGTAATACCAAAGTTGGAATATGTGGAGCTAGCGAAACGGCCGCTAGCGCACTTTTATGCCTGGGAATCCACCTCGAGCGTCAATGACTCTGTAAAAGCAATCTGTGTCAAGGCCAGCGATCAAGCCCACCTGAAACGATCAACTCAATCACTTCATCAAGCGGTGGTGGTGGTCTGTGAAGCAACGCACAGCGAGCTCCCTCAGCCCATGAACCCGAGGAAGCAATCGGCGCCTTCCAGTCTGGCGAGTCTTACGCAATGCGTGGCAACATTCCTCATCCTTGGGTGCAACCACGCGCAGGGGCGGGTCTCCGTTGGAGGATTCTGACATCACGGCCAGCGGCGCTTCTGGTTGGACGTTGGTGACGCAAAGATCAACCCGGTGCCTATAAAAAAAGCCAAGCGGCGCGTCACCAGCAGTAGACCTATGTGTCAGGGAAGGATTTCGTTGCTTCGAGGCCTTTCACTGGCGGTGTGGCCGGTGTCCTTGTAAGCGGTGAGTTTCGTGGCACCCATCGTAACTTCGGCGGCGGTGCGCCTTATTAAGAGTGGATGGCAGCTGCGGGATCGGCCGGCGTCAGCGACATCGACGTGGTGAGTGCCTGATGTTTTCCCTTCAGTTCACTAGACTACTCTAGCCCAGGTTATAGTAGTTTAGAGCCCCACCGTGGTGGTCTAGTGGCTAAGGTACTAGGCTGCTGATCCGCAGGTCGCGGGATCAAATCCCGGCAGCGGCGGCTGCATTTCCGATGGAGGCGGACATGTCGTAGGCCCGTGTGCTCAGATTTGGGTGCACGTTAAAAAACCCCAGCGGGTCAAAATTTCCCGAGCCCTTCACTACGGCGTCTCTCATAACCACATGGTGGTTTTGGGACGTTAAACCCCACAAATCAATCAATTTATAATAGTTTAGAGAAGGACCGTGTGAAGCATTAGAGTGAGCTTTGATCATTTCAAGCCAAGTCGAAGCGCTTTGAAACCCAAGGAATAGCGGAGGGTGTAAACAGGGCAGTGGTAAACATTGTTCGCTGTCTTGCTAGTAGACCTAAGGTGGGTACGGCAAGTATATTTTTAACAGGGGCGAACAGCAAGAGGCTAGTGTGAACGATGAAGAACCTCAGAGTGAAGAAACTCAGCGAAATTTGTGCTGAACTGGGCCTTAGTTTAGGCCGTGCGAAACGAAAGCAAGCGATCCTTGAGATCATGAAGAATGAAGAAATGTTGCCTAAGTAAGTCGATGAGGCCTGGGCGGATATCAAAGCACGCCGTGAGGAGGCTGAAAGGCGAGAAGTAGAAGTATGCGTACGTGAAGAAGCTGAAAGGCGCGAACGTCGTGAGCGTGAGGAGGCTGAGAGGCCGCAGCGCCTCGAGTTGAAACGAATAGAATTGCCAATCCTACAATGTACGCAGGTGCCTAGCGTAGCTTCTGCGACAGTTCAGGTCGGCGGTTATGGAATTCGGGACCAACAGCCACCATTCGTAGTAGGCAAGGACATGGCGAAGTATCTCGTCAAGTTCGAACACGTCTGTGACCGAAATGCTTTGGAGCGGTCTCTTAGGGTGCTGAACCTGTTAGCTGTTCTTTCTGGCGCAGTGTCCGACGTGATAAAGTGTTTGTCGAGAGAAGCGTTTGAGAGCTATGACGAGGTTAAAAAAGTGCTCTTGAGACGTTATAAAGTATCACCCGAGGCTTTCAGGCAAATGTTCCGGTATGCTAAAAAGGGAATTGAGTCACACGTTGACTTCGCATTGCGTCTTAAAGCCGATTCATTTGAATGGCTCAAGGGCGAAAATATTTATGAAAATAGCGATAAAGTGGTAGACTGCATTGCATTGGAGCAATTCTACCACTGCGTCAAGAAAAATTTCAAGCTCGGCTGCCGGACAAACATGGTGAAGTACAGCTAAACAAGGCGGCAGAGTTAGCTGAGGAGTATCAAACTCGCCGAAAGTTGCATAGCAGGGCAGTGCGCGTTGAAAAGTACGAAAGGAAAGATATCTTTTTGAAGAAACCTGATGAACGGAAGCCCGCTCCGCAGCCTAATTTTAGAAAGGACCTGTCTCTTACGAAGAACAATGTAGGGCAAGGGCAAACGGAAACGGATAAATCGAGAATCCTAAACAACGCAAGGATACCACATGGGCGCTTGAATTACGGAAGCCGCTAATCTGCTACAACTGCAAAAAGAAAGGGCACATCGCGATAAACTGTAAACAAACGTTTGCTTTCGCAACAATCCGAGATTCGGAAAAGAACATGCATTTGTTAGAGCCGTATATTCAAGAAATGAGTGTGAATGGAAAATGTGTCGAGCACTTTCAGACTCAGCGGAAACCATGGACGTTGTCCACCCTGCATTGGTGTCTCCGGAGGACTTTACAGGAGAATGCGCGTAGATCAGACAAGTCGCCGTGGAGCAGATTGCTTGCTTACCAATCGCTACGATTGTCATTGAAGGCCCGTTAGGTAAGCTTCTCACCGAAGCGGCTGTGTCTGCCGCGCTTCCCGATCGTTTTTCTTATCTTTTCTCTAATAACTCAGAACAGCTTCTCAAAAAGCAGAGTAAATCGTTCTTCTCCAACTGCTTACCTCTACCTTTTTGGATAAATGTGAAATAAAAGTAAGGCACAGCTCGATTCATCACTCGCAATCTGATCCGGTAGGTCGTATGCATTCCGTTCTGAAACGGATACTGAGAGCTGTTTGCTACGAGCACAAATGCTACTAGGAAGCATGTATTCCTCCGGCTATGTTCGCTTTGAGATCAGCTCCTCATGAGAGCACTGGTTTTAGCCCTGCAGAGCTTGTGTATGGCAGGAGTTTTAGAACACCATTGCGAATGCTACGTGAGTCCTTGGAGGGATTCGATGAGGAGCCTACTGTAGTTGCGTATGTTCTAGACTTCCTTCAGAGGCTTGGAACAAAGAAAGATCTTGTGAAAAGCCACATGAAGGCTGCACAAGTGTTGTCGAAGAAGTAATACGACGATTCGGGGAAGAACCGCACCTTTGAAATAGGTAGTCAGGTAATGCTGCTGCGGCTGTCCAAAAAGAACAAGCTCATTAGAAAAGGCCCGCCGAAGTAATATTGAAGCTTTCTGATACCAATTATGAAGTCAAATTAGGAAGGCGGCCGAGCAAAATTTACCACAGTAACTTGATGGAACCATACGTTCAACGTCAAGCGGTCGTAAATCTGCTTTTGAATGCTTCCGCGGAAGAAGGAGCAGAAGTTTTCACCTCTAGTGATGTAATCAAAAAGTAATTGGAGGTAATCTTGGAGTACTTGCACCTAAACCCTAGAATAAATGTAGTCTAGAAGGAGTAATTGAGAACGATTGTTTTCGAGTTTGAAGACGTGTTTTTGGACCGTCCTGGAAACATGACAGGGAGTGAACACGATATCGAGCTAACTTGTGAGGAGCCAACTTGTAGCAAGCCTTATCAATGTTCTCCTGTGCAAAAGCAGATCATGAAAGAGGAGATCGATAAAATGCTGGAGTTCGAAGTTATCTTGTGCTAGCAAAACAGTGCTGGTAACGAAAGGCCAGTTTGTATTTGAGTCGAAAACCCAGCTGCAGGGAAGAGGCTTACAGTCCCTCTGAAAAAGAATGCGCTTGCTCTTGTGGGCTGTTCAAAGGCTAGCCTGTTATATCTCCGGTTCAAGGTTTGTGGTCGAAACGGATCACGGTCCCTTAACCTGGTTAAATAACATGTAGTCTAAATGTGGCCGATTACTTAGGTGGAGCATGATACTCCAACAGTATAGGTTTTACGTTCGTTACAAAAAAAGAAAGCTAAACGCTAATGCAGATGCATTGAGCCGCGCGTTTTGTTAGTACCTTCTCTGCCTTTCGGTCTCTCTCTGTTGATTTGGGGCAAACTTTTGTTCTTATCACGGCCTTAACTGAGCGTTCTCGTCCAGAGTGATCTCAAGAGTCTAGCATGAACTTGCATTCTATTTCCTTATGTTGTTGTACGTGTAAAATTATGAGTTCTCATTTTAAGAGTTTTGTGTCCCACATATGCTTCTTGATGTAGAGGGAACGATGTTCCGATAGACACGTAGCAAGGTATTTGTTGTAATATACTTTGTCTGGTGATCCATCGGGTAACCGAGGGACCTTGCTTGTGTCGTGTGTTGTCTGGTGTCGAACCGTTCTTGACAAGTTGTTAAACCATTGACAAGTGCCGAGACCGAAAATCGCCGGAAGAGACGAGCAAAGCTCGCCAAAGAGTTGTGGCGACAGGCCAATGAAGCTACGATCCGTCCTCAAGAGGGGGATGTGTTCACGGAACTGAGCCTAGAACTAGATTCTCCCCATGGCCCTGGAGACACACCTGGATAGACCTGGCGAACGAGCGCGCCCGACATCCGAGCCACGTGGAAGCACCTCGTCTTTCCGGCGCGTTTTGTGGGGGTGGGGGTGCTATTACGCCTGGGCGACACACTGAATGTCAATGGCTCCACAAAAGTAATCTTTGTCAAGCCCAGCGATCAAGCCCGCCTGACGCGATCAGCTCAATGACGTCATCAAGCGGCGGCGCCGGTCTGTTACGCAACACACAGCGAGCCCCCTCAGCCCGCGAGCCCGATGAAGCAATCGGCGCCTTCCAGTCTGGCCAGTCTTACACAATGCGTGGCAACAGCCCTCGTTTTTAGGTGCAACCAGGTGCAGCGGTGGGTCCCCATTGGAGGATTCTGACATCACGGCCAGTGGCGCTTCTGGTTGGACGTTGGTGACGAAAAGATCCCCCGGTGCCTATAAAAAGAGCCAAGTGACGCGTCGCCAGCAGTTGACCTATGCGGCAGACAGAAGCCGGCTGGTGCGTGCGAGGGAAGACATCTCGGCTCTTCGTGTCCCTAAGCTGTCGGCCCCAGTGCCGACTTTGTAACGCCTCCATTTCTTTGCTGTACATAAACCTTGCCTTAACTCACCGTCGTCTCGCTCGCTCTTGTATCAGCTCTGCGCAGAAGCAGTCGTGAGCTGAGAAAGCTACGTTACCGAACGGCTGGTGACCTTGGCGGCGGAGTTCGGAGCAATGGCGCCTTCGGGACCTTGTTTGCGTCGCGCCTTCGTAACAGCACCTAACGCTTACGCGCGCACATGCTGGTGCAGTGACGCTACGCTAGCAAAAGGTGAGCACTCTGTCTAACACTAAGCGTGACCAGCGTCTGTCGGCGAGGGCCAGCGGCAATCATCTCAATGTGTGACATGCTGCATTTCGCGCCAACGACGTTACCTAGACAGCACCGCGTTTCCTTAGCTTCGTAAAGGAAGGACGCCGGGCGCCCTCAAACGCGCATCCATCATGGCAACACACCACGGCATGCGCCTGCGAGTATATGCCAGGCAGATCGGCACGTCGCGTGGCATTGCCAGCGTGAGGTCGAAGTGTTTTGGCGCCTTGAGCGTGGCACGTAGTCATGTTCTTACATGCCACACATCTCATCATTACCATGTTTAGACGTGTCATTTACACATGTCATCCATTCGCGTCAGCTAACACCAAATTTGGAACATGTGATGCTAGCGAAATGGCCGCGAGCGCATCATGAGTGTCACAGGTAGTTGTTTTGTTACATGACACCCATTTCATGATTATCAAGTTTGCAAGTCACATATCTTTGTCATCCTTTCACGTCTTGTAATACCAAATTTGGTGTTTGTTAAGCTAGCGAAACGACCGTGAGCGCACCATGAGTGTGGCATGGAGTCATTTTTTGACATAACACGCATATCATAATTATCATGTTTGCACCAGTTCCATACCTTCGTCACCCATTCATGCCCCGTACCACCAGATTTGATATATGTGAAGCTAGCGAAACGACCGCGAGTGTACCATGAGCGTGGCGCGTAGTCATGAATCATGACTTACATTAAATGCATGTCATGATTTATTAGGGTCTTTCACTTGTGTTCGCCATGCAGTCATGTCATACCATGCCAATTCTGCAACATGTCAAGTGAACTCACCACTGCAAGAGCAACAAGACCCTGAAAAATATATTATAATAATACTGACATACGTATTATTATAGTCTTGTTATGACTAGTCGAACATGCTTTTCATACAGTGATGTTTTGCCTTAGCGAATTTGGTATTGATACCATTAAGTAAACGGCCAGGAGAGCTAAAATTCGTAGGCGGCAAGATAAATAGATAGATAGATAGAGATAGATAGATAGATAGATAGATAGATAGATAGATAGATAGATAGATAAATAGATAGATAGATAGATAGATAGATAGATAGATATGCTCAAAGTTGCCGAATCTCGCTAAGAAATGCTTTGCATTTAAAGTGTTCGTCAGTGCTACAGGATATGCATCAGCACTATTTTTTTTCATGCGGCCATTTTTATGGGCGTCGAAGTCAGGTTATTCTTCGTTGACCCTACAGGCTTACGCTGAATTTCTTGCTAATTACAAGATTTGATAATGTCTACTGAAAATGCGGATGTAGAAATACAGTCTGTGTGACATTATTTCTGCAAATCAGTGTGCCAGTTTCTTGAATTAGTGAAAGGACAAAAGGATGTACCAGAGTGAACTGTGAGCATCGTACCATTGTTAAAAATGCCAAAGTATTGAACAATAGTCAGGTCAGAGCAGACGGTTCTGCATTCTATTTTGTAGCACTTTTGTATTTTGCTGAATATGTGAAACCTGAGCAGTCCTCATATGCAAGGCAAGATAGAAAAATTGGCACATCCCACGTACAGTGCGAATCGATAACATGCGAAGCAGGAATGAGAAATGTTGATATGTCACTTTAAAATCAGCACAACGTTACGAGGTGGAGGTAAATGACGGCGTACATGACTTCCATGTCATGATTATCATGTTTCGATGCGTCATTTACCTCCGTCATATATTAGATTAACGGGATATCAAATTTAGCATGTGCGGAGCTAGAGAAACGGCTGCAAGCACGGTATGTTCTCTTGTTCTAACAAGACACGCGTGTCAAGAATATCATATTTGCACCAGTCATATAATTCGTCATCCATTGACGTCACGTAACACCCAATTTTGTATAAAAAACGGCCTCGAGCACCTCATGAAGGCACCAGTATACTCTGTTCTGACTGGCGCCAAAGCTTACGAGGGATTGGCGCTCTTTGGATCCTTAAACATGTAGCCGAGCAGCCAGGTGCCTATGACCACCAGGCATTGTCCCTTCTAGCCGGAGGGTGAGACGCCGTGTCGACACGACGCCGTCGAGAGAGGACAACAAATACAGCATCTTCCTTGGAGGAGACCGCGACAGCCGCCGCAAATCGCCCCGTTAATTAAGCGAGCAGTTCTTCGGACCCTTTGAAATATGCTGTCATGAGCTTGGAACCCCTCGACTGGCGGCACACACACGACGAGGAAGAGCCCCGCTTGCGCCACCTAAGAAAACAGTGATCACGCCTCAATATTGGACGTTCACGTGGGCCGTGCATGCTCGTCCCCCACGTCAGTAGTGTGTGATCTGTGATTTTACAGTACCATCTGCCACGTGTTCCCTGATTTAGGGATCTGGGGAGCACATACCCTTTATAATGAGCCACCCGGTTCATTCAAAGCAGCACTATGTTGAGGAACGCCAGATTCTAGATATCGCCATGTAAGAAAGAGCTCGTCATGTACGAGAGCTAACATTGTACGTAATGTAAATAAACCCTCATCAAGTCTCTACTCCTGCCTCGACAACTTCATTCTAGACCTCCGGTGCCGGCAAACCCCGGTCGCAACAACTTCAATGCAGCATTGACGCACGCGCGCGCTGGGCACAGCGACGCTACGTTAGCAAAAGGTGAGCCCTCTATGTTCTGACGCCAAGCACGACCATCGTCTGTCGGCGAGGCCCGATGGCAACTGGCACGCAATGCGACATGCTGCATTTCGCGCCGATGCGTTCCCAGACAACACTGCGTCTTCCTCTTTTCGTGACAGAGGGACGCTGGACGCACTGACAGGTGCATACGTTAAAGCAACGCAGAGTGGCGTGCGCCTGCGAGTATATGGCATGACCAGCGCCTGGCCTGGCAACGCCGGCATCACGCGACGAAATGAACGCTAGCGGGTATGCGCACCACGTCGTGTCAAAATGTATTGGCGCATTGATTGTGGCATGTAGTCTTGTTCTCACATGACACGCATCTCATGATTACCATGTTTGCACCAGTCACACCTATGCATCCACTGGCGTTACGTATTGCCAAATTTGGCACATGTGAAGCTAGCGAAACGGCCTCGAGTGCATCATCAGTGTGGCATGTAGTCATGTCATTACATGACACGCATGTCGTGATTATCATGTTTGTATGTGTCTTTTGAATATGTCGTCCGTTCGCGTCACGTAATACCGAGTTTAGTACATGTGAGGCCTGCGAAACAGCCGCGAGCGCATCATGAGCATAGCATTTAGTTATGTTGTTGCATGGCACACAGCTCATGTTATTCCTGTTTGCACCAGTATCATACATTCGTCGTCCATTCTTGTCCCGTAATAACAAATTTGGTATAAGTGAAGCTAGCAAAACGGCCGCCAGCACACATGACCATGGCATGTAGTCATGTTGTTACATGACACGCATCTCATGATTTTATGTTAGGGTCTGTAGCTGGTGTTCGCAATGCAATAACGACATACCATACAAGTTTTATAACATGCCATGTGAACATAACTAATGCAAGGGCTGCAAGGCAATGAAATGTTAATCATGACATTCATGGCATACCTCGTAATTTTCATGTTATGACTAGTCAAATGTGTTCTTCGTACAGTCATGTTATGCCATACCAAATTTGATATCGATACCATTATCGAAACAGGCAGGGGAGCTAAACGTTTTAGGTGGCCAGATAGATAGATAGATACCCTCCAAGTCGCCGAAGTTCGCCAAGAAATGCTTCGCTTTAAAAAAAATGGCAGATCCCACGTACACTGGGAATTGATGATATGCGGTTGATATGTCACTTTATTAAAAGGTTGATATGCCACTTTAAAAGGTAGATATGTCCTCTGAAATCAGCACGTACGTTACGAGGTGAGGTAAATGATTCCGTACATGACTTCCGTGTCATGATTATCATGTTTCTATGTGACGTTTGCTTTCGTCATCTATTCATGTGACTTGATACCAAACTTAGTGTATGTGGAGCTGGCAAAACGCCTGCGAGCAGGCAATGAGCGTGGTATGTTGTGATGTACTTACATAACACGCGTGTAAGAATTGTCATGTTTACACCAGTCATATATTATGTCATTCATTGACGTCATGTAGCACCAAATACAGTATACGTGGAGCTAACAAAACGACCGCAAGCGCATTATGAAGAGCTCAATATACCCCAATGTAGCGTTGACGCGCGCGCACGCTGGGAACAGCGACGCTACAATAGCAAAACGCGTGCACTCTATAGTCTGTCGCCAGGCCCGACTGGAGCGACCAGCGTTTGTGTACGCGGTCTGACGGCAACCGGCACGAAATACGACATGCTGCATTTCGTGCCAATGCGTTACCCGGACAACACTGCAGCTCCTTCTTTTCGTGACAGAAGGACACCGGATGCGCTGAAACGCGCATACGTCAAAGCACGCAGTGCGGCGTGCACCTGCGAGTTTAAGGCAGCACCGGCATGTGGCAGGACCGGCAATATAAGTGTGGCATGTAGTCATGTTGTTACATGTCATGCGTATCAATATTGTCACGGAGTCGTGACGTGGCCGAAGACAGGAAACTTCGTGTTGGGATTTACCTGTTTATTTGGGCGAACCTGTGCCCGGTAAAGAGAAAGTGTAAGTACAGCAGCAGTCTTGCCCAGATAACAGTCTCGGACTGATAGCGGCGAACGCAGCGTCGGCCTTCGATCAACAACTGACAAGCGGCGAAGCGCGTCGGCATTTATACCCTTGCCGTCGAATGTTCTAGCGTTATCGCTGGCGGTGGCGTAGGTTCCAGAACAATCTGTACCGTTCGCACAGTGAGCGTGATCTTATCGAAATGATCTACTACAGTCCGGAACCTTCTCGAAACCTGCAGGCGCGGTTTGCGCCGAGAATTGTGTGGTGTTTCGGAACAATAACAAAAACTTGGGAAATAAAACGTGGCATTGCCCCCCTCTGAAAAAAAAGGCATCGTCCCGATGCTTTAACTAAAGATGAATAACAATATTATTGCAAGAAAGTACAATGAATAAATTACAATACAACAATAATACAAAAAACACTGTTTCACTTTGTTAACGTGCATGAAACGGCTTTAGGCGCGCGACATGGACGACTTCAGGTCGCAATCAGCGTCGTTGAGAGTTCGTTGTGCCGTCGGGGACAACCTCGTAATCAAGTGGGCCGAGACGTCGCACCACCTTGTACGGTCCGAAGTACCGTCGCAGAAGCTTTTCACTTAGTCCACGTCGGCGTATCGGCGTCCACACCCAAACACGTTCCCCGGGCTGATATTCCACGAAGCGTCGTTGAAGGTTGTAACGGTGGCTGTCGGTTGTCTGTTGATTCTTGATACGGAGACGCGCAAGTTGTCGGGATTCTTCGGCGCGTTGAAGGTACTCGCTCACATCGAGGTTTTCTTCGTCGGTGACGTTGGGTAACATGGCATCGAGCGTCGTTGCCGGGCTCCTTCCGTAGACCAATTTGAATGGAGATATCTGCGTCGTCTCCTGCACTGCCGTGTTGTATGCGAAGGTCACATACGGAAGAATGGCGTCCCACGTCTTGTGTTCGACATCGACGTACATTGACAGCATGTCGGCGATCATCTTGTTAAGCCACTTGGTGAGGCCGTTGGTCTGTGGGTGGTACGCTGTCGTCCGGCGGTGGTTTGTTTGGCTGTATGTCAAGATCGCTTGAGTTAAGTCGGCAGTGAATGCCGTTCCTCTGTCGGTGATAAGGACCTCCGGGGCGCCGTGACGTAGGACGATATTTTCGACGAAGAACTTAGCTACCTCGGATGCACTGCCTTTTGGCAAGGCTTTTGTCTCGGCGTAGAGGGTGAGGTAGTCGGTAGCTACCACGATCCACTTGTTTCCGAAAGCTGACGTCGGGAACGGCCCCAGTAGGTCCATACCAATCTGCTGGAAAGGTCGGCAAGGTGGATAAATTGGCTGCAGAAGTCCCGCTGGCCTTGTCGGCAGTGTGTTGCGTCGCTGACAGTCCCGGCATGTTCTCACATAACGAGGGACGTCGGTGGTAAGACGTGGCCAGTAGTACCTTTCTTGTATCCTCGCGAGCGTGCGAGAAACACTGAGGTGCAAAGCCGTCGGATCGTCGTGCAGGGCCTGCAGGAGTTCTGGTCGCAGAGCTGAAGGCACCACAAGGAGGTACTTAGCTCGAAGCGGTGAAAAGTTTTTCTTTTGTAGAAGACCGTTTCGTAGAAAGAACGATGCAAGTGCGCGCTTGAATACCTTCGTGACTTCGGCGGTCCTGCCTTCGAGGTATTCTATTAGGGCCTTAAGTTCCGGGTCAGCCCTCTGTCGTTCAGCGAAGTCGTCGGTAGTTATCGTTCCTAAGAAGTAGTCGTAATCCGGGTCGTCGGGTAGCGGTTGGTCGACAGGCGCACGAGAGAGACAGTCGGCGTCGGAGTGTTTTTGCCGGACTTGTAAATGACAGTATTGTCATATTCTTGAAGTGTTAGGCTCCATCGTGCGAGGCGACCTGAAGGGTCCTTCAAGGTGGCTAGCCAACACAATGCGTGGTGGTCGCTCACAACTTTGAAGGGTCTGCCGTAGAGGTAGGGGCTAAATTTCGACGTAGCCCAGATGATGGCGAGGCACTCCTTTTCTGTTGTGGAATAATTTGCTTCTGCTTTGGATAGCGATCGGCTGGCGTAACTAATAACCCTTTCAAGTCCGTCAGCCCTCTGCACAAGAACGGCGCCAAGACCTACGCTGCTTGCGTCAGTATGTATTTCTGTCTCGGCGAATTCATTGAAATGGGCAAGTAACGGAGGCGTCTGGAGGCGATGTTTGAGCTCCTGGAAAGCGTGTTCCTGTGGCGTTTCCCACTTGAACTCCACGTCGGCCTTGGTAAGGTTTGTGAGAGGATCGGCGATGCGGGTGAAGTTTTTCACGAACCGCCTATATTAGGCACACAGGCCCAGAAATCGGCGCACGGCTTTCTTGCCAGTGGGCGGCGGAAGTCAGCGATGGCAGCTGTTTTCCAAGGATCGGGACGAACTCCAGACTTGCTGATAACGTGCCCCAGAAACAAGAGCTCCTCATACTCAAATCTGCACTTCTCTGGCTTCAGTGTGAGTCCGGAAGTCTTGATGACTTGAAGTACAGCTTCAAGGCGCCGAAGATGCTCGTCGAAACTCGAAGAAAACACGACGACGTCGTCCAAGTAAACAATGCAAGTCTGCCACTTCAATTCTGCCACAACTGTATCCATAACGCGTTGAAAAGTTGCAGGCGCTGAGCAAAAGCCGAAGGGCATCACCTTAAACTCGAAGCGGCCGTCCGGTGTTATAAACGCCGTCTTCTCTCGGTCTCTTTCGTCGATTTCGATTTGCCAATAGCCAGTCTTGAGGTTCATTGACGAAAAGTACTTGGCGTTATGGAGCCGATCAAGTGCGTCGTCTATTTGTGGGAGAGGATACACGTCCTTTTTTGTGATTTTGTTCAGGTGGCGATACTCGACGTAGAAACGTAGGGTCCCATCGTTTTTCTTCACTAACACCACGGGGAATGCCCATGGACTCTTGGACGGCTGGATAATGTCATCCCGCAGCATTTCGTCAACTTCTCTCTTCATGGCCTCACGTTCTCGCGTCGAAACCCTGTACGGACTCTGACGGAGTGGTCTGGCATTTTCTTCGGTTATGAGCGATGTTTCGTGATTGGGGTCTGCCGAATTTTCGATGACGACGAAAAGCAGACTTCGTATTGCAGGAGCGTGTCCTTGAGCTGTTTTTGCTTATCGTTCGGAAGTCTGGGACTGACGTCGAAAGCTATGGGAGGGGCTTGGTTCCTCTGACCAGGTTCCGCAGAATCGACAAGGGCGTAAGCACTGGTGGCTTCGACAATTTCTTCGATGTATGCGACCGTTGTTCCCTTGTTCACATGTTTGTACTCATTGGTGAAATTCGTGAGCATAACCGTTGCTTTGCCTCCCCGCAGCTCTGCAATTCCTCTTGCGACGCAAATATTTCGGGTGACCAACAGATGCTGACTGCCTTCAACGACGCCTTCCATGTCAGGTGATTTGGGAGCGCCGACTGAAATAATGACGCTTGAGCGAGGCGGAATGGTGTCTTGTTCTTCCAGCACACTCAAGGCATGGTGTTCTGACGGCGTGCGCGGCGGTAGTGCTTCTTCTGTGGATAACGTTATCGGCTTTGTTTTTAGGTTGATGACAGCACCATGGAGGCATAGAAGTCCATGCCAAGGTTGACATTTCTCGAGCAACGCTGTAGGGCTACGAAGTCTGTAGGATAAATACGGCCGTTGATGGTGACTCTCGCTGTGCAGATTCCTGCAGGCGTTACGAGATGGCCTCCGGCTGCGCGGATCTCAGGGTCTTTCCAAGCTGTCCTGACTTTCTTTAACTTCACGGCGAACGACCCACTGATGACAGAATAGTCGGCTCTAGTATCGACGAGAGCGGTCACACTGTGGCCGTCGATAAGAACGTCGAGGTCGCTAGTTCGCCGTCTCACATTACAGTTAGGGCGTGGCTTCGCGTCACGGCTGCGTCGGCTTGTTCCGCTGCTTCCATGTTGCGTCCTCAGGCCACCTCCGGTAAGTGAGCTTTCGTCGTCAGGGCTTTGCCTGTTTGGCGTTGTGTTCGGTAAGCTCCGTCGCGGCGTCGTCGTCGTCGGAGGATCTTCGGTAGTTTGTCGCACAGCAACCGCACCTCCACCGGTTGCTGCCCTTAGTTTCCCGGATACGGGCTAGAAGACCGGCCCCGCGTTGGGCCAGAGTACTGCCGGTGGTGCGGTGACGTGCGGCGGCTGGGCGACGGCGAACGCGAAGGGCTTCGTGGTGTCCACCGAGTTCCTGTCAGGTAGTCGGCGATGTCACGTGGTCGTTCTCCTGGCTGTGGACGCGGTGCATTGACGGCGAAGCCACGCAGTCCCATCTGTCGGTACTGGCAACGGTGGTATGTGTGTCCGGCCTCGCCGCAGTGGTAGCAGAGCGGGCGATGGTCAGGGGTGCGCCAGACGTCAGTCTTCCTCGGTGCACTGCGCTGGGCCGCTGGCGAACGGTATGAGGTGGTGGCGGCGGTGGCGTCTGTCGACGAAAGTGCGATGGGGCGGCGTTTTGGCGTGGACGGGGAGGAGCGTTGTGGCGCAGTGCAGCGGCGTAGCACATAGCTTCTGGCTCGGGCAGCGGTGCGTGGGGAATTTGAAGCGATTGCCGGACTTCTTCTCGCACAATGTCCGCGATCGAATGCACTTGAGGCTGCGCCGAAGGCAACAGTTTGCGCAGCTCTTCTCGCACGATCGCTCGGATCGTTTCACGCAGGTTGTCGGAGTCACTGGCTTGAGCAGCAGCGCATTCTGGAGTCAGGCGACGATTATACTGTCTGGTGCGCATGTCGCATGTATGGTGCGATGGTGGTTGCCTCGGATACAGATTCTTGGACGGTGTTCGGTGGATTCCTCATTAGTCCTGCGAAAGGTACTGGGATCGGTACCCAGCACCTCCACCAGATGTCACGGGGTCGTGACGTGGCCGAAGACACGAAACTTCGTGTTGGGATTTAACTGTTTATTTGGGCGAACCTGTACCCGGTAAAGGGAAAGTCTAATTACAGCAGCAGTCATGCACAGATAGCAGTCTCGGACTGATAGCGGCGAACGCAGCGTCGGCCTTCGATCAACAACTGACAAGCGGCGAAGCGCGTCGGCATTTATACCGTTGCCGTCGAATGTTCTAGCGTTATTGCTGGCGGTGGCGTAGGTTCCAGAACAATCTGTACCGTTCGCACAGTGGGCGTGATCTTATCGAAATGATCTACTACAGTCCGGAACCTTCTCGAAACCTGCAGGCGTGGTTTGCGCCGAGAATCGTGTGGTGTTTCGGAACGATAACAAAAACTTGGGAAATGGAACGTGGAAATATTATCATGGTGTCACCAGTCACATACCTTTGTCAATCATTCCCGTCCCCTTACACCAAATTTGACATATGTGAAGGTAGCGAAACGACTGCGAGCATACCATGAGCGTGGCGCGTTGTCATGACTGACATGACATGCATGTGATAATTTCCACGTTAGGGTCTGTCACTTGTGTTTGTCAAGCAGTCATATAATACCATGGCAATTTTGCAACATTCCATGTGAACGAAACCACCGCAAGAGCAGCATGACAATAAATTGTAAATCATGATATTCATGACATACATATCTTAATAGTCATGTTATGACTTGTCAAATATGCTCGCCATACGCTCACGTTAGGTCATACCAAATTGGGTATTGATAACATTAATATAACGGCCAGGAGAGGTAAAAGTCGTAGGTGGCTAGATAGATAGATAGATAGATGCGCCCAAAGTCACTGAAGTTGGCTAAGAAATGCTTTGCATTTAACAAAAAATGGCAGCATATCCCAGGGGTGAATGATGGAGGATGAGGCGAAGCACCCGTTCATCCATTCGTTCTTGCTTTCGTCCATCCGTTTGGCCGTCAGTGTGACCATCTATGCGTCCATTCGCCCGTCCGTGCGTGCGTCTGTTCGTGCGTCTGTTTCTGGTTTCGTCCATGCATACGCTCCGGCGTCCATCCATGCGTTCATCCGTTTGTGCAGCCATCCGTGCGTCCGTTCATGTCCGTCGGTCTGTGTATCCGTTTGTCGATCTAGACAACACTCCAAGTACCCCATCTAGCAACTTTTTATTACATATTCCGCATACAGAAGCACGGCCATCTAGCGGATATTCCAAGGACTCAACGAGAGGTGTCACATGCACTGTTTTTCACGGCTTGCGCTTTTTGTCTACTTCCCATCTTTACAACCTCGAGTTCATGGGCCCAGCCACGGTAGTCTATTGGCTAAGGTACTCGGCTGCTGACCCGCAGGTCGCGGGCTCGCATGCCGGCTGCGGCGGCTGCGTTTCCGATGGAGGTGGAATTGATGTAGGCCTGTGTGGTCAGATTTGGGTGCACGTTAAAGAACCCCAGGTGGTCGGAATTTCCGGAGCTCTCCACTACGGCGTCTATCATAATCATATGGTGGTTTTCGGACGTATAACCCCACAAATCATCATCGAGTTCATGGTATATTCTAGTTCACTGTATTCATGGAACTGCGGCCCAACGCTCGCTAAATCTTTCTAAAACCCCGGAGGTTATGCCCAGCTTGTATAACGTAGCAACCCTTTCTTGTCAGATAGCGCTCAATGAACATGCGAATGGCTGCAAATGGGAAATGAGAGACAGGAGAATTCGGCGTTTAGTTAAAACGCATGCGGCGAATTTTCATTGTTCAACAATGCACAGGAGAAATCTCCCACCGGCACGATCTTGCAGGTCAAAACGTAAGACTGGTTACGCACTACGACGAGGGACGAAAGGGTGCTGGTTTAAGAGCTTCGACCCTAAAACATCCTGTCCTCTTTGAAGCAGCACTACATATATATCATTCTCTTGGCAACTCAGCGTCCTTTCTTTCACAATTTCTAACCTCACGACAATAAAAGCTCAAAGGAACGTGCAAAGCAGCTGAACCACGCAGAGATGCACATTGCTAAAGGCGCGGTGGGGAACGCTGGTTCGGCGAAAGCGTCACGAACGTGCCATTTTCCAGCGTACTGTAACCATTTGCCACTTGACGAAACGGCGCCAGCTGCTAACGTGGTGGGAGTAGAAAGGATTCATTACTCAGCCCTCCTCCTTTTACGGTTGGTGTTTGTTAGGCGTGGTGACTAGACTTACCTTGTGAGGCAAAGTATGCAGCCTGGAAATATAATGCATACTTGTTTTACCTGTTTCATTATGTTTAATGGCACCACATTCGGCGAAAACTTGGTATCACGTAAAACAACTTGATTTTTCATTTAATCGATAGAGCTACCTCTAAAAAACGCATGTGAGGTTTATGATTCATTTAAAATACTTAGTTTGAAGCACTGAGTGGTCAAGTTAGTGAGCGCAAATAGATACAAGACACAATTTTCATCTGCTAATGTGCAATACTCGTTTGTAGTTAGTGTCTAGAATAAAAAAGCGAGTTTCTACAAAACTGGCCAGCAGAAAAACTAGCTAGATTCAATGCAGTTTTGTAGGTTCCCTAATAAACGTAAAATAATTTTCTCTTCATATAATCACAGAAAGGGTCCTGCTGTTTCGTTATATAAAAGTTGAGAGTATAAGCTTGTATAGTTTTTTTGCTTCATCGGTAATGCGTGACCAAGTACCGTCATAAACTGCCCCATTTACACAATAATATTTCATGAAGTTTTTGTCAAAGCAATAAGTGACTTCGCATGGAAAATAGGTCTAATGTAGTTCATGTAGCCACTAATTAATATGGTTGTGTTATGTTAAGAAAAAAAGATATTCCTACACAAACCTTCAATATTTTTCCCATTTTCTTCGGAATGTAAATAAATCATAATTAGTTTATGTCCAATATTTTTATAGAAACCTTAAAAGACACGTCGTCTGAAGTCACAGAAAATTCCGCTTTGTTACGTTGAATAGCTTTGTCGTACTCGCAGTGCAATGGAGGCATGTACAGCAAAGATGCTTTTGTTGCTCACATTATTTTTGTTGCTACAAGTTCACGCTTTTGGCCAGGCATTAAAATCAGATGTCATTAATTAAAGGGAACAATAGGATTTTTGATGTAGCCCAATTTATTTTCCTTTGTGAAGTGCAGCGAGCCCAGCTCATCTGCAAACAATGTGTAGAACACGGAGTGGTAGCGGCCGGCGTGGGACCACCACGTTAACAGCAGGTATAGTTCACAGCAGAACGGCAGTAAATATCTACCACGAGATAGAGAGACTGCGAGATCATTCAGAAAAAGCTGGCATCGGCATCATTCACCCGACCAATGCAATGAATGTCAGAGATCCAGCAAGAATCAAATCTCTGCATTCTGAGTGGCAATCAAGTGTTCTAACACAGAGCCATGCTAGGTATCCGAGGTGCCTTTGAAGTAGCCCGCAATGTTCGCGAGACGGCATTTTTGTTTGCAGAGCTGGTTATCAAATTCCATAACTCAAGTGTGCTCCAATAATACAGCCGCCCGGTCACTTGAACGCCAATTGTAGCTAAGCGCCATGTACTGAATTCGATTACGGAAGCAGCGTCAAAGGCTATCATGCTCGCGAGCAAAAGTGCTAAATATCAGCTTACCACTTCTGGTGCTGCGAATGCCCGTTTTATGGTGAATACTAGCGCGCAATTGTAAAAGAATAGTTATATAAAACATATGTGATAGGTAACAAATGTATGTGCGTTGATTTGTACACGAGGAGGAGTGATGATGATGGGTATGTACAAGTGGCAGCGATGAAGTGCCTGAAATGTGCTTACAATGTGTTTGACTCCATTTCTTAACTTTTCGTGCAGTATAAAAATAAAACACAAGCACCTTCCCCTCACAGGCTTCGGGTAAAATTCACTCTCAAGGTATGGGGACGTGCCAAATTTCTAACACTCAGGCTGAAGCATTGATCATCCAAGGACGTAGAAGCAGTGAGGTAGACTGTAGTTTACACGCAATCCCATCAATTGCGATTCGAGTCATTCACACGTTCATATCACGAAATGAAAAGTTTGGTTTACATTAGGTCAACAATAAGGTACGTGAGCGAGAAGGCCTAGGCGGCTAAACTATGTGGTTAAATTGCATGCATATCAAGGCATCCCTGTCGCGACCTATCGGTCACGCTCTTCATAAGTTCATGCCATGATATGCAAATTTGGTTTGAATTGTCAAGCTATTGAAACGATCCTTAGAGAAGACAAACATAAAAGGCAGGTTACAGATTTATGTAATTATTGACAATAAGAGTTCCTGGTGCGTGTGCTTCTCGTACGCTCCAGCCACGCTATTCTCTTATGCCCACAATAAGTTCAAAAAGGCCACGGCCACAAAAGGATGGAGACCTCATGATTGAAATATATGCCATGTCATATATGCCTGACATGACATTCATGTTACTGATAGGCAGCTTGCATGCTATACGCAGTTCATAGTACACTGCATAGAATTATTCACACAGCCTTGAGAAAACGAAGGGAGAGAGAGGGGGCTAGGTGATGATTTATCAGGCATCCTTAGTATAATTTGAAGACACTGGTCCATGGTTTATTGTTCTCATCATTTATCTGTGCTACGCTAGAAAAATTTCGGCACACATTTCTTTAAAAAGCGCTCACGAGTTGCCAAATAAGCAGACGAGAATAATATCTTTTACATGGCATGCCTTTTCTGGTTTTGTGAGTGTAAGATTTCATTTATGTTCTTCATTAGTTTAATAGATGCAAGGAAATTTTTACGTAGTTTTAGCCATCAAAGTGAAAAAAAACAGAAAGTTGCTAGCGTAGAGATAGATAGATAGATAGATAGATAGATAGATAGATAGATAGATAGATAGATAGATAGATAGATAGATAGATAGATAGATCTTTGACTGGCTAAGCAAATGATCAATTAGCATGGATTAGTTAGCAGCGGAACCGTAACTTACTGTACTGACGCATTCTGTAGTTCCGTCAACTGTTTCGTAAGTGTCAATCCGTTTTGCTGTAAAACAGTGAAAAAAGGCTTTGTGAGAGTTGCGGGCAAATATACTTCGAACATGGCTTCGTGCATGACACAATTATTTTGTGTAAGCTGGTAAAGTTCGCCTCAAATCCTTAAGATTGCATTTCATGTCGAGATAAAACAATAGCCCTCATAATCACGGCTGTTTATCACCAGAACTGTGTAAATTTGTTGTTAGTCTTTCATGGGTCAAACGAAATAACTATAATTACGATAAATCATGGTCCCTTTTGTCACTTCCACCACGACTGCAATCCAAGAAAACATGAGCCAATTCGTAAGGCCCCAGGTGATCCAAATTTCCGGAGCCCTCCACTACGGCGTCTCTCATATTCATATCGTGGTTTTGGGACGTTAAACCCTACAAATCTATCAAATCATCATTTCGTAAGACATTAGGTTCAATAACTTTGATGCGCAACAGCAGGAGTACAAAAAGGTCACGGCAGAAAAAGAAGGCAAGAAAAATTAGGGTAATAACAAAATGTATCAAAACAAAGAAACAGAACAAATTCCAGGCAGAAAAAGTTTATTCGCAAGGTGGGCCCTGCGTACCATTGATTCGAAGGAAGCATCGTTACCACTTGGCTGTTCAAGCACGCTAGCAGAGCATACCATAAACTTCTACCGCTTATTACAAAAAGGTGTTGAAAGGGGAAGTGACAGCGTGGACGCGAGATGTAGGGGTATTGATGATGTGTAGGGCTTAATGGCGCAAGGGCCAATTGGTGGCCAAAAAGCGCCATTTCAGTGACTAAATATGTAGGCAAAGATATGGCGCGTGGCAGTATAGGGGCCTTAAAATTCCTCGCGCTAACGCGGGTAAAAACATAACCAATAAAATCATGGCAATGGCGTGATATGGGTAGTAAAAATGGGTGACAAAAGGTTTCGATTATAAAAGCATGTGTAAAATTTTCTTGATACTAGCACTCATGCCTCATCAGCGCTTTTGTGTTCAAGGGCCGAGAGGCAAGTGCTTGTCAATGTAGCCACTGCAGCAGCAAATTCTCTTGAGAGGCCACGCTACGCAATGCCTGGGTAGATTACATGGTAAAAACCGACATTTCTTAAAAAAGCTAGCAATAATTTATGAGTGAAAAGTGGTTCCCTTCCGACAAACATTGCGGGGTGTAATGGTATATATTGTCGGTAAGTTAATGGAAAGTGTTGTCTTTTTAGAGTGTCTAATTGTTTACACTGGAATAAAACGTGAAGAACTGTTAATGCCTCGCCACATCTGTCATACAATGGTGGATCGCCACCGGACGAAAGATATGAGTGTGTCGTGTTGTCTTTTTAGAGTGTCTAATTGTTTACACTGGAATAAAACGTGAAGAACTGTTAATGCCTCGCCACATCTGTCATACAATGGTGGATCGCCACCGGACGAAAGATATGAGTGTGTCGTGTATGTGTGTCTTATGTGTGGCCTATGTGTGGAGTGTGTTGTATGTGTGGCCTTGTTAGTGTTACCTCTGTTAGACGTGATTTTGATACTGGTGGCCAATGGCCAAGGTGTGGCTTGATAACGTTGTTTTGTGTTTGTCTATCCCACTTGCTCTGCCAGTAGTGCCTGAGCTTTCGTTTAAAAGACGGCTTAACATCAAGGGGCGGGATCGATATGGGTGTAGTGGCACTGATTTCGTGGACTGATGCAGCAAGCTGATCCGCCATCACGTTGCCTTGGATCTCACGGTGCCCTGGCACCCAGCACACAACAACATGTTGTTTGAGTGTGTAGAGTGTGCATAAAATAGAGTAAAGGGAGACGAGGACAAGGTTTTTTTGTTTTTTAAGATTGTGCAGAGCCGTAACCAAACTGAGGGAGTCCGTATAAATTACTGCTTTTTGTATTTGTGATGGCTTGATGTGTTTAGCCGCCACAAGTATCGCGTAAGCTTCCGCTGTGAAGATACGTGTGCCTGGATGTAGAGGGCCAGCATCCGAAAAGGATGGGCTGAGAGCAGCGTAGGACACAGAGGAGTTAGACTTGGAGGCATCTGTAAAGAAATCAGGGCGTGTGTATTCGTGTTGAAGTTCCAGGAAGTAGTTTCGGATATGGGCACTAGGTGCACGTTTTGCAACTTCCAGGAAAGACACATCGCAGTCTATAATCTGCCACTGCCACGGTGGCGGGTATAATACAGGAGCCATTAAACTGTGTACAAGTGACACTCCTGTTTCCTCAGCTACACCCTTAAGGCGAACTGAGAAGGGCTGCTTCATCTAAGGCCTGTTTTGAAACAGAATAGAGCTCGACAAATAATTATAGTGGAATATGAGGGGTGCTTCTTGTCTGCTTTCACCTTAAGAAAATACACAAAGGATATGTAAGTTCTTTGAAGATGAAGTGACCATTCATTTGACTCAACGTAAAGGCTTTCTACAGGGCTGGTGCGAAAAGCACCCGTAGAAAGGCGGATGACCAAATGGTGCACGGGTCGTGCATCTTCAAAGCACTTTGAGTCGCAGACTGCTAAACAACAGCCCCATAAACCAAGCGAGTGCAAATGAGGCTTCTATACAGGTTTATGAGACATTGCCTGTCACTACCCCATGTAGTACGTGACAACACTTTTATAACATTCATAGCTTTTAAACATTTTGTTTTTAAGTACTTCATGTGTGGTAAGAAGGTCAGCTTGTTGTCCAATATTAAGCCTAAGAATTTATGCACCGCATTGACAGGCAGACGTTGACCGTTCAGTTCAATGTCAGGTTCTTAGTGCACGCCTCTCTTTCGGGAGAACAAGACACACGTGCTTTTTTCTGGGTTCAGCCGGAATCCATTTTCCTCTGCCCATTTGGAGACTGTTTTTACAGAACGGAACTTGCCACTCACACATTGCTAGGTTGCATGACTTAAAGCCAAGCTGGACGCCATCGACCTATGTGGAATTGAACATGTTGCGGGGGACAGACAAGTGCAAGGAATTCATTTTGATAATAAAAAGTGTACAACTAAGTACACCACCTTGCGGTACTCCCGTTTCTTGCACAAATGTTTGGGAGAGAATACTGGCCACACGGACACGGAATTTATGATTGTACAAATAACTCTCGATTATGGAAAGCATTCTACCGCGCACACCCAGGTTAGACAAGTCTCTTAATATGCCAAAACGCCATGTTGTGTCGTAAGCCTTCTCGATGTCGAGAAACACCGAGAGGAAGTATTGTTTTTGGACGAAAGCGTCTCGGATCTGTGCCTCGATACGCACCAGATGGTCGGTGGTGGATCTACCCTCTCGAAACCCACACTGGAACTGGTCAAGCAGACTGTGTGTTTCAAAGAATTGTAAAAGTCGGTGGTTTATCATCTTTCAAAAAGTTTACAAAGGCAGCTGGTTAGTGCTTCGGGCCTATAACTTGAAACTGGGGAAGGGTTCTTGCCCTGTTTCAAAATAGGGATAACAGTAGCCTCTTTCCAGAAAGCAAAGATGGTGCCACAAAGCCAGATAGCATTGTATAGAGAGAGTAAAGCAGGTTTTTCAACATTTCATACGTGACACGGTCGTAGCCTGGAGCAAAATTACTGCAAAAGTATAGTGATGTTTATAGCTCAGCTAAGTTGAAAGGTTGATTGTATGCCTCGTGATTTGTGCACTTGTATTCTAGTTTCTGTTTTTCTATCCTTGCTTTATATCTTTAGAAATCTTCAGTATAGTGTGACGAGCTAGACACTTGCTCGTAGTGTGCACCGAGGAAGGTCGCCTGATCTTCCAGGCTGTCACCCTGTGTGTTTACGAGTGGCAGTGAGTGTACTTGTCTTCCTGCTACCCTACAAACCATGTTCCAGACTTTAGCCTCTTGTGTATGTGAATTTAGCCCTGATAAAAACTTAAACTTGTGCCAGCTTTCTCTTCTGGCCTGCCGACGCGTTCTCCTGCCTCGAGATTTTATTTTCTTAAAGCTCTCGAGGTTTTCCTCTTTCGGCGAGTTCCGCAGCAACCTCCATGCCCTGTTCTGTTCCTTTCGCGCATTCTGACACTCAGTGTTCTACGACGGGACTTGTCGTTTGCCGGGCAGTTCAGATGTTTGTGGAATGCACTTGGCTGCTGCATCAGTAAGAAAAGCCGTGAAGTACTGCACAGCTTCATCTATGCCTAATCCGCATATGTCGGTCCAACCTAAGTGAGTAACCTTTTGAAATTTTTCCCAGTCGGCTTTGTTTACCAGCCTTTTGGGAACATGTGGAGGACATTCATATATTACTGGTGTACTCAAAACTAAAGGAAAATGGTCACTTCGGTATGAATTATTTATGACTTTCCACTGAAGTAATGGTACAAGTGAAGGAGATGCGATACTGAGGTCTATAGAAGAGTAAGTTTTGTTGGCAAGGTTATAGTATGTTGCTTCTTTCCTATCCAACAGACAAGCACCTGATGAAATGAGGAACTGTTCAATGAGACGACCTCGTGCAGCACAGCGGGAGTCACTCCACAGACCATTATGTGCGTTCAGGTCCCCAAGGACCAGATAAGGTTCAGGTTGTTCGTTTATTAAAGACTGGAATTGAAGTTTTTCAAGACGGTGGTGCGGAGATATGTACAAAGAGAAGACAGTGACGAGTTTGTTTAGAATAACTGCTCGCACAGCCACCGCCTCGAAGGAAGTTTGAAGGGGTAATTATGTACATGCTATACCTTGACTAACTATAACCGCTACACCACCGGATGGTGGCAAGGCATCATCTCTATCCTTTCGGAAGATTACGTAGTTACGTAAAAAGTTTGTGTTTGTTCGTTTTAAGTGTGTCTCTTGTACACACAGCACTCTAGGATTGTGTTCGTGGGGGAGTTCTTGTATGTCATCGAGGTTTCGAAGTAGGCCTCGGATGTTCCGCTGTAATATTTCTGTCTGCATATTTAAACAAGAGAGATGCTGCTGTGTGTACAAAGAGTATCCTGTGTTGGAGTGAGCTCGTTAATTCAGGTGGCAGGACGGTCGTCCGGCCCCGTCATTGAATTTTTATTTTTCTTGGCGCGCTCCAAAGATCCGCGCCGCACTTTTGGTACGAAGGGTACCATTGTATTCATTGCCTCCTCAGAGGCACTGGATGCCCGCACATGTGAGCTGGTGGTTTGGATTTTAGGCCTCACATGGTGAGGGGAGGCCTTGAGACCAGAGGACCCTGGAGTCTCCGGCTTCAATTCGCTAGGAGGCGGAGTAGACAGAACTACTGCTGCCTTGGGGGCAGGTGCCACAACCAACGGCTCGCTCTGCGCTGGCCGAAGGAGTGGCGAGGGCTTGTGCGGCGTTGCCCCCTGACGCGCCGCATCAGCATATGTAGCGCCGTAAAATGGCGACACTCTTCGTCTTGTTTCTTTGAAGGTGATATTTTCTTTAATTTTCAATGTGATGATTTCTTTTTCTTTTTTCCAAAATGAACAAGACCGTGAATATGCGGCATGATTTCCGCCACAGTTCACACAGTGTGATGGCTCTTCACGATTGTCAGTGTTGTGGCCTGACACTCCACATTGCGCACAAGTTTGGTGATCACGACAGCTTTGTGAGCCGTGGCCATACCTCTGGCATTTGAAACAATGAGTGGGTTAGGTATGTATGATCTGATCGACGTCTTCGTGTACCCTGTTTGAATAATTTCTGGCAGATTACTGGAAGCGAACATGAGTATTAGGTGTTTTGTTGGTGTTACCTTGTTGTCTTTTTTAATGAAGATCCTTTGTACATTGGGCACATTCTGACTCTTCCAGCCCTCCAGAAGTTCCTCTTCGGTCAAGCCGAGCAAATCAGCATTAGATACTACTCCACGGGTTGTGTTCATAGATCTCTGTGGCGTTACAGTGATCGGAGTGTCACCAAAAGTTGAAAGTTTCTGTAGCCTCTCAAAGTGTTCTTTTTCTCGAACATAAAGGAAGCTGGCCATTTTGGTAACTTTGTATCTTGCTCCAAGAGTTTCTGTGAGACATCTGGCTGCTACAAAGGGGGATACAGTTCTGGCTTGTTTGCTGCTTATCTCACTATGTAAACATGAAAATGGGGGAAGTTTTGATTTGATCGGTTGAAAAAGCCTAAGTCTTCGGTGCGTACGAGCTTTAAGGCGGTTCGATCACTTAATAAGGGAAACGCTCTATGCATGCAGTTTAATTTTCTTCAGAAGCGTTGGCGGCCACCCACCACGGAGCCCAACGAGGAGACGCTACAAGTTTGCGGATGCTAAAACCTGCAGACGCCACCCGTGCAACGCTACTATAACCCAATGCGCCTAGACCAAGGTAGGCTATTTGCACAAGGTTAACCCTAGCCGCCAGGAAGTTTAGAAGTAGACAGAAGAGGGTAGAAGACAGAACAGATAAATAGTGAGAGATAAGGACGAAGATGTAGGGAGAGAGAGATAGGAAAAAGCGACTGCCGATTTCCCTGAGTGGGTCAGCCCAGGGGTGCCATGTACGCGAAGCTGGCGCCAAAGGGGTGTGTTGCCTCTGCCGGGGGGGGGGGGGGTCTTAAAGGTCCAATCATCCAGCGTCGGCTCAACCCCCAGGATCCCTTTTTCCCCGGATACGGCAAAACCACGCACGGCTAGGAGTGGGAGGGAGTAGAAACTTCCCCGTTAGCTCGGGTTTGTGGTGTCGCTACACATTTAGGGGTATTGAGAAAGGAAAGAAAAAGTGTCAGAGTGAAGCATACAGCCGTAAAATGAGAAACAGAGAAACATAAAGAAAAAATGTGCCCTCGTACTATCTGTGCCAAGCTGCAAGGAAGAGCACTGCTAGAACCCCATCATCATTTGTCTTTTTCTTCTTTCTTTTCATTTATTCCTCTCCCCTTTGCTCGTCTGCCCTTTTGTACCTCTTACTCTTTACGTCTTTTTTTTCTTTCTACTTCTTTATTACTCTCTCTCACTCTTTCTATATTTATTCATTTTTGTACTTTCTTTGTTTCTCTCTGCTTCTTTATCTGTTTTTATTGCTTTATCTTGATATCTCTCTTGTTTTGTGTTTCAGTTTTGCTCTATGTACTTTTTTGCTTTTTCCTGACAGCTTCCTTTGAGCACTTGGTTCTTTTCTGTTTGTCTTTTGCAACATTTCTGTATATTTCTTTCTCTCCGCTTCACTCAGCTGGTTGCTTCTATTTCTCTGTCGTTAGTTTCACGAGAGATGCGACGCGGGCTTGTTGGTAGCTCATCTTCAGTAAGTTTCTTTGTAGCGCACGTAAATAACATGAAGAAATGAAGGCACAAATGAACAGACAGAGCTCTATAATGCTAGTTTCACCCCCTCTTTCTCTTTATGTCTCGCTTTCTCTCTCTGTAATCCTACTTTTCTATTGTTCTATGCCTTCCGCTGCTCTTTTATCTTGATGTTTTCGTTTCCTTAATTTCTCGCTGTTCCCTTCTTTTATTGCACATTTTTATGTCATTCTATTTTACGAGTTTTGCTGGATGTACTTCGTGCAGCAGATTTTTTTTCTTTATCACTTGTAACTGCTGTTCTCGTTAGTGAAGCTTGACAACTTCCTGCGACACATATGCACATTGTGGTTTTCCGCCAACACCGAACTTTTTATAGACTGTTTAAGAAGCTCTCTTGTGATAAAAGAATGAAAGAAACGCAAACACAGGAGAAAAAAAGGCAAATAAAATTTAAACAAAGTGACGTAAAAAGCACGGTGAAAACATAAACGAGAGAAAAAAAGATTAGCAAAAGGGGGCTAAAACCACAAAACCTAAGAGAAACTAGAAAGTTGGCGGAGATGCACTTTTTCTTCAGGCTTGGCGCCACTCATTTTTTTTTCACAATAAATGTTTGCACTTGCCTGACATTCACGCGCGTCGCCTCTCTACTGACGAATGACGCCAGGTACTTAGATAAAAGCAGTTTAAAAGTCTCATTCCGAAGCTTGTGAAAAGTGGTGTCCTAAACTTAAGTACACTTAACAACCTGCGAAGATTGATTTCTTTTTGTGGCAATAAACAGTCCTCTAAAGTAGACTGTATTGTATTTATGACTTCTTGCCTCATGCATTGCTCAATTGCACAGTTTCAATTAGGTGGGCACCTCTTATTTTCTTGTTCTTCCTTACTTAAAGGCCAACATTGGCTATTTTTTGACCATATTAGGATAATGGTACTTTTATGTTCCTGAAGCACTCTTGTCAAGCGTCCGATAGCTGAAATGCTTCGAAAAATTCGAAAATAACTTTTAATTATCGAAAAACCGCAATACTGAAGCCGAAATCTAACCAAGTGCACTTACACGAGTAATCATTTGTCTACACTGCACGGAATTTGCCTGATTGCACCTAATGCCCACCAGGTGGCACTCTCTGTCCGCGCCGTCCGCGGCAATCGGCTTAACCAGTTACGCTGTTATGGTTTATATTTGGCGAATCGTATGTGGCTCACAACGCAACAGCACTTGCCACCTATCGTACGCCCCCCAACACGGATAAGAAAATCGCACGCTCAGCAAAGGAAACGCCTGCCCAACTTACATAATCCATAGCTGACAAGCAGGCGCTGCAGTGCCACATCAATTCCGTCACTTCCGCGCGGAAAAAATCAACGTCACACACACAATGTTGCCAATATTCTTGGCAAGCGAGTGGAGTGTTTCGAGGCAAGCTATAGAATTCATTTGAAAATAATCTGCGAATCTCTCAAGCATTCAATTAAGCATGAATGGTGCAACCGTGCAAATGAACGTACCTATTAAATTTCACTGAGATCCACTGACCTCGAACAACTGCTGGAATCGGCCTTTAAGCAACATCACTCAACTCTCTTCAGTTCGACCATCGATCACTTTTAATTTCAATGCAATAAAGTAACGCGTTTCTTTGTAATATCAGGGGCGATTGACTTTATAACACTTGTATGCGTCAAATGTTCAAAAAGATTCTGAAGAACGACTGTCGGTGGAATACTAACTGTGCTGCTGATATTATCTTGTACTAATGAGATAAACAAGACGAAGATGAAAAGTCAGAAACGTTGCGTGTTCGGGCATATTTGAAGTAGCTTAGTTTTCCTCTAGTCGGTTTCTTCCGATGGAGGCGGAAATGATGTAGGCCCGTGTGCTCAGATTTGGGTGCACGTTAAAGAACCCCAGGTGGTCGAAATTTCCGGAGCCCTCCACTACGGCGTCTCTCATAATCATATGGTGGTTTTGGGACGTTAAACCCCACATATGAATCAATCTCTAGTCGGTTTCAATTATCGACAGTATTGCCTTACTATACAATATATAATACGATATTTCCTACTTTCTGATTGGCTTCAGGCATTTTTCAGAAGAGAACACATTCTGTGCATGTTCCTTTCTCTATGACGTCTACGCTCAAAGGTCCCCTATAGGTGTGAGCCGTGGTATTTGTCAACAACACCATTGAGGCTACGTGTGGCCAGTATATAACCATAATGCCAGGTTGACCAAGGTTGGCTGACAGTACGGAATGCACTCAAGATGGACTAAGTGTGACGCTCATAGGAGGTAGGTTAGCAGTACAAGTTCCCAACAAGGTCTGAGTGATAAATATTACAGAGGATGCTTAGACGCCTCTTCGAGTTTCAAGGCCAAGTCCTGTTAGGCCGTTTATCTGCTTTTCCAATTTTGTTTACTCTCTGCTGATGTGCTCCTGCGATAAGGGCATATCTCTCTACTCATTCTACAATTTAAGAAGGCTTCGCATAATGATTCAATTTGTGCTCATGTCGACTCTATGGAACCTTCCGCCATAGCCACTTCTTGTATATGGAGGTTACGCAAGTGGCATTTCGAGCTGCTGGAGCCTCTTTCGCTCTGCTGTGCTTTTTTTTTAACCACAGGCCCGAGCCTTGTCACGTGATAATTGCGCTCTTGGAAGCTTAAACGTGCTAGGAACTAGGTGTCATACACCCATCCGTGGGTGGAAGAGAAAATACGCGTTACCGCACCAGGCCCCTTCGACTACGTTGCGGCTTCGCTTGGGGTATTGGTCGCCCAAAAACTGTTTAATACACGGGCTTTTAAATGCGAAGCATTTCTTAGCAAACTATAACGACTTTGAGCGTATCTATCTATCTATCTATCTGTCTATCCGCCTACGAGTTTTAGCTCTGCTGGCCATTTCGATAATGGTATCGATGCCAAACTTGGTATGGCATAACATGACTGTACGAAGAACTTACTTGACTAGTCTTAACATGCAAATTATATGTATGTCACGAATGTCGATTTACATTTCATGAACCTGCAGCTCTTTTAGTGGTTTCGTTCACTTGTCATGGTGAAAAACTGGTATGGTATAACATGATTGCATGAGGAACACAAGCAACAGATCCTAACATCAAAATCATGACATATGTACTATATAACAACATGACTACATGCCCCGCTCATGATGCGCTCGCGGGCGTTTCGCTAGCGTCACATATACCGAATTCGGTATTACGGTACTTGAATGGATGACGAAGGTATGTGACTCGTCAAACATGATAATGATGCGACTCCTGTCATGTAACAACACAACGTCACGCTCTTGTTGCGCTGGCGGCCGTTTCGCTAGCTGATCATATACCAATCACGGTACCACGCGTCGCGAACGGACTACATAAAAATATGTCCAAACCTGATACTGACGACTAGGTATATGTTCAAACCTGATATTGATGACAAGCGTGTCATGTACCTACCTGACTACATGTCACACTCATGATGTGCTTCCGACCATTTCACTAGCCTCCCATATGCCAAATTTGGTATTACGTGACCCCAATGAATGACGAAGGTTCAAACATGATAGTAATGAGATGCGTGTCATGTGAAAACATGACTACATGCCACAGTCAAAGCGCCAATGCGTTTCGACATGACGCCATGCGCGTGCTCGCCGACGTTCATTTCGTCACGTCACGCTGGCGTTGCCACGCCAGGTGCCGGTCCTGCCATTTACTCCCAGGCACGCGCTGCGCTGCGTTGCTTTGACGCATGCGTGTTTCAGCACGTCCGGCGTCTCTCCGTCACGAAAAGCCGGAGACGCAGATTTATCTTAGTAACGCATCAGCATTGAGTAATGTTACTCTATTGCATCAGCGCGAAATGCAACATGTCGCATTTCGCGCCGGTAGCCGTCGGGCCGCGCCAACGGACGCTGGTTGCTCCTGGCGTCACCCTATAGAGTGCTCGCGTTTTGTTAACGTAGCATCGCTGTGCTTAGCGTGCGCACGCGTCAACGCTACATTGGAATATATTGGGCCTTTCATGATGCGCTCGTGGCCGTTTTCTAGCTCGTCATATACCAAATTTCGTGTTATGTGACGTCAATTGTTGACGAAATACATGACTTGTGCAAACACACGGCCGGACTCGACTCCTTCTCCGGCGCTCCTCTTACGGCCTTCGCATTGGGGCGTTTTGCTGCCTGCCGCCGCAAGTTCGAGGTGGCGCTGCTAGACCACTGTTGCTCCGCCGCCTCCAAGCGCGTTCACGGGCGCAGTGTGCGCGCCACAGCGCTATGGCCATCATAACAGCGCTGAGTACGAGGAATAGAACCAACTGCGGCGCCTCAATTCTTGAAGATGAACGTTTTATCCACACAATACAGCTCGGTCGTTGCATGTGATGAGGTTAAAATGGTATAGTCGACCTCTGAGAGACCCGTTTACCCAGTCGCAACCATTCCGGCAGCTTTCCCGGATTTTCGCACACGCGTGTTGTCACAAGCAACAGTAATTCATTACAGCGCACAAAATTCAGAGAGAAAAATGAGGTTTATTTTGTCGTAAGGTGGACTATAACTTCCCGTAGGTAGACGGCGATGACTCCGCTTTCCGTTTCGTCGGCTGTCGAGGAGCCGAGGTGGCCGAGGGGCCACGCGCTGCAGGTTCTTTATGCGACCTCTTCGTAGCCGGGACCATATACGAAGGATACTGATCGAAGACCGTGGGCACGGCTCCTGGACGCAGTTTCCGGATACGATATCCGGGAACATAGTCATTTTTCGTGAAGTGTTTGCTGCACACTACAATCGATGCGGACTTGTCATTGATGACGAGGTTTTCACGTGAAACATTTTTTTTTCCACTTCGAACACAGTTCCTCATCGCTAGTAAATTGGGAATACGACAGACTCGGTGTCTTTTCTTCCTGTGGCTTACACAGCAGCACGCAACACTAAACAATGGCTACGCTAGTGCAGTTAGCGTGCCTGAGCCTGTCTGATGCATTGTTTACCCGAGGTCATCGAACGCAGTCAAGAAAAGTCGCAGTCGGCGACGCGGGGAGCCGGCGGAGCTTACAGTGAGGTGGTGCTGCCCTCTACGCGTCAGAAAAAAATATATGCGCGGCGCCGGTATTGAGAAGACCGTAAGGAGCGTGCGGAAGAAGCGTCGAGTCCAGCTGTGGCAAACTATATAATCTTGACATGCGTGTCGTGTAAGAACATGACAACATACCACGCTCATAGCGTGCACGTGGCCGTTTCGCTACCTCAACATATACTAAATTTGGTACCACGTGACGTGAATAGATGACGAAGGTTAACGACACATTACAACATGATAACCATAGCACGGAAATGATGTACGGCATCATTTACCTCTACCTTGTAACGTTGCGTGGATTTTAAAGTGACGGATTTGAAAGTGATGGATTTTAAAGGATTTTAAACATTTCTCATTCATGCTTCGCATAACATCGATTCCCACTTATGTGAGATCTGCCATTTTTTCAAAATGCGAAGCATTTCTTAGCGAACTTCGGCGACTTTGATAGTATCTATCTATCTATCTATCTATCTATCTATCTACCTTTATATACATCAATCTAACTATCCAGGCACCTTCGACTTCAGTTCTCCTGGCCATTTCGATAATGGTATCAACACCAAACTTGGTATGGCATAACATGACTTTATTAAAAACATATTTGACTAGTCAGAACATGAAAATTATGGCAAGTATATGATGATTGTCATGATTTGGGTTTTATGGTTCTGCAGCGCTTGCGGTAGTTTCGTTCACGTGGCATGTTGCAAAACAGGTATGGTATGGAAGGATAGCATGGCGAACACAAGCGACTGACCCTAGCATAAAGATCATAACATGCGTGTCATGTAACAACAAGACTACATGCCGCGCTCAATTTGCGCTCGCAGCATTCGCTAGCTTTGCTTATACCTAATTTGATAATATGGGGCGTGAATGAATGACGAAGGTTTAATACTCGTGAAAACAGGATAAATATGAGGTGCGTGTCTTGCAACAACATGCCTACATGCTACGCTCTTGATGCGCTCGCGCCCGTTTCGCTAACCTCACACGGTCTAAACTTGGCATTAAGTGACGGGAATGAGCGACATAGGTAAATTGCACAATAAACATGATAATCATGACATGCGTGTCATGCAAATTCTGACTACCTACCTCACTGACGATGCGCTCACGGTCTTTTCGCTAGCGTGACATATGCCGCATTTGGTATTAAGTGACGCCAATGGATAACGAAGGTATGGGACTGGTGCAAACATTATAATCTCGAGTTGCGTGTCGTGAAAGAACATGAATAGATGCCACAGTCATGGCGCCAATACATTTCGACGTGACGTGGCACACGTGTTCACCGGCGTTGCCATGCCAGGTGCTGTTCCTGCCATATACTAGCAGGTGCGCGCCGTGCTGCAGTGCTTTGGCGCATGCGCGTTTCAGCACGTCCAGCATCCCTCCATCACGAAAAGATGAAGGAATGAAGGGAGAAACAAAAGGAAGAAGGCATGGAGGTTATCCAGAAAGACCGTCGGCTACCCTCAATAGGGGGATCAGAGAGGGGGACAAGAAAGATTAGAGCGAGGGAGGAGAAGGAAAAGAAGAAAATGAGATACTGACAGTTTTTACTGCAGCCTGTACAACTCCACCACATGTCAGAGGCTTTCACAAAAACCCGTCTTTCTCAAGAAACACAGCACGACTTTCACTGCTTGTGGGCGGTCGAGGGATGTGGACTTTGCTGTAATAGCACATGCACAGAAAAAGTCCAAACATCCAGTCACCGCGTTGCGTTGGAAAGTACTTGCCTGTCAAAGGCAAATTGAGGACAGTGGCACAGCAGGTGTTCGATATTTTCATTGGTGCCGCAAACATCGCTTGCCGCACTGTCAGTCATTGTGATTAACGTGGTATAAGCTTTCGTTAAAGCAATTCCAGCCAAAGGCGATAGAGAAGCGCAGCTTCACTTTGATGTAAGCCGGTTGGAGGCCGGATTTGTAGTGAAGGGCCAAGCTGGTGCAGTCTTGTTCGTCGTATGCTTGGTGTGTTCCACTCAGTCAGTGTGAGACTTCGGGCCAGTCAGCGGATCTGCCTCGCCGCATCCGCTCTTGAAAGCGGAACTTGAACGCTGTTTGTTTCTTCATGTGACGTGTGAGCAGTATGATCTGTAGAATCATTTCCGCCTTTACTGCAATGCCCAGGTAATCATTGAAAGACGATGTCGTGGCCCTTTCGTATTGAGAGGTGGTGCAGCTTCACTGTTTGGTAAGACAACTTATCGAGGCATCCGCGCCCTAGAACTGACCACAGGCAATGTAACGCTGGTTTTGAGTCGAAACACACAGCCCAAATACTTAGTCTTTTTTCAGAATTGAGTAGTTCCTGTGCACTACGCAGAGCCTCGAGTTCTGCCATCGTGGACGTTGTCGCATGTGAAGTCTTAAAACACTGAGTTACCCCTTGTGATGGTAGAATCACGCCTACACCTGAACTAGACGGTGTAGCTGAGCCATCCGTGTAAATGTGCACGTGGTTACTGTAGCATTGTTTCAGTAGAAATAGACTCAGTTGTTTCAAGACCTGTGTCGGTAAGTCCGATTTTCTCCGCATTCATAGATTCATTAAGCATAATCGCGGCCGGCTTAAGCTTCAAGGAGGAAGCAGTGGCTTTGATACAGGCGAGTACGCCTCAGTAAACGATGAACGATGCTTGCAGACAGCGGCACCGCATGTCTTGTGGCGCCTTTCAGCATCGAGGCTCACCAGGTTGTAGAAAGGGCCCTGGCATAACTCCTGAAGTGCATGCGCATTGTCTTGGTAACAATATGCGTCTTGATTGAATGATCGTGAGCGATGGCAATGGTTTCAGCCGTTGAAGCACTGTGGGGTAATCCAAGGAATCTTTTAAGTGCTTGGACTTGAATGCTCTGAATTGTGCGCAGGTTGGTCTTGCCAGTGTTAGATAATGCACATAAGATGCACCGTAAGAATCCGATACACAACACTCTGTACAGTTGTAGCATTGATGGTATGGGCACTGTACAAATCTTTCCTGCAAGAGATTTGAACATGTGATATGTTCTGATAAGCCGTTTTTTTTTCATAGTTCGAGTGTGGTTTCCACGACAGGTTTCTGTCTAGTACGACTCCCAAGAACCTGTCGCCCTTCTAAACGATATGTGTTCTTCATTGATCGATATGAAGTAAGCAGACATTGGTGTTCACGCGGACGCTACCACTCCACATTTTCCGCAGGACACCTCGAGACCATGTTTACGAAGGTAGCATGACGTCGTTGTTGCAGCCTTCTGAAGGCGGGCGCGAAGCTGAGGCCCTGTCACACCTGATGTCCAAATGCAGATATCATCAGCGTAGATAAAAATTTCAACAGTGCTAGGTAGGTGCTCAACTAGTCCAGTGAAAGTTAGCTTGAAAAGTGTAGAGCTTAGCACTCCTCGGCTGCTGCAATAATCAGGCGTTGGGCCATTCACTGTTATTACGTTGAATTATCTCAGCTGTAAGTACCTATACACCCACAAATACATCTTGCCACCAAGACCTTTTGTTTCCAAAGCACTAAGAATGGCTTCATTAGTGACATTGTCGTAAGGCCTCTTAACGTCTAGAAACAGCGTGGTGCACGGTCTCCTACAGGCTTTCTGGTGTACAGCATAAGTCACCGGATCAACAACGTGGTCGATTGACAAATGACGGCGCCTGAATCCGGTCATGGATACCGGATATAATTCGTAGTACTCTAAATATCACTCCATTTGTGTTAGAATGATTCTTTTCACTGTTTTTTCCACACAACTAGCAAAACGATAGCACGGTATGAGGCAACATCCAAAGGAGATTTACCATCCTTTAGAAGTGTAATGAGGCTCCTTGACTGCCATGCTTGGGGAAACGTACCAGCCTGCCAGGAGTCATTGTATATGTGCAAGATGGCCATCCAAGTTTCATCTCCAAGATTACAAAAGGGCACGATAGGTAATGCCTCTGGTCCAGGTGAAGAATGTCTGAAGAGTGCCAGTGCACTCTCTAGCTCATGCTAAAAAACTGGCATTCCATACGGAGATGATGTGAGGGCGGTGGGTCATCAAGTGTTTTCATTTTTGACTCGATGAAATTGGAATCACCGCCAATTTTCTTACAGAAGAATTCTGTGACGTCAATCTTTCTGCATTGTAGGTAAAGTGCCAGAGATGCAAGCGGGTGTCGCTGACCAAAGGTTGTGCTAAAACTCGGGACAGTTCATTACATCTGTGATAGGGGCTTTCGCGGATCCAACGACTCGCAGAATGATGTCCATCGTCGCCAAGCCAGTTTATCCATGTCCCGCTGCATTTTTAATGCATCTAGCCAGCCTCAAATCATTCATGCACTTTGTTCATCGGTACCTACATTCTGCACGACGACGTATTGCGCGAAGTTTCTCAAGCTCGATGTCGAAATCGGTGCGCTTGTGACTAGTCAAAAGTGAATGCGTGGTATTCTGCAGGACATCCTTTATGGAGTCATCTAGGTTATACCATGAGCCGTCAGTACAACAGTCTTCCATTAACACTTTGAATTTCGGCAAATCGGTGCATTTGAAGCCAATCGGTGCATTTGTCTCATTAATAAATGCATTTCATTTATTATTGAGACACGGGCACAAGCGTTTTGTGTGAGAATTACTTCGTTGCCACCCCACGAAAAGAGGGAGACGCAGGTTTGTCTGAGTAACGCATCGGCGCACATTGCAGCATGTCGCATTCCACGACGGTTGCCATCGGGCCACGCCGACGGACGCTGGTCGACCCTGGCGTCAGACTATAGACCGCTCACGTTTTGCTAACGTAGCGTCACTAGGCCCAGCGTGCGTGCACGTCAACGCTACATTGGAGTATATTTATCCCTTCATGATGCGCTCGCGGACATTTTGCTAGCTCAAGATATACCGAATTCGGTGTTACGTGACGTCTATGGATGACAAATACATGACTGGTGCAAACATCATAATCCTGACACACATGTCATGTGAGAACATGACAACAGACAACGCTCATAGTCTGCTCGCGGCCGTTTCGTTAGCTCCACATATACAGACTTTGGTATCAAGTGACATGAATAGATGACGAAGGTAAACGACACATTGAAAGACGGCAAGCATAACACGGAAGTCATGTATGGCATCACTTACCTCCATCTTGTAAAGTTGTGCTTATTTTAAAGTGACATATCAACGTTTCTGATTCGTGTTTCGCATATCATTGATTCGTACTTTACGTGGGATCTGCCACGTTTGTTTTGTTACTCAAGCTAACGATACAACGCCAAAGTTGACTCGTGACCTCCTGTGCTTTTTATTGTTTGTTTGTTGTTGTTCTTTTAACACACGTGAACTTGACATGACCACGCAGCTGGCATGTTCATGTGATGATCTATTGATCGCACACTATCTTCTTTTGTATAAAACGAAACCTTCTGCCTTAAACAACTACGTATATATCAAATGGCACAATGACAAAACTTTTGAAGGTGTGTGGTCACATGCAATTTTTATGTTGCTTTTTCCGCCTCCAGGTAACAAAATCTTACACACGATTACAAATTTGCATACTGTGAATTCTCAGCGCCGCTCTGTAGGTGCATAGGTTTTGGGTTCAGGTGTGGCAAATAATATGAGAGTGACATGCATGAATTATGATGACGAAGAACGACACGAGGGCTTGGCGTGCGGCCAGTCGAAATGATATAGAAGAAGAAGACGAAATCAGATTAAAGAACCGTTGGCCTGAAATTTTGTTAGAAATCGAAGTAACCACTATTCATTTTACCCTGCATAGGCCATATTTTCCAATTATGTTAACCGCTGGCTTTTTGGCCAATCTCCCTTACTGCGTCAAAGTGCGAGCAGAGAAAGAAGCAAACAAACAACAAACGGGTGTTGTCTGTTTGTCACGCTCATTACAGTTTTGCAGACTGACAACTGCGCCTAATGGGGGGGGGGGCACCTGTGTGTCTCCTCGCGGATCGTCAGCAGCATGGATCTTTCCAACATACAAACCCTATCCACGGTTTGTCATTCATCGAACTTCATGACCCGACCAGTGCTGCAGCTACCCACCGAATCATCAATGGACGGTGTCAATGCCTTTTCGGTGGTTACTGACTAAGACCTGACCATAACATATGCGCATCCGTTCAGGCTTCCGAGCGCTTACACATCCCACTTCACCAAGCTTGCCGCTTCGTGCACAGTCGGGTCATTCGACAGTGCAGTGCAGCTGCAGCGTACCATCGTGCTACTCCGAGTAACGGGCACTGCCGTGACAACTACGATCTATGCGCTGTTTTCTGTCACCCTACCAGCACTGAGCGCCAGCAACGCCGTGTTGGATACAGCCGCTCCACAAGACCTTAAGGTCTGCTCACCTGACCAATCTAGAGACCTCAGGTAGGCCCTCATGCATCTGTGTGATCAGTCTGGCTGCTTCACGTTGAAGATCTTTTCATTTTCACATGCCGCCCTTCCAACGCCAGCCGCCTGCGATCTACCCAAATTTCATGGTTTTCAATTGACGTCGACAGCTGGGTGGCAACCATGAATGAGCTAGAATTGTGTGAGGCCTGGAAGCAGTGTTAGAAATGGTCCGTGGACGTAGACTGCCTCTGGGTAGGTGTAGTGGCGGGGCACAGGTATGAAGTCGTTCAGCAGTGCTGGACGGAGAGGAGCTTCGCGTACATTGATACTTTTAGATAGACACCCACCGATCTATGACAGAACCCAGTGCAACCTGACCACTACCGCGGATAGATCAAAGCAGGAGTTTCACAGAGTTTCACTCGAGCCTGCAGTTCTGCGCCGCAGTTCACCGTATGAGGTGTCGAAGTCGTTGTCGGCACCCGACTGAAGTTTGTCACCTTCAATATTCGATACCGAAGATCACATAAACTTCCATAATGAGATTAAGCTTCCACCATTAAAGTAGACTTGCCCTCGGGTAGCAGGGAAAGCCTCTCACACCAGTTGCGGCCCCATCTGCAGACGTCGCTGCCGCCATCGGCTTTGTGACCAAGCTATATCGATGTTCTCCGTGCACAGAGAGTGAGCATCGGCCATTCTATCTACATAGTATGGAAACTTCCGGACGATGACGCGCATGACAGTATGACTTTCAAACCACCTGATAACTGCGCAAAAACGACGAAGTCGTTGTCAGCGTTGTAATTACCACCGGCCAAAGCAATGAGGTTGCGCCGAATAACTTTAACGACGTCGCGGTTAAGTTCAAGAATGATCGAGTTCACGCATACAGGTGCAGTAAGGACCAAATCACAAGAAATGGGGATGATAGCTAAGCACGTAGTGTCTCGTCGCATCGTGATCATGTCCCACAGTCGGTTCTCACTCATGCGTATTCCGTGTGGCGCAAGCATTTTCAGCTTGGCACAAGTGTCTACTAGACGTGCGACGACCACTGCGTAATACACAGTGCCACCCACCAGAGAAACTTCCGACCAATGTCTAAAAAAGGTGAATCTTCGTAAAGACAGACCACCCATGATATTTCTCGCTGTCATACATTTTTTCATTCAACTTCAACTGTCGTTCGACGGCCTAATCCGTCCATTAGACAAAAAATCACAGCATATCCACATTGTGGTTCATGGAGAGAGGAGCAAAACTGAGTCCGCGCCCCAGCTCAGCCTCCCGTTCTCGTACGCCGGGATTTTGCCGGCGTCATCGCGCACCTTCCTTGCACGCTTCTGCCTCACGTTCTCGCACATCTGGGTTTTGTCTTCGAGCACGAGTGACCACCACCGTGCGCGCACTTCGCTCTGCAGCCTTTTCTATCCGCCGACCTTCTGAAGACACACAAGCATCAAGACGGCTTTTATTTTACTACACCGTGCCCCTGGCGTACAGCGCCACTGACGAACACGCGATAACCAACGTCTTCACGTCTTCCTGTGACGTCATTCCTGTTTTCTTGCACGCTCGCATGTCGGGGTTCCGTCTTCGAGCGCGAGCCGCCGCCGTCTTGCGCGTATCATAGAGTTTCTCAATATACACTAGAGAAAACTTTGGCACTGGTGTCTATGGGAGCTGCAAAGCACGGCGCTTCAGCGAGCATGGAAATGATGGGGAATACGTATACACATTTGTTTAATCATCGCACTTCTTACCTGCTTTGGCTCCGGTTGTGTTTGTGTGGCTTGGAGTTGCTTTCTCACGAAACAAAAAAAAACACACTCATCATTATTTACTCCATGAATATGCTGTGAATTTTATTATTTTTCATACTACAAGTAACGTCCTCTAGTACTGTACTGTTTGCATTTTTCAGCGTATGTGCATTCCGCTACATAGGCAAGTACCGTCCGCTAAGGCTGGTTCCAGAATCAACCAGAGGTGGCTACTTCGGTTTACGACGGCACGCCCAACTCACGCCTTAAGGAGCTTCGCTCATAAAATAAAGCTTCTTTGCCTCAAAAGTCGCAACGTGGCCGAGGTCCTACACCATTATGGCACAGTCAATATCGTCCGCCAAAGTCAACATCGACAAAGGTACACACCTACGCCCAGCGTCTACAGTGACAATGCCACTGACCACAGAGAGATTTCCAGGCCGATTCGCAGCGTGGCTATTCCCGGTCACTTTGAAACAGGCAGCGCCGCCCAACAGAGACATCGTCACGACCCACGCTTGTGCAGTCGTGGCTGAGTGTGATTACGAAGACCAACAATGGGGCTTAGGTGCATGGCCAGTCAGATTGACGTCGAGGAGGACGAATTGGATTGAAGGACAGTTGGCCAAAGAACACGTGCGCTCTCTTTTTTCCTCTCAACGTAATTTGTACAGTTGCATACCATGCTGTGAGTAGTAAAGCTAGTGCGGATAACTTTGTGCAGCCCAATTTACATCAACCACTGCAGACGGAGCGTAGGGCGACTGCGTCGTAACAAGATATCCGCGGAAAGCAGCGCGTGGGTCTGTACCAAGACAAGTGCCGCACACAGGCCTTCATTCATGCAACGCTTCATTCTCATATGCGGCGCTTCATGCAGCGCTTCATTCCCATCTGTGGACGCCCTCACCTCATATTTTATCGATGATGAAATTGTCAACCACGCGACCGTGTACACTCATGTGCGTCTAGGTGACCACCGCGGAACCTGTCATATCACCAGCATCACTCCATGCTCATGCACCCTTCCCGCTATAGCCGCTTTTTATTGAACACTGCGATCCACGTTCACTATTTACACATGTGAAGCAAGTCTTTCACAGCGCCACGGTGGCCTAGTGGCTGAGGTACTCGGCTGCTGACGTGCAGGTTGCGGGATTGAATCCTCACTGTGGCGGCTGCATTTCTGATGGAGGCAGAAATTTTGTAGGCCCGTGTGCTCAGATATGCGCGCAGGGTAAAGAATCCTAGGGAGTCAAAATTTCCGGAGCCCTACACTATGGCGTCTCATACTCATATGGTGGTTTTTCGAAGTTAAAACCCACACATTCATCCATCCAGAAAGTTTTTCACTCACCTGTAACGCCGTAGGTACAGGCTGTTTCCCACTTAAGGGAATCTCGGAGTGCCCCGCATCACTTTGTGAATAGCGCTGCAATTGCACGCCGGCAGCACCTCACGCGTGCGGAGACACTTCAAGAGTGTAGAGTCGAACCCCATCGTCTGGTACGGCCGTGCTCATCGCACAATGTTGGCCAGTACATGGATTTCATTCTTAATGCGAAAAATAGGTCAACTTTCCGCACTAACCATTTTCAGAAAAATCTGCACCGCAAGATGATATACGAAGAAACAAGGAGCGACAAACGTGCGAATGCTTTCTTTCTTCATATCCCGTATTGCTGACCAATTCTTTCAGATGTTGCCGTACCAGCTTGCCCAACGTTCAACGCTTGTCTGCACTAAACGTTGCGCAATGCCAATCACTCAGCCATTATTTGTTATAAAGGGGTACTAGAAACAAAATTTTACAGCATGCCTTGTTTGCTCTAACGGAACATTAAGGCAGTGTTGAGTTTACGAAAGTTTTTTCATTGCGTGCGCACCGCAGTAAGCTTGGATTAGGAAGACACAGTAATTGGCATGCAACAAGCGAGGTCACTATTTTACTTTAGGGAAACAAAGCAGTCAGTGGTGACTCCTCGGCAGCTGAAGTGGTTTAACACAACAATACAAATGGGAATAAATTTAAGAATTATTGAAGAGAGAACTAGCACCTTGAGATTCTTATCCCCTAAGATATTTGGTCATAACAGAAAGGACTCACTTGCGGAAAAAGAGTGGTGAAGCGTGCTATTGATAAGACATGCTACACAAACACTCTACCAATGTCCTGCCATCACGTGATACGGTTCAGCTTTAATCAGCAAACTGAACGCCTAACTGAGGCTAGCTTCCTGATGTACGTTTTGACCACTGTTGCTGAGTGAATACTCCGAGAAATGAGAATGAGTCACGATTCTAATGCTCAAACCCGTACAGAGGATAAGAGATGGGGCAAACGAAATTTTGTCGTTATTCTCTATATCCAAGGGGCCACCCACAACCTAAAAAAATGGCCAGCAAGTGTGACGTAGACCTGGTTTTTTCCGCCCCAGAAAACCTAGATAGGATGTGCGACGCCATGAATCCTGGTTCCAAGGGAGAGCGAGGCTGCAAAATCAAGCATCGGAAGAAGTATGTTTCATTCATCGAAGGGGTAGTGTACTCTCTGCCCCTGTCCTGCGGCAAGTGGTACATCAGCCAAACAGGCAGGTCTTTAAATGAGTGGCTGAAAGAGAACGCTCACAACGTCCCTTCTTCAGTATCGGGCCACCTCGGCATTCACTGCCGAGACTGCGAATGTGTTCCCAACTTCCAGCATTTTATCGTCATTAGGCATCACCGGGACCAGATGATGCGCGAATTATATGACTCTGCAGAAATAGAAAGTCTGGGCAGTGCATGTGTCAGCAGGCCCTTAATTGTTCTATCACAAAAAGAAACAGATTTTCTTCAGAATGTTGGCACAGCTGATGTTCACAGTGCATTATATCAACGATTACTCGGTTGTTAGGCGAATTCTCTTTTGTTTGATTTGTCATTGCTCTTAAATTTCAGATACTGCTCGAGTATATATTACGCGGTTCCAGCAAATAAATCTCGATGTAAGTCAGTGCCGCTATCTGCCTTCTTCTTTTCTTGTCTCTTGTTACTGGCGCTGTTTTTTATGTGAACCATTATTAGGTCGTCACGCTAACCGATTTTGGCATGGATCAAGTGACCAAAACAGCAGGATGCGCACCAGGAAAGTTTTGTGTAAATCAGGCCGTACGTGATGCCCTGAACTCTAGTATAGCTCGCTGTTGGGATAGTTGGTGCATGTCTAGTTGGTGCAGCTATCTTGGCCACAGGGGGTGCTGCGTCATTAATCGAGCCAAGGAACATGCTCTCATGGTAAAGAATAAGAACGGTGAGCATCTGAGCGCTCATGTTACAGCTTGTCGATGCACACAAGACTTCAAGCAGGTTAGGTTCCTGGGAACAAGTGCAAATAATTTAGCACGAAAAATTTTTGAAGCATATAACAAAAAGAAACAGAGTAATAAGTGTGTTAGCAAAACGTCACAAAACCTGTATGAGTCACAAACACGTTATCTAGAGAGGATGTATCCGATAGCATGATTAAGAAAGATGAGGGCTGATCATGTTGCGCATGTGTCGATGAAGAGTGGATCTATATTAGCCTCTCTTTTCAAGAAACAAACAGTTGTAAGTGAGCTCTCGTGGTTTCTACATTCGTTTCTTCCTCTGTGTGGTTTTTCTTTCGGCGCGACATTGAATATTTAATCAAGATGTCGTAAATGTATCAGATGATTTTCATATATGACCGACCATATGCTATGGTCGCATCAAACCAACTTCAATAGTTATTATTATTACGAAGTGGCCACTAAGACAACGGCGTGTGAGTGAGATTGATTTCGTGATATTCAGGTACTACCAGGCGTTTACGTTCATCACCCTGTTCTCGCACAGCGTACAGATTATGGCACGTTAAAGCGTGTATTCCCTGTAAGGCTACATGGCAGCAATAGGGTGCATATATAGTCAACATAATGGCCACGACAACACGTGGTTAGGATAGATAGATAGATAGATAGACAGATAGATAGATAGATAGATAGATAGATAGATAGATAGATAGATAGATAGATAGATAGATAGATAGATAGATAGATAGATAGCTCTTCGCCTAATGAAGCAGAATATCAATTATGAATGCTTCACAAAAAATCATTGGGATATTCAACTGCAATGAGTTGTCTAAAATGTATATTCATTTATAACTTTTTCACAGCTTGAAAATTTACGAATGTGTGGCAGCACAACACCACAGTCGATCAATCCTGTGGTTAGATAAACTTGGAATCGAGAAGAACTGAGTGCGAATGCGCAAGTCTGGAAACATCTCGTAGTACCGATTCAGAGGTTCGAAAAAAGAGTTGCTGTGATGATTTCTGCGCTTTATGTTACGTTTAATAACTCGACTGAATGATAAAAAGCGTAACATGCCCCTCATTACAAAAAAGTAAGTAAGAACGATGCAGTGGTCAACCACCAAGGGAAGTCTTTAACGCTTACTTATTTCTTGACACGATGGTCAAGCGGTTCTCGTGCTGGACTACTGACGGAAGGTCATCGGCTACGAATTCAACGGTGAAGAAACGATACAAGCCAAGCTAGTTCAATTCAGCTGCATGTTAAAGAACAACAGATAATCAATAGTCGCGTTGCCCGCCAGCATGGCGTCCCTCATAGTAAAATAATAAATTAGAAACATAATGCCCTGCGCAATTACTTCGATAACTCTTACATGCTCAGACACCTCATGGCGAGCTGGTAAACAGCCCGTAATACAGCATCTCGATTGTCAGAAGACGAATGCCGCTTCAGATGCATGCACTATTGATGGTATATGCCATAAAGAAAAGTGGTCAGTTCCTGAGAGGAGCAAATTTTGGTTCTAAGGTAGGTGCAGCTGAAGGAATGCCTGATCCGGCTCAGAGTTGCTTTTGCTGCCGGCCGCTGCCCCGACTTCTAGCTTTGCTACTTTTCGTATAAATATTAAAATTAAAGGTGTCTAACAGGATATTTTTGAAGCTCTTTGTTTACTTCTCTGTTTATGCACTCAGTAGAGGCTTCTCAAGTGCTTTCGCCTAAATCCAACAGCATTCACTAAGTGAAGTACGCAATGCGGGAAAGCGTACGAAGAACAGACAACGGAATGCAAAAATGCTGTGATGCACTCACAAAGTTTCAGGGAGTACTGTTAGATAAGAGGAACTGTCTTTACCTCCCCAAAGTTATTTCACTTCTTGGGCAGTATAGCAGAGTTGGGCACGGAACTTACTGTTTTGTTGAAGGCAGACTGAAGGAGAGTGTGAACGCTCTGCTGCTCCAGTGGGAGTTCCAAACCTGTGCCACCCTCGTACAGATAAGGTGTGAATGAGATCTCGCACTCTGTCTTTGCTGACGGAGTGAAATCTAGCGCTTGCATGTTACCACTGACGCAACAAAGCAATTATCTGTTTCGTAACCATGCACCTCATAGCATAGACGCTCTAGACGTAAGTTTAACGCATCAAGTTATTTTGAAAACTTTCAGTGATAACAAAAGCATGCATGGTTGTGTGATCATGAATCTTTCGTTCCCGAAGCCCGGACAACACCACCTTATAAGCAAGAAACATCGAAAACATCTAACGCGTCACCAAATGTTCTAGCACAACACGGGTAATTCTACTTTTGAAGGGGCTGATGTACTCTAGCCTGACAAGATTGTGAAGCTCTGTGAGATAGCAGCACAACTCCCACAAAGAGTGTATAGAAGAACTCTATTCCAGAAGCATGATTGTACTCTGGCGAGGGAGCTTGTTCTGTCTCGTTCAGCCAGAGTACCAGCACTCAGTCGAGAGAGTGTACTTACTCTGTGCAGCAGAGAGTTCCGAGCAATCCTGAGAAGAGAGTGATATATGAGACAAGCCTCCACCCGCAAAGAGAGTGCAGCTTTCTCTTGAAGCTGTGAGTGTGGGATGAGCTTCACTTAGTTTCTAATTGCTGTTTGGTATGCCAATTTGCGTCACAGTTCTGATAGCACAATCACTACCTCGACATGGCAGTTCCGAAGTTGAAACGTCACATTACTAACCATGGGCGCATGTTCAACAGCAGGCGACAGTAGACCCATTACTAAAGCGACGAAGTGCAAACTCAAGCATGTAACTTCTTTAGGAGAGTGTTAGAAAACCCTGACCAGTAAAAATTAATGCTGTGTTATTCACATATTTGCTTCCTTTCTATGAATATGTTACAACTTAGTCTCGTGAAACCCAGAAACAGGGGGTACAGTATTGGTATGTTTGCAGCAGCCGAGGGCTCTAGAACGAAATCCGCAGGAATGGTGATGATTAGGCACACACTTTCTCACACAGTGAATAATTTGTCATGCTTTGGCTGCAAATAACACACACACAAAGTAAGGAAACAATCAACGACAAGCACAAGCAGGCGCTTGTGCTTGTCAGGCGCTTGTGCTTGTCGTTGAGTGTTTGTGTAATTTGTGTGTGTTTATGTGTGTGTGTGTGTGTGTGTGTGTGTGCGTGTGTGTGTGTGTGTGTGTATGTGTGTGTGTGTTATTTGCGGCCAAAGCATGTCACTCAGCAGTACCAACTAGGCCAACAATCAGTAGTGATTATCTGTGTTTTCTACAGCCGGTATGTGTTGTTTGCATCTCTTCTCAACAAAAAACAAAACAAGAAAACCGCCATGCCTGGCTTATCTGAAGCTGTCGCTTCTTAGCCACGCCAGCCGACGGGGACAGGCCACATAGATGCCGCGCTGAGTCTTCCAGCTGCGCGAGCAGAGTGCGAGATGCGAAACTAGGGAGGTGCGAAGCACGTCGAGAATGAAATTTTGGCTCCACTGACCTTAAACCTGGGAAGAAATTAATATTGTCCGAAGGATGCCGTACGCACATGCTGTAAAATGTTTATTGTTCAACTACGCACAAACAATATTCTACTAGCACTACACAGCAGGTCAACATCACGTGCCTATATAAGGGGCAGATGGTAAAAAGTTGCCCAGTGCTTAGTTTCACGTGGGTGATGGAACGTTTCTATAGTGGACGCGCATCGTTTCTGCCTCTTGTCACCAAGAGAGAGCGAGCTCCTCTTTTGATAGGACAAGGTGGCATCTCTTTTGCGCTCTAAAAAATCTACGTCACAATAGCCGAGGAAGGACGATGCAGGCGGACATGTTTGGACTCTAAAAAACAGTGTTATCCACTCACCTCGCATTTACTGGCCGCAACATTTGCACTGCCATCATCCCCAACCAACAGGAGGCATCTGTGACGAAAAAAAAATGCTTTCGCCAAAAATGCCATGAATTTCTTTTTTTATTGAAAGTGCTCTTAGTAAGGAGTACATGCTCATGCTTTAAGTAATGTTTCGCTATTCGCATGCAACGGTCCCCAAATTCTCACAGGCGTCCTCCTTCATTGTTTCTCAAGCTGAATGCGAGTGCGCTTCTGGTTAAGCCTTGTTGTTCCCGTATACTAGTGGCTACCATGTGTGTCAATTCAGTTGAAAAAACCGAAGCGAATATAGTATTTCCGGCTACCACAGCTTATATCTGGGCTCCTTGGTATTCGAGCCATTACTTTATGAAATATCCTTTCATTAGACCTTTATTCATGTTATTTCATTATTATGGTTAAGCTTAACAGGTACTACCTAAACTAAGCAGACATAATCCTCTATCGATTCTAGTGTTTCGCAAAGTATCGCAAAGCGCTGTTCTCTGCCGAGACTGTACCATATTATACAGCTTTATGCGAAATTATTAAAAGGTCTGTACTTCTGCTTTTCATATCTAGTGCGGTTATCATGAGTGGTTTTTTGTCTCCAGTGTTACTCATCAATTCAATGTCATGAGCGCATTGCAGCTTACAAAAACACTCTCTATTAGCCTCTTTCCCTTACTATTCCCAGTCTAGGACCCTCAAAACGTGTAAAAACGCGGTTACTAAAATTGTTGAGACCACGTCTCTCTGCCTTACATCCTTTATTTGTATTCTATCACTTTCTTAAATGAAAAACTTCGGTGGTTGTTGATGTGTTGTAGGATCCTTTCACTGTATATATAAGCCCTTTGTAGATGACCCGATTCCAAAGTGTCTTCATGACTGATTGTACATCGACCAAATCAAATACCTTCGCAAAATATATTCGGCTATTTGATTTATCAATTTATTCATACATTTTTTTCAATCCCGTCATATATTCTACAGGAGTGGCTTTACAAAAACACAAACATAGTGGTGCTTACTCAGAAAGATATACATTACACCTATAGGGTTACAGAGATAACAGTAAGACGTTGTATTATTATCCCTCTATAAGTTAGACAATGCAAAAAGTTAACGCAATAACACTGTCGTAGATTCATAACCAGCGTAATATTAGAAGAAAATTCGAAAATAAAGCGAAACATATGATACAAAAATGATAACTGTGTCAGTTTACATCACCAACATCAAACACACACCTCAGAAAGACAATGATGAATGCAATAGTTATAGCGTCACTTACGTGTTGCTGGAGGGGGGCGGGAGATTTCAAATGAAAAGAAGAGAAAAGTGAGCCCCGTAACTGCCTCTCAGGGAGAGGACACCTCAACAGTAGCTCACGAGGGGTGGGGGTAAAGAAGGGATTAAAAGGATAGGATTGAACGGCTTGACCAACAACTTCTGCAAATTTTTACACAGTGGGCTGTGTGACAACCGTTTCTGATAAGACGTTCAACTCCCGAACAGCCCGCAGAAAGGACGAGAAACTTGACACATTGTTGAGGCAAACGTAGTCTAGAAGTGTGAGTTGGTGCTTATGACGGGTTTCACTGAAACTGTGGTAGGAAATCCTGGCATTTGAATCTATTTAGTTTTGTTATGCACGACGAGGTAGAGGTACAAAAAATGGCAGCATATCCACGGAGTGAATTATGAAGAGTGGGGCGAAGCATCCGTTCATCCATTCGTTCTTGCTTCCGTCCGTCCATGCGTCCGTCTGTGTGACCGTCCATTCGTCCATTCGCCCGTCCGTGCATGCGTCTGTTCGAGCGTCCGCACGTCCATCGGTGCGTTGATCTCTGCTTTCGTCCATGCATCCACCCCTGCGTCCGTCCATGCGTCCATTCGTCTGTGGAGCCATCCATGCGACCGTCCATGCATGTATCTGTGTGTCCATTCGTCCATCTATTCAACACTCCATGTACCACCATCTCGCATCTTTTCATCATATATTCCCCATGTGGAAGCACCGCCATCCAGCGGACATTCCAAGGACTAAACGAGAGGTGGCACACGCACACTTTCTTGCGGCTTGCGGTTCGTGCCTACTTCCCGCCTTTAACCACCTCGAGTTCATAATATATACTACTTCACCTTATTCATGACACTGCGGCCCAACGCTCGCTAAAGCTTTCTAAAACAAAAGAGCTTGCCCCTAGCGATTATAACATAGAAACCTTTCTTGTCAGATAGTTCTCAATTTACATGCCAATGGCTGCCAAGTGGGAATGAGAGACAGAATAATTCGGCTTTTAGCTAACGTGCACGCTGCGAATTTTTTATTGTTCAACAACCACAGGAGAAATCTCCCACTGGCACCACCTTGCAGGTCAAAACGTAAGACTGGTTACACACTATGACTACGACTACGACTACTACGAGGGACGAACGGGTGCCGCTTTAAAGAGCTTCGCCCCTAAAACTTCAGTCGGAAAAGCATTACACGACTAGCGATTGTATGAAGATTAAGCTCTGATAGCATCTGCATAGGCCAGTAGGTGCATCTATATCTGATATAGATAAAACGCGTGGCTTTTTGTTGCAAAGCCTCAATAACAGCAATGTGATTTGTGTGGACGGGAACTATGTCATGCACACATATTCTAAGACGTATGATCGTCTCGTAGAGTAAAAGCTTGTAGATAGATAGGTTTTATTTTGCCAATTGGGTTATACCTGAATGATAATATTCGTATGATCGATTGTAAAGATCCTGCTTGGTACCTTCGTTCATTTATCTGTGTTGTTATCTTTACACTATCCAGTGTTATTTCTTTAATGGCACGTAGAAAACGAACAGTAACTTTGTTGTCCTGTTTTTTTTTCTTGTCCTTCACGTGCCGTTTCCTATTGATTATGAAGATGATGATAATTTGACACGATTTCGTTGCCGCCGCTGTAAAGACACCATTCGTATAGCGAGAGCAGGGTACCACAAGTTAAACATGGAACTGGGAGGAATGGTTGAGCACACTCGACAAACATTTTCTGATCATGAATGTTGATTTCTCACTATCATAACGGGAATGAAAATTAGGGTAATACTTCACATTTGAACGGCATCGCACCCACACATGGACAGAGGGAGGTGTTAGGACAGAGAAGCGCATAGCCAAATCTTGAATAAGGCTCTCGTTCGGAGAAAGCCCGTTTCATGTATGTCATTGTCATTTTCTCCGTCCGTGTGTGGTTGTACTACCGTCTCATTATGAAGTTCCACAATCTCTCAAGAGGATGACCTGCATCTTGCCGATAGTTACATATGACGCCGGAACCTGGAGATTTGTGGAAATGGTGAAACTCAAGCTATGAATGCCTCACCCACCTATGGAAAGAAAGCTAGTTACCTTGAGAGACAGAAGAGAGAATGGTGGGTTAGGGAACGATAGGGGTTGAGGAAAGCACAGTTGAAACCAAAAGAACAAGAATTGCACCATTTCCCGCTCAAGAAATCCATGTGTATATGCGAAGTAGTGGACGCAAACGCTGACACTGGTGGTGGCGTACCCGCTTGAGCTCAGCACAGCGTCGTGCAGGAGGGAAACCTAAAGAGGTGCAAAGAACTCAGTGGGGGACCTGTGTTTGCTACTCGATCTTCCTAATCGGTGCTAAGAGGCAATCATCAAGAGGAAACTGGACTTGGACACACAGATTCACAGACTGTACTTAGTTAACGCACAATTTTTTTGTTTAACAACGCACAGGAGAAATGTTCTTCTGGCACTACCGTTGAGGTCAAGAGCTAGTGCCTATAATTACAAGGGGGCCAGTAAACAGTTGTGCCACGTAAGCCATCAGTTTTTTCAATAAAGAAACTCGGTTGCAGACGCTGGCAGCGTCAGCGGGTCCACCCCCGTCAGCCGCAACCCTGTCGAAACGCCTGCTGCGGACCTTTCTGCGGTGTCACTGGGACCTGTTCGCGCGACGACCCCTGCCTCCGCTACGGTGGAAGTTGCCGCAAGGTACCATGTACTACGACATCGGAGCTCTGTCTCAACTGAAGCGGCAACCATGCAGAGAACAAACCATGCTTCTCATCCTGGTAGCTCCAGCACAAAGCCGTCATTACTCTCGCCTCGGCATATGGTTCCGTGAATCTCCGCCAAGCGCTGAAGTGCTTCCGCACCTCTGTAAACAACACCGACAAGCGGGGCAGTGCAGTTGTCTATAAGGTCCGGTCTTTCCGCGAAGCTGTCACCGGTAGCCGCCTAATGACCTCAGATACCACCTTGCACCCTTCTTCAAGTGCGCACACCATCTTGTGGGGGCCTACGACCACCTCCACTCCTTCTTCGAATCCGCCAGCCTCCGTCGTCGGCCCGGTATGGTGTCGTCAAGTGCGGCTGAGTTTTCATGAACTGTATTTTTTCTTGAGCCAGGGCTACGCGCTCAGGCATGTGCATCGCACTCTGTTATTTTGTAACACGCCACTATGGCCCGTCGTGCTGCTGCTTCTGGCAATATTGTCCTTGGCCTGCTTGGAGGCCTTCCATTCAGCTTCATCTAGTGAGTTGAGACTCGACCCTGCATAAGGAAGGTTGGCTCCTTTCTTTTTAAATGAGATTGTTTTAGGGGCGAAGCTCCCTAAAGTGGCACCCGTTCGTCCCTCGTAGTCGTAGTATGTAACAAGTGCTACATTTTGACATGCAAGGCGGTGCCGGTGGAAGATTTCTCATGCGCTTCCTGAACAATAAAAGTTCGTGGGGTGAGTGTTTTAACTGAAAGCCGAATGCTCCTGTCTCTCATTCCCCATTATCAGCCATTCGCATGTTCCAGTAGGAAACGTTGGTAGAAGTAGACGTGTTAAAAGCCGACTTCTGCTGTCTCTCATTCCCAGTAGCAGCCATTGTTTACCTCCATTGTAGTGCCTGGTGAGATTTCTCCAGTGCGTGATTAAACAATACAAAAAATTCGTTCAAAACGCCTTTGATTGATGAAATAAGCCAACGAAAGACGCCAGATGTTTTCGAACTGAAAAACGAAGAGACGCTAGATGTTTCTAATGCAAAACAAAAAGAAGATTCCAGCTGCTTAACGACATACGCCAGGTGTTTTCTGAAGCGCATATCATCAATCAATTGTTAACTCAATCAATCGTTATAAATAATTAATCGTTTCACGTCTTTTTTGTCGGGCAAACTAACGGAAGAAAATTTCACGATATTACTTCCAGGACCTTCGCCCAATCTCATCATCATTCACCTCGCGGATCTGCCGTCAATTGTTTCTTTGGGACCTTCGACACAAAAATTTTGGTGTGCATATATGTCTATCTGTCTGTTTGTCTGTACATTTGTCTGTTTGTGTGCCCTTACCAGTACTTCGCATGACAATAAAGTGGCCAAACAATATTCCAAACGGCCGACCCCATCCGCAGCAACCACCAATATTGCTCAAAACTCAGCGTTTATATTTGCGATTGTCAATTAAAAAGCAATTATTGCGCATATATAAGGCACCATAACAACACGCCAATATTCTGTACGTGTGTCCCATACTAGAAAAGGCATACATAAGTAATTTTAAGGACCGTAGCGTTTATCACGTTGTGCTCACCATGCAACGCTTGCACGAAACAGCAAGTGTTTCCAAAGCTGTGCTAAGACGACACGGTGGTGGCACCTACCTGTCGCCTCTCTCTCTACACCTTATCACCTCCGAGACAAGCGCGCAGGGCGTGCGCACTTTGTTTTCCAAGATAACTGCCAGATAGCGCTCACGTCTCACGTGTGTTGATGCGCTCGTTCGCCTCTGCTGCTTGCTCGGGGCACTCTAACGCAGCGTCTTCAGAGTACCTTTCCCCGAATTTCTTGCGCAGAATATCAAATAAATGTTTAGTTCCCTCTCTCTAGACGCAACACTATTATATTTCGACAACGTTTACAGTATAAGATGCAGATACGGGGTCAATTTGTTCCTCCAACCTTTTTCTCTCTTTACATATTTTTCACTCCTCACACCCCTACTCCTGTGCACCACTGCTGAGGTGTCCTCTCATGCAGAGACAGTTTTGGGGTACACTTTTGTTTGCATAACCCTAGTCGATACTCACCCTCCTCAGAGGTTAGTGAGTGGTGAATGTTGGACAGAGAGAGGGGACGCGCATGTGCTATGAACGTCTATGGGCTTGGGAAGGAATGCTTAGAGGAGAGAGAGGGAGAGTGAGCGCAGACCAGCAGATGTTGCCTGCGTCGGCATTGCGAGACGAGAGAGAGAGAGGAGAAGTAGATGCATGTGCAGTGGAGCGTGCACGCCACCGCATCAAGCTCGCTCATAAGATGCTTCGCATCAAAATGAACATGGGCCAGACACGCATAACTTAGGTGGGATACTCACTGCTCATATAGGGACTTCACTGAAAGGCAAACACGTGAGTGGGTTGCATTATTAGGTGAGCAAAAAGCACAAGACCGAATTGTTGGCGGAACCTGGGAGAGACATTTGCCTTGCAGTCGGGGTACTCAGGCCGATGATGACGAGGACGATGTTGAAAATGATGAAACATTCCTGTTCGGATTGATTCGTTTACATGAAAAAAAAAGTAATTGTAATAACGCATGCGTCAAACGTCATCTTTTGTTAACGTACATAACAAAGTTCACACAGGGCGTCCACGTGAGCCGAGGTGGCAAACATTGGGTTCAGTTTTTTAAGAACGTTCGCATGTATACATACCGCAAGACAACATTAAAAATATGAAAGATATTGCAGCTTTCATTATGAATGGTACGTAATTTCCGCTGTTCGGTAGTTAACGGAGGTTTCAGGCGTCAATGTACTTGCGTAACCTGCAAAAAGATTCATACAATATAAAACAAAACACTTAAATCCAAGTAGTTTGATTCATAACCAATTCTTACTTAAGTTCAGTCACTCACTATTGATTGACACTTCATTTACTTGCCTTATTGATAAATGGCAGTATTGTGTGTTAGGTGTGTATTGGTAGTTCTCTTTACGTTCATTTAGTTTGTCATCCTCATACACTGCAGTCTTAGCTTCCTTTATAAAGAAAGCTTATAGTAATATTATGAAAAGGGCTGACGCGCAGAGAAACAGTTACCATATCGTTGCCATGGTACCAAGCCGTACACGCACTGACGGCACACCGCCATCATGAAGTCGATGAAGAAGTACCCATACCTCACCACTATTAATACCACTATTTTGTCTCTTCGCTGTCTCGTTTGGACCCTAAATATTCCTCTTGGCTATGATCCAACTCACTCATTGTTGCACTCTGCGTTCCTCCTCCTTCGAATGCTTGGTCTGTATTTGTGTCACGGCAATTTTTACAGCAAAAGGTATTATAAGATCACTTTGCGGGTCCCACGCAGTTGCATGTTTGCCACCGGCGGCGGCGTTGCCGCCGCCACCGGTGTCTGTAACTACGTCTCGCAAAATTTGAAAAACCTTGCACCGGTGCTTGTAACTTTTGAAACTTGGCTTCGGCAGGCATGACCTAGCACCAATGGCACAGTGTGGCACGAAACCTGGTCAGCTCGGTGCCAGTCCTGTATTCTGCCACTCATCTGCACTGGTCTTTTTTTCCTTTATTTTCAATTAAACTACACACTGGGTGCCAAGATAAAGATAATACAATACACCACGACAGTAATGCCTGATGACCTTAGTTATATTTAAAATATTACGCTGCTACACCGGTGCTTGTGAGTTCTCAAACTTGCCTTAGGCAGGCATGATGTCGGGAAAGCAATCGGGTTTATACGACTTATAAAGCGTTTTACAACAGTGAAATAAGAACCAGTCGTCGCAAAATGCGAATAGCGTAACGAGTGTGCCATCCAATGTTCGAACCCATTACAAAATCTTGTTCTTGTTTTTCTAGTAGCTGTTGTGCATACCAACTTCAGCCTTAATTTCTCATCGTCGTCAGCCACTGCATGGACAATTGGTACAAAAGTCCTTGCAAGTGTTTAACGGATCTCACATTTCTCAGAATAATGACAAAAAATAGCATATAAAATCCTAGCCTACTACACGGAACCTATTATTAGTGCCCTAGTGGAACCAAGCAAGTGTGCTTGCAGTATTTACCAATGAGGGTTTTGAAAAGGCTCTGATTGGACCGACCTAGCAGAGGTGCTGGGCTTGCTGTCTTGATAGCAACTAGGTTTAGTCAAAAAGCTACGATCTCTTATCGTTGTGTGACTCCATATTGCGAAATTTTGATAGTAGACATAATATTACCAGATGCTTCTCCCTTGTCGTTTGTAAATGCGTATTTCCCAGCCGGGGTGCAAGACTCACGAAGTCTAGACGATATGTTCTCTGCCTGCAGAAAGGATATATTCATCACTGCAGACTTCAATTCACACCATGTGGCCTGGGTTTTTAAAACAGATTTAAGCGGAAAACGCTTGTGGGAATGGGCTATTGACAAGAATTTATCTTGTTTAAATTCGCAATCTGCTACTTTTGTCCGAGGTCTCTCTAAATCTGTAATTGACTTGACATTTTCAAGCTCATCTCTAAATATATGTTCGTGGCAAACTTGAGACTGTGCTACTAACAGTGACCACTTGCTTATTAGGTTTGTACTGAACTTTTCAAGATTACATGTCGCCGAAAAGGCCCGCTCATTCCTCAACTATAGAAAATTAGAAAAAGACTTGAGGGCTACTTTTTATTACCGCAAGGACATACAAGGTGACATTAGGGCTATGAGTCTGTGTGCAGTTTTAAAAAGATCAGTAAAAGACGCAACGTTTAAATTAGACTCGGCCACAAGAGGTTCTTTTAGTCCATGGTGGACTGAAGAGTGCATGAGGAGCTATAGAAAACGGAAAGCAGCATGGAAACAATTGCTCCTCAACCAATGTCCAAAAAATTGGTGTGATTATAAATTCGCAGCAGCAGACTTCAAACGCACAGTAAGTACAGCAAAAGATGGTTATAATATGAAATGACATGAGTATCTTTCTAGGGCTAAAAACAAAAAAATGCTCTTCAGATTTTTAAGATCTCAAAAGATGTTACCACCCGCTGAAAATACTGACTCTTCCGTTCTTTCTCCCCGTGAGCTCTCTGATTTAGTAGAAAATATTGCTAAAGGGCTCCAAGATAGATTTATGTCAACTATACCACTGCACATTGTGAACCCAATGGCAGGCGAGTATTTTGAGGAGGTTACTTTAGATGAGCTGGCAGAGATAATAAGGCACTTATCTCCTTCGCCACCTAGACCAGACGGGGTAACAAATGCAATGATAAAAGTAATATTCGAGATTTGTCCAACTGAAGTACTTATTCTGGTGAATTTTTCTTTGACAAAAGCTTGGATACCTGCGGAATAGAAGCTGTCTAAAGTGATTACACTTCTTAAAAAGCAGCAAAAACGATACGCCTTGGACAATGTAAGGCCGATATCACTCACGTCAAATCTGGTTAAGGTGATTGAAAGAGTTTTGAATGCCCGGGTAATGAAATATAATAATAATAACGTAATATTAAACCCCAGTCAAATTGGTTTTAGATCCGGTTGCTCAATATGGTGTGCGCATGTTGATTTAGAGAGCCGAATACAACTGGCTCGGCGTCGGCGCCAATACTGTGCTTTAGTTACTCTAGATTTGGCTAAAGCGCACGATAGGGTTGAGCATTCAATTTTATTAAAACAGATGGAATATCACCACTTTCCCAACTACAACACTGCGTGGGTGTCGGGAGAGAATATTACTGCTTCAAAGATGTGTACTCATCGAATAGATATAAGCAGTCACGTGGCGTACCACAGGGGGCTGTCCTGTCGCCAGTTTTATTTAACATTTTCCTAAGCTCCATTCCATCAACTAAGGATGTTCAGTTATATGTGTACGCGGACAATATTACTTTCTTTGCAAGTAATACCGACCTTCAATCATTATACCAGAGTCTACAAAATTATCTCAATATGATAGAAAGATGGCTTAAAAATATTCATATGACTCTGAACGTAAATAAAAGTGTGCTTCTTGCATTCTCTTTTCTGCAGCCTATCAACATCTCGTTAATGTACAGTAATGAACTCATTCTGCAGGCAAATTCCCTTAAATATTTGGGCATCATATATATTGACACATTAAATTGGAGAAGTCACATTTATGATGTGTACTCTAATGCAGCACGGGCCATGGGGTGGCTACGGAAGCTTGCAAACCGTAAAGCGGGTTTAAGAAGAGATGTGCTAATAATGATATATAAACGTTATGTGCGGCTCATCATGGAATTCGGATGTGTATTATTTTCTGGCAGCGCAGCTTATAAAATGAGACCCCTAATACTGCTGGAAAGAGAAGCATTGCGTATGTGTCTGGGTATACCAAAGTTTGTTGCAAATAACGTGTTGTATATGGAAGCTCGCCTACCTTCTCTGCTGAACAGGCTTAAAATTCTTACTGTGCAAGCATTCTTAAAGATATACAGTTCACACCAAAGACTCTCATTTTACGCTTTCATTCTAGAACCGACTTTATTTTTCGAAACCCATTGGTCGCGACTGAACACCCCGCAAATAGTATTTGCACAAGCGCTACTACAGCATTTGAATATAAAAATCAAACATATTGGTCCAATACACAACCTAAAGTCAATGCTTAGCATACAATTCGATGATATATTTCCTCATAACGTGAAACAATTGCCATATAGGTATTTAAATGACCAGTTAGCAGATTATGTAGCTCACCTAGAGATAAGCAATATCATAGCGACTGATGCATCTGTGTCAAACGAAAAGGCTGGGGTTGGCATCATCTCTCCTTCTTTGGACTGGCCCTTTTCGATTCGACTCACAGATTATACCCCGGTATTCATTGCAGAATTATTGGCCATTGTTCTTGCCCTACGCAAATTGCCCTCAAGCGAATCATTAACAGTTATCATTACAGATTCGTTATCAGTTTGTAATGCACTTTCTGCGGCAGTAAATTCAGAGCTGATGAATACGTTTCGGCATTTAGTACCGAAAAACGTAAAAAAACTGCATTTGCTATGAGTACCAGGCCACCGCGGATTATATTTGAACGAAATGGCGGACTCTTTAGCAGCAGTATCCCTGGGTGGGCCCACCATCCCAGTTTTGACAGATACGGCTTACGTAAGAGCACTAAGGTTCCGAAATGCTTGCCTGCAATGGGGAAAAGGTAATTTGAATAAATTCAAAGATTTCGAGCATTTGAGCTATTGCTGGAATAAACAGTGGTGTGCATCTCGCCAGTTAGAGATCACTCATACCGGATTGCGCTGTGCAGTTCCACAACTAAAATATTACCTTAACAAAGCTCGGCTCAAGGCGTCACCGCTATGCCTTTGGTGCAACAAAATCGAAACAATTAAACATTTCCTTTTATTCTGTCATCGTTACTCTTATCAGAGAAAAAGATTTGTAGTAGCCCCATTACAAAAGCTAGGAATACAAGTAAATCTACCAATGATTTTATCACTTGGCGGAACTTCATTTGGTTACTGCCACAGGGATGTATGCTCCACTGTGTTTGATTACATCAACGAACCCCTACCTTTTCAGATCTTTAGTTTATAATTCGTAGTTATGTCCTTCAAAAACAAAAGATGGTTTGACCGCTCGCTCAGCAAACTTTTTAGGTTTTTTGGTAGTAATATTTTAAGCTACTTTTTCAGATTGGCTTCAGTCTCATTTTAGTTTCATTTAAGTATCCTGCCACCCGGTTCTTGGCCCATCCCCCTTTGTGGGTAAGCGCCATTCATCAGAGGTCATCAGCATCAGCATCAGCTCTGAAAGACCGCTCTTGTCGCTTTCGCTGTGACTGTGCTGTGACCACAACGCAAGCCTGGCGTTTTTTAGGGGCGAAGCTCCTTATAGCGGCACACGCTCGTCCCTCGTAGCCGTTGTAGTGTGTAACAAGTATAACATTTTGACCTCCAAGGTGGTGCCGGTGAGAGATCTCTTCTGTGCGTTGTAGTCGAACAATAAAAGATAGTGCTCTATGTACATGCCAATGGCTCCTAATGGGGAATTTGTGACCAGTCGCGTCCTCTACACCTCACCTTACCTTCGTCTACCTCGTCGACACGAGCACCAGCTGGACGTCCTTCTTTGTTCAGTATACAGACGCGCTCTCGACCTACCTATTGCAACTTCCAATAGCCGATTCGTGGCTCTGGTGGTACACAACAGCTTTGAATAGATGCGCGAAGCTCATCGCGTTAATCAAATCAATCGACCGTCGCAGACGCCTTCAAGGCACCGCCTTTTACACAGACTTGTCCTTAGCCCGATAAGTGACCGAGACCCTCTGCAGCCGGTACCAGAGCTCTAGCGTCAAAAGCTAGGAGTGGAACCTCTACCCTGTAATATGAACCCCGACCTCCATCCTGGCCTTAGACCAGCACGCGCCGCGGCCCTTCATACGCGACACTCCGATCATCCTCGTGTTTTCTACGTGGACGTCTTGAGTCTCTCCCCCTCAGGTCACTTCATGGCGGTCGTGATTACAGAGCGCAAACACGTAGATGGCCTCTCCTATCGAGCAGACACAGTAGCGCACGCTGAAGAAGTTGCCATAGCTTTGGCCGCCTCTCACCCTGCCTCACGCATCATCCTTACGGACTCGCACTCGGCCTGTTCTCAGTACCTTCAGGGTTTCGTTGCCCCGCTGGCGGCTCGTCTACTTCAGGCAGCCTCTTGGCGCTTTAACCCTCATCTCATTCTTATATTCTGGATCCCAGGCCACTCGGGCCCGCCCAGCAACGGAAGGCAAATGCCGCTGCCCGCACTTCTCCTGTCCGGGCCGTCGCCCCTACGTGTCCCGAGGCGGAATCTGGCAACACCAACCTGACGCGCTTTGGCGGAATTTCGGCTTATAACCGGACTTCGCGCCGCCTCTACCCGCACCCCGCACGTGGTCTGGAGAAAGCGGATGAACGACTGCTACACCGCCTGCAGACGAACATCTTTATTAGTACGGCGGTCGCCAAGCACTTTTTGCCAAAAATCAATGGCACCTGCTTGACCTGTCTTGTCCTCGCCGACACATATCATGTCGTAGCATCGTGCCCAGTTAATCCCATCCTTTTCTCATCGCCTTTCGCTATCCCAACTAGAGAGGATTTGGAGGAGCACCTTCTCGGCTGCTCTTTCTTGGCTGCGCAACGCTCCTTGGTGGAGCGCGCACGGGCAGCTTCCAGCTCCACTGGCGTCCCAGAATAGGGTCTCGCCACTATGGCACGCCGATGTACCACGTCGGCACTCTCTAGTAAACTTTTTCTGAAATAAATGTTTTCTACCACAATCACTTATAGTCTGCGACCGGCGCGACCAGCGTCCGTTGGTGCGGCCCGACGGCAACCGGTGCAAAATGTGACATGCTGCATTTGGCGCCCATGCGTTACCCAGACAACGCTGCGTATCCCTCTTTTCGTGAGGAAGGGACGCTGGATGTGCTGAAACATGCATGCATCAAAGCAATGCAGCGTGGCGCGCGCCTGTGAGTACAGCGAACGACAGGCGCCTGGCGTGGCAACGTTGGAGTGATGCAACAAAATGAATTCCGGTGAGAACGCGCACCGCTTTGGAGCCTTGACTTTGGCATGTAGTCATGTTCTCACATGACACGCATATCACGATTATCATGTTTTAACCAGTCACATAGCTTTGTCATCCATTTACAACACTTAATACCAAATTTGGCATATGTAAAGCTAGCGAAACGGCCGTGAGCACCTCTAGAGTGTGGCATGCTGTCATGTTGTTACATAACACGCATGTCGTGATTACCATGTTTGTAATTGTCATTTACTTATGTTGTCCATTCGCGTCGCGTAATACCGAGTTTGGTACATGTGAAGCTAGCGAAAGGACGTCAGCGCATCCTGAGCGTGGCGTGTAGTCCTGTTGTTACATGACACGCATCTCATGATTATCATATGTGCACCAGTCACGTACTTTCGTCAGGATTTCAGGTACCGTAATACCGAATTTAGTATGTGACGCTAGTGAAACACCCACGAGTGCATCATGAGCTTGGCATGTCATCATGTTGTTACATGACACTCTGACCAAGATTTTTATGTTAAGGTTTGTCGCTTGTGTTCACCACGCAATCATGTCATACCATACCAGTTTTGCAACATGCCATGTGAACGAAACCACCGCAAGAGCTGCAGGACCATGAATTGTAAATCATTATAGTCATGACATCCATGTGATGACTTTCTTGTAATGACTAATCAAATATGTTTTTCATTTGCTCATGTTACGTCATACCAAGTTTGGTATCAATACCATTATCGAAACAGCCAGGAGAGCTAAAAGTCGTAGGTGGCTAGATAGATAGATAGATAGATAGATAAATAGATAGATAGATAGATAGATAGATAGATAGATAAATAGATAGATAGATAGATAGATAGATAGATATTTAGATAGATAGATAGATAGATAGATAGATAGATAGATAGATAGATAGATAGATAGATAGATAGATAGATAGATAGATAGATAGATAGATAGATTGATTGATAGATAGATAGATAGATAGATAGATTGATAGATAGATAGATATGCTCGATGTCACTGATTATTCCTAAGAAACGCTTCACGTTTAAAACCGGCTGCTTGCGCAGCACAGCTGCTCACTGGCCACCTCGTATAGGCACCGTCAGCTGACTGGAGGGATCGGCGTTGCTGGCACTAGCCCATCCTACGTTTGTGGATGTTGGCCGTTAGGGGACGCAGAAAAGAGATGCGCGCACACGTCCGCGTGTTTCCTTGCTGCAATTAACCCGCTCACGCGAACAGGAAGACGCGGACATTGTGTTCCATTTTGACTGACCGAACATTATTATTGCACTTATTTTCCGCGAGAAATTGCATTCTGGCGCTGCAGTCACACTAAATATCTCGACTGCGCGGTGCCTAGATATTGGCACTGGTTCTTGACCTTCAAGGTACTGCAGGAAGACGATCTTTACCGTACTTTGTTCAACAAGTAAAATGTGCAGCGTCCGCGTCATCTAAAAGCAGACTGTGGGTCTTTGTGTCCAAATGTAGTCTCTTGTATCACATTGCCCATTAGCAGCGATTTGCATTTTCCAGCAGGAAACACCGGTTCATAACTGCGTGCTTTGCGCCTCCCCACGTTTCTTTACGACGCAACGCCACATTGAGTACCAGCGTTAATATCACTGCCAGTGTAAGCGTTAGTTTAACGGGAGTTAGGCAAAAGAACACATCGAATATCATAGGGTCAATGCAAAGTTCACATTTCCAAAAAACTCTCATACTGGTAAAATGCTTGAATACAGTTAAAGCACGTTTTTCGGACCATTGTAAGTGCGTAAGTACGTTTTCTTCTTCCCCCGAATTGTATATTCACCGACACCCAAGTTATGCAATCTCACTTAGGCTTTTGTACAATGAACCTTTTGTGGTGCTAATTGCACAGCTGCGTACACCACCGAATCTTGTTATTTGTAACAACTACAGTATCTAAAAAAAGATGTAAGTCTGAACCCCCCAGCTCTCACATCAAATAAAGTTGTTTTCCTCACTACATTTTGAAGTGTACTGTTGCATATTATTATTTGCTTAAAGTACATTTACTGTTTAAACTCGTTCAATGTGCTGGTTCAGGCGAGCCACGTGAAAAGTCTGATTTCTTCAACAGGAAATGAACAGTACCAAAAAGCATTTTGCACTATATATATCACATTTTATTTAGGTCGAAATAAAACTTGGTTTCATTTCATAAAAGATAGGAGAAAGGGTACCACGGGAGATTCCAACGAAAGAATTACTAGAGTTGAGTTGCGCGAATAATTAGACAATAAACTTGTCTTCCACAAGGCTAGAACGAAACACTTGTAGTCTAGTCTTGGTAAAATAAGTCTGCTTGTCAGAACATCTGCTCGACACAATCACTGTTTTAGGTGTTTTCTTAATAATAAACAGTTATTTTATTGAAATTAATAACGTGGATTGGTTAATATGACACGAATAATTTACCAAATGACAAACGTTTGCTGTAACTTAAGGCTGGGTGCCTTGAAACAATGCTACATAAAAGAACACGTTAAAGACCGTTTCTCATAAGTGACCCCTTAAAGTGTTAAAGTGGACTATCGCAGCTGCGCGCATGTTCTCTCTAAACACTTAAGTTATGTTACACGCTACAAAAAAGTCGGTATTTATACACTCTGCCGATAATGGGACCCCATGTGAAGTGGATAAACAGGAACTCTGCCATTGTTCAACAAAGCATGCTATCCGTCTGCCATATGTTATGAATAAAAGAAATACTTTATGTAACTAGTTTTCTGAGACAAAGCCTGTCTCATGGCAAACCAAGCGCCTAAAAGGTATTCAAGAGAAAAATTTGTGTACGCGTTTTTAGTAAATGGCAATAATAGAAAGCATACGAATTTGAAATGAAATGTTTCTTCGTTGAAAAAGACGTTTACCTCGTTGGTGCTTCGAATGTGGGACCAGCACCTTTCGTGAGAGGTTCCTCTGGAAATTGAAGTAACACATATTGAATAAATTAGTGGCATACAAGTGAAAGATGCCACTGGCCTAATGACATTGGCAGAGGGCATGTATATTCAGTTGTACAACGTACACGGAAGGTCGAGCAACCACATCAGAAAAGCATTGAGGGCTTGTCTTAAGCAACGACTTGTCAAGCTCAATCTGTCAATCAAAGGTTTTTTTTTCCATAAAAAAGACGTACTTTTCTCATTGTACCTTTCTTCTACAAACGGCAGGACGGCAATAGTTCTTTGAGTAGCGCTGCTATGTTTTTGCGCGATTCTACAAGACTCAATATCAGTTTTTTTGACGTGATATGAGCTGTTCAGCCATTTGTCATGATGCAGTTTACTAATAGCTTCCTTCATAATTAAGTCGGTGAAGATCCTGCCCTTGGAGAAGTTGTTTCCTATATCAAAAGCAATATTTTGACATTGCTGTTTTTCTGCGCCAATTTTAGGCGTTTTTATGTTTCTTTTCAAAGTCAGCACTTATCATGTTGCCTTCTAGCAGGGGTATCTGTCTCGCGAGGTGCTTGGTGAGTAGCGTCGCTATGGGCCCGGTAATGTTTATTTCTGAACCTTACCACACCTAGTCATAAAATGCTGAGTCATGGGGATGGGAACACGATGCCTCCTTGGTTGCAGAGATGTCGAGTGCAGATAACATCAAAGACCTTTCCAAGCCAGAGTGCAGCTTCATTGGCCTATAACAGACTTGAGCGGCAGCCCCGGACAAATCCACAAAACATAGAGTAGCAGTTCGGCTTCTTACATCCATGATTGGCCTCCGATAAGAAGCTGCGCCAACGTTATAACTAAATTCAGTGTTATGAACAGACCCCTTTCATTGTATCACACGTTTAACATTGGCGGCAACCACCTAATGCTTGAACGATATCTAGTTTCGTTGGCGAAATGCCACGAACCAAAAACGCCAGCTTTGCGCTGAATGCTCTGCACAGTCACAGCTAGAGCTTGAATAGCTGCCTTTCAGAGCCTTTTCTGAACACTCCTTCAGTAAATACTGCAAGCACACATGCTGGATTCCCACTAGGTCGTTTGTAATAAAAACCTTTAGGTAGTAGGCCAGCATTGGCTATGCTAGTTTTCGTCATTCGTCCGAGAAGCGTGGTACCCGCAAAACGCCTGCAAAGAATTTTGTGGCAGTTGTTCATGCAGTGGTTTACGAGGATACGAAATTATGCCTCAAGTGTGTATGCGCCATATGGTTATTATGGAACCAAGAACAAACAAATGAAATGAGTTGCAGCATTGGACAACCCACTCGTCATGCTATTCGCATTGTGTGACGACTGATTGTTCTTTCGCTGTTTTAAAACATTTCATAGGTCAATTGCTTTCTCGACATCAAGCCTGCCTAAGACAAGCTTAAGAACAAGTTCCAAGCACCGGTGTAGCTCCGTGGTAAAATACAGGACTGTCACCCAGTGGACCCGCGTTCGAGCCGCATTGTATCATAGGTGCTTGGTCAAGCCTGACTAAGGCAAGTATGACAAGTAACATGTACCGGCATAGCTCAGTTGTAAAATACAGGGATGGCACCCAGCGGACCCGGGTTTGAGTCTCACTGTGTCATTGGTGCTGCTTGAGGTGGTTCCGGAAACCAGCGGCAGCAGTGGACAACTGCGCTTGACCTGAGTTGGTATCTCACAACATCTTTCGCTGTAAACAATTGTTGAATAACTGCAAAGCTAAAAATATCACCTTTGCAGTTCTTGGAATCTGTTCAGAAGTACTCCTTGTAGCGAGGCAGAAATGGCAGATTGAAAAACTTGTGGATCTCACCACCAGGGAAAGAATGGTCATACAGCGCACAGATAATTGAACATAGGCTGCGATGACATATATAAAGGGAGTCTTCCAAACATCATAACAACAATACGGTACAGAATGCAGAGTCAGAGCGTCAAAGTTCAAAATTAATTGGAATATCTGACGCACGAATGCTAAGAAAACACCTGTCAGTGATGTGTTGCAGTAGGGAAGTGCTTAAGTTTCTCGAAGCTGGGCATGTGAAGGTCAACTCAACTGTGCTAGAAGCTTCGATATCAGTCATAGTCATGCAGAAATGGAAGCATATGTCAAGTACAGCGCCAGCGTTACTCCGTTGAGCCGTCTTATTGCTCCTCGTAATTGACAACATATGGCCTCTGAAGGTACCAGCTTGTAAGCGAGACAAAAATTTAACGCCTATGCAGTGTTCGTTTAGCCGGCTAAAATTGTAGGCGGCGCCTTCCGTAGTTCCGCAGCGTGTTGGGTGCATAGTTGGCCAGCACCGCAAGAGACAGAGCTCTTGTCAGCGGCCCATCTCATAGGCGACACTGAAACAGGCCGTAGATGTTTCGTGTCAGATCCCGGCTAGTGGAAGGCTGACTGCTGACGTCTCCTGCGTTCGTTGCATTCTAGCTTCTGCTATCGGTATAAGCAGTCAACAATGTGGCGCTAAGAAAAACGTTTTTGAAACCATTTCAGTACTTTAACCAAGGTATGGGAGGTTATTCTGCATAATATATTACAGACACGAGAAATTCGCACATTATGCAATCAGAAATAAACCAGAGCGAATTCACACCCAACACACGGGGATTCAAACTCGCAAACAATGAATTAGCAAGCGCGTACGTTAATCACTGAACAACGGAACGCCACGGCGTGAGCAGTAAAATCACAAGGTTTTATGGCCATCAAAGAGTCACTTAACGTTCTGACGTTTTAGTACAGTGTAGTCGTTGTAACTAGTGCAGCGTTCAAACACTGATACGTAAAAACATTGCTGTGTTTGAGGTAGTGTCGATGGCAGCTTCAGCGCTAACGGTTGCCGGATCGGGGTAGTCGATATTGTCACTAAGTCAATTCTCTTTATTTAGAAGACTGATCGATGGTGCTCAAGCAAAAAAAAACCTCTGACGCTCATAAGCTGCAGGTAGTCCTATTTGTTTCAGTTGTTGAATCTATAAGCTTCTCGCAATGATTGCGCAAAGAAATGAAATGGCACTTGTAATCGTGCTATTGTCGGCAATATACGTACATACTAATATGCGAACACACCCGAGCAGCTGTGGTGCGCCATGCACATTCTCAAGCTCAACGTAAACAAAAAAAAAACACTTTCGCTCCTTGTAAATATTTCACATCAAAGATGTCCTTCCTCTCAAACGAACGACATGATTCCTGCAAACTTCATATATCCTTCAATAAAACCCAGCGGGTCGAAGTTTCGGAGCCTTTCACTAACACTGTCCCTTATAATCATATGGTGGTTTGGGGACAGTAAATTCTACACATCAATGAGCCAAATTCTACAGTAAAGGTGTGGCCCCCATTTGTTGTGACTCTGAAAGCGAGAGGCTGACGCTGTATGCCTGTGGCTTCTTGATCGCCCGTTGGAGTTCCGGAAGATATGCCGTTTCCTTAGGACGCCGCTCACGTAATATGTATACCCTATGAATTCGGCTGCCGTTTTCTTTTTTGAATACAAAGCATTTCTTAACGAACTTCGGTGACATTGAGCGTATCTATCTCTGTTTCTATCTATCATTCTATCTATCCATCTATCTATCTATCTATCTATCTGTCTATCTATCTAACTATCTATCTATCTACCCATCTATCTACCTATCCATTTGTCTGTCTGTCTGTCTGTCTGTCTGTCTATCTATCTATCTATCTATCTATCTATCTATCTATCTATCTATCTGTGTAGCCGCGTACAATTTAAACTCTCCTGGCCGTTTAGAATAATGGTATCGATACGGAAATAAGTATAGCATAACATTACTGTGTGAGGAACATACTTGACAATATTAACATGAAAATCATGGCATGTTTGTCATAAATGTCATGGTTTACATTTCACGGTCTTTCAGCCCTGCGGTGGATTCGTTCACATGGCATTTTTTAAAATAGGTATGGTGTGGCATGACTACTGGCGCACATAAATGGCAGACCTTACGGGAAAATCATGCCATCAGTGTAATAATTTTCACATTATAAGTAGTCATGAATACACGCCATGCTCATGGTGCGCTCGCAGTCGTTTCCCTAGCTTCCCATATACCAAACTTGGTATTACGGGACGTGAATAGATGAGGAAGTTACATGACGGGTGCATACATAATAATCATAAGATGCGTGCCATGTAAGAACATAACTACATGCCACGCTCATGAAGCGTTCACAGCCGTTTCGCTAGCTACGCAGATAGCAAATTCTAGTTTACCCCAAGTGAACAGATGACAAAGGTATATGACAGGTGCAAACATGATAATAATGACATCAGTGTGAATGAATGACGAAGGTAAATAGCACGTCCAAACATGTTAATCATTACTTGCGTCTCATTTGAAATATGACTACATGCTACGATCGTAGCACGCTCAAAGCCATTTCTGCAGCTCCATATATACCAAATATGATATCACATGACGTGAATAGACGATGAAATTGAATGACACGTCGAAACGTGAAAATCTTTATATGCGTGTCATGCCAATCATGACTACATGCTACGCTGACAGCATGCTCATGGCCGTTTCACTAGCTCCACATTTACGAAATTTGGTATCACATGAGGGGAATAGACGATGAAAGTAAATGCCACATCTACGCATTACATTCATGGTGTGGAATTTATGTACGGCATAAATATACGTCCAACTTGTAACATTGCGCTCATTTTAAAGAGACCTATCAACGTTCCTCGTTCGTGCTTCTTATATCAACAATTCTCACAGTACATGGATCTGCCAATTTTTCGCGTCTCTTCATTCTTCTGGGCCGTAACATTCTGTAGCGTCCATGAAGAAGCGGGCTGTTCGCGCAATGGCGACCCGGCGTCTCATCGTTCACTGTTCTCTGGCACGTAATATGCACAGGCGGTGACGGACTTGCTGCTGAAGTGAACTAGAATATATACCCGGCAGTATAGCAGCCGAAAAAAACACTTGCGATGTTTTGCTATGATGATATCGGGGCCGTACTTTCGACGATATCTCAGTTAGGTAGAATACATAGCTATCTCGCTTACAATACAAGTGTACCTCCGACTCTTCTCAAAGCTGAGACTGTGTACAATGTATGATGTAGTTTTTTTAACAAACTTTTGTCAGAACATGTGTGGGAAGCAATTTCATGCAATTTTCTAATCAATATTGGTGCGAAAGACACCTTTTTGTGCAATGCTTAAGTATATGCGAACATTGCGTCTTTATTTCGGGCACATTTAGCCGTAATGACTTATATAGAGCTATAACCAAAAGCATATGCCGGTCATCTACACACAGCTGAATTTGCATGCGCACATAACCATTGATGTTTGTTTAAAGGCATACGTAACTGTCTTGATTTATTCTTTTCTTAAAACAGCAATTACTGGTTTATTCAAGATTCACTGAGTGTTGCATGCAGCTCAAATCCACAGAGTGATGTAGCGATACACTAATGAGGAATTCCTTTGACACCATCGACTCATAAGCTACGTACAGATGCTGCAACACAGTGTATCATGCATAAAATCCACGCCATTTTTAGTGGAAGCTAAATTCTTTTTGTGATAGAACAAAGGGATTCCGCCTCAGTGCGGCCACCATTGAGAAGAATTGAAACTGCTGAGTTATTCCACATGATTGCAAGGTTATCAACGCAATTATGATGTTTGTTGAACAAGCGTTCAACGATTCGCTAAGTTTGTGACTCAGAGAGCAAATCTAGATAAGGTATATACACACAAGCGTGTGACCGCTGTGAAGAGAGGGGTCAAAGAGTGCTTCTTGCACTGACCGAACGGGAAGGGAGGCGCTGCGTTTAATATTTGCCACCCCTGAAGGGACGCTGCGAACGTGTATGTATACCATACAGCGGACTGGCACATATGTTCTTGGTAAGTATTGATGCTTGTTATATTGCTTTGCATGAAGCATTCGTACTTAGGCGTTGCATGACACGGAATATAGAGGAATGAGCGTTCACCTTAGCGAAATCTGAAATCACGCACCCCGTAGAAGTTTTCATACCCGCAGATCATTTCAGTTCGCATGGCCTGTTCATAGAACGTCGGCTGACAAATCAAGGTTACGAATAATGAGCTTGATGAAGGACGGTGAGCAGATTCCGAAAAGGTTGATCAACACGATGCGCTAGCAATGACATGGGAAGTCGATTGTAGTGCACTGCTGTGTGAAAGAGAAAAAAAACTCGCAGCATGTCGACGGAGTGAGTGATGGTGAGTGGGGCGAAGCGTCTGTCAGTCTGTTCGTGCGTCCACTCATTCGTCCGTATGTCCGACCGTACGTCTATCCATGCGTCCGTCGATCCGCGCATCATCTGTCTTTCTGTCCATCCGTACATCTGCCCGCGCGACCATCCATCCATCCGTCCGTATGCTCTACTGGCTGTCCGTCCGTGCATCCATCCGTCCATCCGTACATCTAGTGAACACTTCAAAAGCCCCCACCTCGCATCTTTTCATCATATATTCAATTTATAGAACTACTGCCATCTGGCGGACACTCGAAGGACTAAACAAGAGGTGGCTCACTACTACTACTACTACTACTACTACTACTACTGCTACTACTAATACTATTACTACTACTACTACTACTGCCACTAATACTATTACTACTACTACTTCTACTACTACTACATACATCTTGGACGCACGACCCCCGGCTTCAGAAGCTTTGCCCCTAGAAAATGACGCAGAAAGATTAATTGTGTGAACAAGTACAGCTTGCAATTTCTTGGGAGTAAACGGTGCGGTGACACATGAGCGTCCCTGAGTTTATGTATCGTGATTGATCAAGAAATGTATGTAAGAAAATTTTGTAGCAAAGTGAGGCTATCGATGTGGCGGCGCAGAAAACTATCGGGAAACTCTGTGTTGCGTTAGAACGATAGTGTTTTTGTCCTCCGAAAAACGAATGAACCTAGTTGAATGATCACAGCACTATGCCACTTTTACAAATAAAAAACTGAAGCTAATACTTAAAATTATTCATACAAATGAAGCTACCATGACAGAAACTAAAAAACAATGAATAAATGAGCCAAAAAAGGTATGACACATCGTATGAAGCCTTGAGAAACATGAGTGTCCCACTGGAGCCATCATGAATGCGAGCGGCACTTCCACTCCAAGTTTTCAACGCACAGAAAGACCCGATGAAGTAGACGAGAAGACAAGCGCTGCCTTGGATCAATTGTTAGGCATTAAGCACGACATGTCGAAGTTGTTGGTTTCATTCTTGTCAAACGGTAAGTCTTCTTTTAGTCCACTTAACGTTTTCTTCAATATAACGGAATTGCGACCTATAACTTCCTTGGTGCCAAGCGGTTCATACTGGGCAGCGTCTACAAGGCATTTATCTGCCTCCTACACATGCGTGTTACGCAGAAGTTTATCTAGTTTCAATACCGTCGTCCTGACAGTATTTAAAGTTGGACGCATGCTCCTCAATATAGGGCTTTTACCGTAATAATAGCACGCCGCACAGTCACCGAAAGCTGAACGCTCCTATCCATTAACGCTGTTGGATTGACCGTTGCCTTAGCCAGGCTGACTCTTCCGACCACCGTAGACGAGAGTGGCAATATGTGTGGTCTGCTGTGCTTCAATGACTTCCTGTATTTTTGGACGCTGAGGCTTGCTTGGTTGCAAGGCTTGCAGGGATGCACTGCATCTTGAATTGTTTCTTCAAAATGGCCGTCCAAGCTACCACAACAGCAGAGGGCGATGGCGTGTGCATATTTGGTGCAGCCAATGCTCTTAATTTGCCCAATCTTGTGCGCTCTTGGAGTCGCCCTCCTATAACTATAATATTCGTTTTTATGAGCGTGGTCAGCTTGTTAAGTTCGTGTTCCAGCCATCTGTGCATCAAGGAGACATTTCACTTGGCTCATCAAAAACGCGGAAGAGAGCCTCAGGTGATTATCTTTCTTAAGCCCTTCTGTTCTGAAATCCTTGCATGAAGTCTGATTACTCCCGCAGGATGCCCTATACTGCCGTGTCGACAAATAACTTTAATAACCGTGCTTGGCACCGGGAGAATACCAATTGTGGTGATCTCACACCCAGATGACATTTGCACCTTAATGTTTCTTTGGGAGGCATTTCTCTAATATGCTTGGATCTTCTTCGAAAAGGACGCTGTAGTACCACTCCGAATTAGAAAGCGCGAGCCGCAGGCCCATGCTACAAATGTGTTTACTCAATGCACTGCGTCTTGTATTGTTTCTTACCAGATGGTGATGTCGTAAGCATATCTGGCGCCGTCTAGGCCCTTCATTTGTTGAATCTCGATGGTGAAGCCCTGCCTAACTACGTTAAACAATGGCGGCGAGATAACAGACCCCTGTGACATACCCCTTTGCCATACATCTTACGACACCGAACTAAGGTCTCCCAGTTTGACCATGGCCCTCTTACCTTAGAGAAAGGACTGTACGAATCTTTCATATTTTCAACTAAGTCAAAGCGAGAGATCAAGTCCAAAATACACCTATGAGATATATTCTTAGAAGCCTTTCAGACCGAGAGCAAGACAGGCCTTCATGTATCCAGTGGCTTCATATAAATATCATGCTTGAACTGAAGCATTTCATTTCGTGCGGAGAGGTGTAGCCAGAAGTACATTGCGTTGTTTGGGCTCTCGTCCTCAACGTGCTTAGAAAACCGATGAAAGATCACATGCTCTACCACGTGGTTTTCATTTTTTTTTCAAATTAATTTTGTTCGACTCGGGAAGTCTCTTTCTAACTATACAGTGGAGATTCAGCGCGTTCCACTAAAACAGCAGCTATTCCTTGGCTTCAATGAGATGTAGTAAGTTGCTATTTATTTTATTGACCTCTAGCTGTGTACATGGTGCTGTTTGCATTTATGCTGGCGCCCACTTTGTCGCGCAGTACCGTTCTCAGCTTACCTACAGTGTGGCGTCGGTAACACGTCGTTCCGTCGCTCGCGCACTGGGCAGGCCTTTGATAAGCATTGGAACCAGGTAATAATCTGATGCGCACGGGTATTCCATCCGCCGACGCTTAACCAGGCAGGCCGTTTCGAGGCCACCGACACTCTTTTCGCGGAATCGTTTATTGGGCACAATTTCGCTCAAATAAAGTTTATTTATTTTCAAGTCGCCTTGCCTCCGTGCTTACGGGCCAAGAGTGCCACGTAAGAGTGATATTTGGTGGAGGTGCTTATGGTTAGAACACCCCTTTCAAGCCATGAAGCTAGCCCCTTACGCCAATACGAACGCACCGAAGCAGTGAAGGTAGAGAACTCAGAGAAATCCGAACCAGTCGAAGGTGCCTGGGACTGACACCGGAGTACGGACTGTTGCGAGACCCTGAACGACACGTGGTAGCCCATCCTTCATCAACGATGACAAATGCCACTGCTCCCGCTACTATTACGTTCCAACAACCGAAGTAACCACCGAAGTTTCATGGCTCCACCTGCGAGGACTCACAAAAATGGCAGGACAAGCTCGAGAGAGTTGCATCATATAACAAGTGGTCGGAAGAATACAAGCTGCACAACGTCTATTTCTCTCTCGAAGACTCCGCCCGAATTTGGTATGAAAACCAGGAAGCTTCCCTGACAACTTGGGACATTTTTAAAAAACGACTGGCATCTACATACCCACATTCCTACTGAAACGTTCCGTATAAAATCTTACGGAAAATATATGGACTCCGTAACATTTTCTTATGCTACATACGGAAAAAATAAGGAGTTTTATGGAAATATACGGAAGTAGTATGGCATTTACGGAAAGCTTCTTATGGAGTATATGGAAGGATAAGGAAATTGTATGGCGTATACAGAAGGCTTTTTATGGAGTATACGGAAAGATAAGAAAAATGTATGGCATATGTGGAAAGCTTTTTATGGAGTATATGGAAGGATAAGGAAGGTATATGGCGTAGATGGAGTGAGTTTTATGGAAAATATGGAACGATAAGGAAACTTATGGAGCATAGGGAGAGTCAATATGGAAGATATGGAAGGATAAGGAAAGTGTATGGAGTGTACAGAAGCTTTCATAAGAAAAATGCAGAATGTAAGGTCTTACGGAAATATACAGATTTTGTAAGGTGCTTACGAAAATGTGCAATAGTGTATGAAAGGCATGTGGATTGTTGCAAAAATGTGGAAACTCTACAGTTGTTGCCACAGTTTCAGCAGGAAATCCAAGCTCTATAAAGTTATAAATGAATTCACAGTGACATATATAGTACAAAAGAATAAAGGAGGCTAGTCTGTTTTGTCAGTCACCGCTGTTCGCCCTTTTCCAGAATGAATACAACTTCTGCAGATGACCAGGTGCTAATGTCTGTCAAACGGAAAGTGTGTCATTCACAAGGAATGACAATAACTGTCATTTTACTTGCATGCTGTCACACGAAAACAAATCAAGCAAAAAAAAGCATAACTTCAAGGGCTCGTTTTTTGGTAGAAACAATAATAATGAGAACTAAATTCAATGTGAAAGAACTTGTCAATATGAATGAAACTATTCTCATTAATTAACCTTGGCAAAAAGAAATGTCATTTTAAAATATCGACCATGAGCTTAGCTCTCCTGAGCACCGACAAAAGAAATGAAAATCTATGAAAACTAATTGCATGTAGCCTAAATATAATTTTTTATTGATAGTATGTGCTCCCACCCTATAAATACAGATATACACAACTTGCCAAAGTTTCGCGACAGATACGAGGTAGGGGCAGAGGGAGTGGTCAGAAAAATAATTAAGTATGAGAGCACAACTGATATGTACGGACACATAATGGTGCTTATCATTGATGCTCGGATGGTTCGTGCATAGAGCTGGGTCGTTTTGAGATTTTCAAAAGCATTGTTTCAGACCACCATGCAGATTACGCTTTGATTGTAGTGCTACATAAGACACAACTTATGGGCCAGCTTTAATGAATAAGAAGATTATAGGTTAAACAAATGCTTTAAAATATATCATATCATGGCTGCATGGACGCATACAAGCTATGTAAAGCGCAATAAAGTGAGGACGCATGAGCTTCTCTTGATGCTTCAGTTCTACATAGATGCTTCAACTGTGCTGCAAAGAAGTTTAACCAATATCTGTGTGTGCAACATTGTCCATTTTAAAGTATCTATATGCATATGTAAAATTCCTATGCGAGTTAAGCTACGTAGCACTCCATAACTCTTCCTTTTATTAAGGGCAATTTTTCAAACAATCAACATTATTCATTATCTGTCTCATGACTTCGTGCCCGCAATTCATGGTATGGCTCGATCACAATTGTGCAGCCCTTATTTTGGAGGAATCAAAACACTTCAACCAAAATATATTTTGGAACTGCTTCTCGGTGATTATGCCTTCCCTAAACTGCCACAACTTGAGATGAGTCATATAGCAAGTCTCGCGCATACCTAGGGCCTACCCTTGAAGAAAGTGGTCCGGCTGTGAAATGCTCAGTTTTATCTCAAATAAATTTTTTGGTTTGAGTTTTCTCACTTCTCGAGTCCCTTCACAATCAAGCAGACCCAATGTTCCCCTTAGTCCTTATTTTTGTTATATTCTAAAATAAATAAATAAATTAATAATGAAAATAAAAATAGTAATAACTGTTGCGCAAAAAACACAGTCTCACATACGTACTTGAACGCAATATTCCTTTTATTTTGATTTAGAACCTAAGGCATTAGAAAAGATCGCAGTACAATAAAAATGTTGAAAAAAAAATTGACTTGGCGGGACTTGAACCTGCGCCACTCAGTTGTGCTCGTGTACGTGAACTGAGTGCGTTAGCTTGCTAAGCTATTTGCGCTGAGGAGTGCACGTGTGTTTAAGTTATGTATATAGATTTGTTTTTACACGCTATGTGTTGGCATATTTAGGTACGATATGCGATCGTATCTATTGTTGTGTGCATATGTTTTGTGATTGTATATACGTCACATGCTTTTCGCATGTCTTTCAACTATACATTGCTGCCCCGCCGCGGATGAAAACAAGTATTTTTACACCCACACACAAGCTTGAGCAGTTGAAGGTTGTTTCCCGGGGCTCTCTTGCGATTGAGTCGGCCACCACAGGGAATTAGAGTGATACGCCATTAATTCCTGCATCTGGCTGTATTCCACTTAGTAGCTCTATCGCTTGATGACAAATCGAGCGCGGGGCGCGACGCTATTGCGCACGACCATGCCTCGCGTAGTGGCAATATCAGCTAATTGCACCGGCCGGCTTGCTTCGATTTGCTTCAAAGCAAAGAAATGTCATACCTTGAAAGATTGCGTACTGCACTATGTCAAATTGTTACTGCTTTGTAGCCATCCTATGATTCATTGAGAATTGATAACTCTGATATCACTACTGTAGAGCTTTGCGTCGGCGACACGCACCGAACGTGAAACCACACAACGTCTCTCGTAGAAGCAGTAGGAGGCTGTCGTCTGCTAGAACAAAAACAAAACAAAGACCTTCGAAAATATTCATAAGTTGTAACTTGTTTTTTGAATAACCGTTTATCACTTTTAAAGTTATATTGCCAGACAACGTACATTTTTTTCAGTTTATAGCAGCGACAGATGTTTTTTTTTATTTTCCTCACACAGATATCCAAGTCAAATTCATTCACAGCTAAAGCCACATGTTGTTTGTCTTCTTTGTTAACGTAGGCATGCCGTTTGGGTGCGTCTCTCATGTGTTCGCGCTGCTGCACATGAGAGCACGAAATGTTAAATTTACGCAAGGAAGCGCCGTTCCTCGTTCGTGGGATGTGCTAAGATTGCGCCCTATTCCCGCGGTTGTTCGAGTGCGGGTCAAGTGCGAGTCATCCAAGAAATCGGCGGGTTGGGCGGGCGCCCGAAGGACTCCGAGGTGACGGCTGACGCCTGTGGTCGCTTCCCTCAGGACAGTGTTAAAGAAACTAAAGGTAAGGAGGACACTTTTTTATGTCGACCAAGTATGCTACTCAGTGCAAGTGTGTGTTGCTGCACTCGAACGAGTCGTCGTAAATAGGCAACCTTACGCGCCTTTGCGAGTGCAGTTGCCGATTCGCTTTGACAACGCTAACGCCAACAGAGCCGTGGCGCATCGGCGCGGCCTTACTGGAGCTAATTCGAGACAACGGCGGCAACATGCATGTGTATGGTGATCGATTTTTTCATATGTGCAATGTAGTGAGGAAGACGCACACGGCGCTTCCTACGTTGTTGATTAAACGAAGCCTGCAGTGCCATTTGATGCAAAGCAGCATTTTGTTTACGTTCGCGGGCGATACAATTTGTAACTTGGCTCGATTCACCTAGCCAACCGCCTAAGTGGGTTGATTAGCATACGTTCATGGTAGAGCGTTATTATGCCCCGAAACAGTGGCGTGTGCTTGTTGAAAGATATAATGTGTGTGTCTAGTGTAGAGAGAGAGAGGTGTTCGTGCAATCTGCATGTGTACCTGCAAGACGCCTTTGCTTGTAACTAATAATGTACCGGCCAGCACCTACATTGTACGCCTGACTTTGAAGAAAACTTGCATGCACAATGTGAGATTTTGTAATCTGCCAGAGTTGCTTTTTATAAAATAATACACTGCCAGCATGTTCAAAATATGTTTCGCTGCTGTGTGGCAGGGGTGCGGTTATGACGCTGTTGTGTAGTTGCTGATGCAAGCACTTATAGTTTTGATGCGTTAATATTTCTCATCTAACTCATCAGGTGTTTGGCTGTTTCAGCACAAACAAGGCAAAGAGAGAAGGAAGACGGGTAATGACAGGACCAGTGCCGACTTTTGTTTGCAGGAGAATACCCATGTGGGTGTATTTATTGTGACAGCCTTTCTGTGTTCCTTTTTGCCCAATTTATGCAACAACACAGTTGTCAGCAATATGAGAGAGAACACTGAAATTAGCTTTGAAAGATCATGGTGACTAAATGCCTAGTAATTCACAGCACAAAGTAACAACAAAAGACATAAGTATGATCAATGTGGACGAGTACAGTCTTGCATCTAAAAAATATATTGTGCAAAATGTTGCCTAAGTAAGAAACCTCCTCTATGTTTGCAAATAGTGTGACGTCACTTCGAGCACCGTGCCAGCCATTCCCTTCCTCTGTGCAAGGGCTGGTTGGCAAGGAAGTTGTTTGTGACGTTCCTGATAAACCACTGAGATGTATGCGATTCTAAACCTGTAGCCTCATATATACGTAATCTTTTGTGCAGTTACATCGCTGCATCTGACACCTACAACTTCTTTGCATATTTACATTGCTCCCTTAGGACCTAACACACAAACTTGTTGTTTGCATTGTCACTTCATGAATATTGAGCGGTAAAGGTACTGAGTATATGTGAAACAAGAATCTCTGCTTATTACATGAAGACATACGAGGTCTTCGATAAAACGAGTTATACCTTTATTGGGCTTGCATACTCGTCGGGGCGATTCATGCATGCAGCTTCAGCAAATGGTATCTTCCAGCCCGGTGACCATGCAATTTTTCTCTGCACACAGCGCAAACACCGAGATGTACCTACTCGCAGATGGTCGCGTCAAGTGCATATTTACTTTGACTAAAATGTCGAATCAAGTTTTTTCATCGACCGGTCCCTGCCATGAGTGCTAACGTCTTCGCAAACAAGACACATTGTTAATGACACTGCACACACCACACACAATATTCTCAGTTGAACCGATATTCTCAATACCTTTCAATGCACACTACATGCCGCAATCAACAGTGCACATTTTTGAAGACTATGCCGCTGTTGCTCGCACAGGCCACCACGTGTGTTTACTTCTTCAAGATAAACAGACAGCGTGGCAAATATTTTACCACACAGTTTACCACACAGCTAGATGTTTGCTGACACATACTACAGCTAATGTCAACATTGTAACGTGAAGTGTAAGCTTCGAAAAATTAAAACTTGCCCCAAACACCACACGACTGTACCGGGCTCAGCCACCAGCGGGAGTGTTTTTCCAGCCACACCTTTTACATGTGCCAGTGACATCATGCTGTGACGTACCTCGGTAGGGGCCTATCACTGCATACTTTATGTGAATGAGGGTCCTGTTAGTGAAAGCAGGCATTGTTGATTTCGTAACTTGTTCATTCCCAACTGGACCTTCATTTGCACGAGTTGTCTGACTGATAATCAGGCGAACTTTTGTGCAATAAATTATACAGTTGGCAGTCTGTGCTTGCCCCATACTGTTGTTACTGCTGTTTCTTGTTGTTACTCTGCACTGCTCATTACTGCTCACCTAGAGAAACTAGCCTATCTTTCCGCTGTTTTGGACAAGATGCAGCTGGCAAGTGCGATAGTGTTCATAACTCTAAATTCTCAAGCAAAAATTATCAATTCACATTCAGTTAGTTGCATTCATATCAGTACATTATAAGAAATCATAGATTAAACATGAATCCGTGTTCCTTCACATAATTCTCACAACTTTTATATCAAATTGAATGGTGTTTATAAAAAACATGGGTTTTAGCTAAACTTCATGCTCTTTTCTCGAACAGCTGACAAATTGCTATTGCATGCTTACTTGCCATGAAATGAACTGTGTTTGAAATACATTGCAATTCTTCACTGGACGGTCAGTACACTTCACATTGGGGGAACATTTATTAACCATGGATTGTTTAATTAAGAACGTAAAGAAAGAACCGGCAGGCTGGGATACTTGATATTGGCATCCATTTTGCTACCCAGCGCGTTATCATGCAAACTTCCTATAGAGTGGTTATGCGTCTTGCATGTGTGTCTGTAAACCAAAAACTTTGGGTAGAACTATATTTATCTTACAATTGGTGGCAGGACTGTGGAGGCTGTAGGGCTGCTTAGGAATGGTGGAATCTCTGGACATGTGTTCAACCTTGCTGCATCAGCTCCTTGGTGTTTTCACGGCATCTTTAGAGATGTGTTGGGTGAGTAAAGCAAGCAAGTTTCAACACAAGCAAAAGTGTAATATGGCAGCACCTCTTGTGCGTGCCTTACATCCCACGTATATCAAATAAAATTATCTTGCACCTTGTGGCCTGTAATTTTTAAAGAGACACTTCTTTTTGCTTTATATTTGGGTCTTGATGCTTCGACAGCAATGTATTTGTGTCTGACAGCAAGTGTTCTTGAACAAATAACTGATCTCAATAATGACAAAACAACCTTCATAATTGGTCCTTAGCATAAGCTAGCACATATCTGAAGCAGATTCAATTATTCATTTTTTTCCTGGGATGATAATGGGCAAGTAGCAAAGGCAAGTTCAGATTGGAGTGGTCGGTGATGTCTGTTTAGGCTCTGCCAAATTGCTTTGCAACCAGAGTTACTTGTGGCCACATATACAATGAAGCCACATGACGTGCATTCTAAATGAGATTACCATATCACATTTCACTGCATCTTAGTATGTGCCAAACAAATGCAGATATCATTAGCTTGCCACTATAAAGGGATCCTAAACCGACACAAGGTTGAAATTTAGTCGTGGTGTTGCAGCTGTGTATGACTCTACAATGGATGCATAGCTGTGATAATTTGTCTATATGTTGTCGCAATAGTAATGTTACACACATTGTACGATACAAAAGAGGTCCTCGCTTATTTCGCTTTTTTTTTCGCTATGCTTCTTTCTTGTCTCTTCTTGCCATGTGCTTCTCCTCACTGTACAAGGAGCAAGAACAGTGGGCACACAAACACGTATTAAAAAAAAATGTTGTAAGGTGAGCACTGAGAAGCTGAACACTTCCAAAAGGCTCAAAGAGGTAAATGTATTTTTTCTAGCTACTTTTTGGGCACCCATAGCTAGTTGTGCTGCTGCAGGTAAAAAATAAGTTAAATGTTAAAAATTACTTGGAGGTGGTTTGGCACCCATAATTGCAGTTACATACAGAACTAGGTTTCAATGCGTAAGCAAAATTTGTTCACTCTAAATAAATCCTAATGATATCTGAAATTCAGGAAATATTCATAGAAAAGCTCAGGAAAAGGCTAAGTGGTTGCCCCTTGAACGTGAAGGAGATACCCTTCTTCTAAAAGGTCAATAGACAGTCTAGTAGTCTCGATATTACATGCACTATAAAATATTCTGGTGTGGTGCTTTTCATGCATGTTATAATGAAAGGGGTTTTTAATAGAACTGTTGTCACTTTGCCCTGCATTGCTGAAATTGTTCCCATAGTTATAATACATGAATCACTTTGCGCCTTTTGATTTTATACAAATGGTTTGCTTACCCAGTCGGTTTAACTTGGTTTGGGTAAAATCATAAATGCTCTAAAATTTTTTTTACCATACAGCAGGTTTATTTTTAAAATACGCGACCATTGATGTGAACGCAGTTGGTGGCGTGCTTGATTAATCCTTCACTATCACCACTCTAACTACACCTGCTACAGTGCAGAAAGTGACAAAATTAATGGTACTTAACATTACTGGCAGCATACACTTTTATGTCTCAAAATGTGTTAAAAAGCCTGGTAAAAATGTGTGTACGTTTTTTTTTCTTTCCAACTAAATATTCTGGTCTACTCAAAGTAGCTTCCGCTCTTTTAAAGTCCTCGAACTTTTAGGTGTTCAAAAGAAGTATCGATGCCATATACTTTCTTTGTCAGCCTACTCACCACTCTAATAATGAGAATTATTCGACAACATTACCCAGTAAAATAAAGGGAGGTCATAAAAAGTAATGTCAATTCAATTGCCAAAAAACGTTGCCCAGATACGTTTTTGTTCACTTTTATTTTCACAATTTTGTTAAAGTTACTTTTGTTAACATCCCCTATAGTTTGTTTGGCATCATTTTCTGCTAGTTCTGATTATAATGTGTTCACCAAAAACAACAAACCCTTAAATTTATAGTTCTTTCCTTTACTCATGAATCTGAAACAGTGAATCTCGGTAATCTTAGCGGTGTGTGACTTTTTTTTCGATCAGTTGTGCATGTGTTCAAGTACATGCATTTATGTGGGAGGGCGAACCATTGCCACCTCCTGTGACTAGCAGATATTCTGAGAACTGACAGATGCATAATGCTGCCAAAGAAGTATAGGGATATTGGAAGTAATCGTAACGTAATTGCAATCGTAATGTAATTGCCAGTAGGCAAAAAAAGGTGTCCCACACTCGCCATAATGGTAACAGGCAGCGCTGACTGACTCTTCCATGTATAAATGCACATATATACCGTGCAAAATGGAAGAGGGATAGCCGCCATAGAGCATCGGACATGTTATTCGAAGTTCGCAGGCTCGGTCCCTGTACAGGGCAGGTTATCTTTTTTTCTTTCCAGTTTTCTTTCTTCACAATTACAACACTTCTATTCTTCTTGAAGATTTTCTGGTGTAAAAAACGTACCTTATAATCTGAAGAGGCAAACAGAATGTGCCAGTGTACGAGTTAGCTCTTGTAGTGGTGACAAGTAAGATATGTTTTGAAGAATAAATCATTCTACCACTTGCCTAAAGAATGGCTATAAGACATGGCGCTGGGTGCACTTTGTTATTTTTGAATCAAGCTATCTTGTATTCTATTTTTATAAATTACATAGGATACACATGACGGTATCACACACTTTGATGCCACAAAGCTTATGCAGCGAACAATGTTATAAATTCTAAATTGCATAAGGATAAGGTGAAAACTGCACCCTCAACGAGAATGTACAGGGAGCACAGGGTGCAGGCGTCATTCCTTCTGCCCGTGCTTTTCAAGTGCGAGCTGTTTTCAGCTCGTTCTGACCAACTAACTAGATGGAGATGTGTTGTTATAGTGCAAGAGGATGCTCCACGGGAAACTAGGTTTGTCCTGAACTCTGTGTGTGTCTTTCAACCTATATGGTGCCCGGTTCAAGAGTTCATGCAGACCACATCGTGTAAAACAGAACCGTGTAAAATGGACCGTGTAAATAAAATAAAATAGACCATGTAAATAAACAGGATCGTGTAAAATGTCGTTTTCGTGTGCAACTGTAGTTGTGGTTGTGCTGAATGACCTTTCTTTATATACACTACGTAACAAACTTGCTCCTTTAGAGTCGAGTGCATCTTCGGATCGACTGTAAATGTTTGCATATACGAGGCCTTAAGCTTTATAAGAAATTCCTCAGTGTGCCACGAGGAAATGTGTGTTCAGTGAAAATTTGTATATCATTATATACAACTCTTAAAGCCTCGTCTACAACTTTGTGCAGGTTGACCTTGAGCAGAAAACGAGGAGTGGCAGCAGCCCCCAGAAAAGAGCAAGCACCCTCTAAGCTCCCGAAGCTCTTTTCGACAGGAACAGCAAGGTCACTGTGTGGCATTGAATACCATTGCAAGGACTGCCTTATCAGTACACCGTGCTGCTCTTTCATCGTAGAAGACGAAGTTGACCACTCCAGAGAAACTTCACGCTTTGTATTGTGAGTGATTCAGTGGTTTTGTTTTTGTCCAGCCAGCAGTTAAGAAATCATGTGTCATATTCAGCCGGGATGGCTAGAGGGAGTCGGGCAGGCATGTTTGAACATTTGTCTAGGCAAGTGGTGCCGATTTTCGCACTGGTTCTGTTGGAGTTACTGCCACAATCACAGAAGCTACGTCACCTCTCTAAATGTACAGATGTGTCGGGGAAGATTAGCTGCATTAGGTTTTTCTATAACTGATAGCTGCCAACATTCTTCATTATACAGGAGTTTTGTTCCTCACTTATGGGTGTAAAGCCCTCCACAGAAAAAATGCAACACGTCTACTTCCAGAAGGCTCCGAGGCCCTACTTGTAGGTTTTTTTGGCTTGTATCATAAGCACCTCGTTTGGGGTACATGAACATTTTATAAACATGTACAGCGAAAAATTTGAGTGGCTAGTCGTTTTGTCGTTATCATGTTCCTCGCAGTATTCTTAAGCATGTTGTGCATTACGTTGTCAATCTGGTTCATGTGCATAGAAGACATTACGAAGTTTCAGGCTACAGTATAAAAAGCCTGGAAGCAAGCTATAATTAATTTTTTAACAGAGTTTCTTAATCTTATACATGATACATCACTAAACTTTCGTGCGTATTCATCAATGTAAGCTCGTCTTAGTGTTATCCAAAATGAAGATGTGAGTCGACAGATGGAAACATCTAGTGGGGTAATCAGGGTGAACAGTAGAAGTGCTTCAGACAGGCTGGCCGATGTTGCGATAGGAGGACCTATTTTTAGAAGTCACCTTGTCATCTTTGGCGTGTTAGTTTAAATGGGGTCAGTAATGACATCATCTTTTGGTATAGGCGTGTGTGCCTGTTGGAAATGTTCGTCTGAAAAAAGAAAAAAACCTATAACGCAGAAGAGTGCAGCCCTTGCTTCTTTTCAAGTTAGGTTGCGCTGATACAAGGCGTTCTCCTGTCTGAGGTTGGGGGGTAAGGGAAGCAAAAAAAAGATAAATGATGGAAAAGAAGAAAACAGAAGAAAGAAAAGGGGGATGCAAAGTAAAAGTAGTGCTAAACTGCTCCTACTTTGCATCCCCCCTTTTCTTCTTTTTTCTTCTTGTTTTCTTTTTTCACATTTTTTCTTACATTTGCATTGTCCCATCTAGTGCATGAATCAATGACACATGGCTTTGCTATAGCAAAGATGCCTATGTGATGTTGGATTGAACAGTGCATTGTACTTCATTCAGTCAATTACAGACTGATCAGTCTTGCAATAAGTGCTTCCTGCCTATCACCCCACATGTTCAAATGAAAAGTTTGTGCTTGGCTCTTAGTATGCTGGTATATAGCTTGTGTCTTAGACTACTCAAAATGAATGTTATTTTGCTGCTGTTTATGGTAATGAATTTATCAACATGAAAATATCTTGCCTTGTGAACTTTGTCGGACCTGCCTTTCTTTTTCTTTCCTATGCAGGCATTGTATATGAGGGAGGCAGTAACAGAGAGGTGATAGCTCGAGCTTTGGAAGAATAAATGCTGGCAGTGAGGCAGTTACACATCAAACATCCCAGCCATTTTGCCAACCATGCTAAATGTGTTTTGAAAAAAAAATATTGTGCTCGTTACCTGTATTGAAAACAGCAAAATGCTAAAATATATCGCAGAGAACAAAATATTAGGCCACACTGGTGCCTTCTGGACTTCCCAGGATGTCGTCTGGGTGTTTTTTGTAAAAAGTAAAAAATGTTTCAAAAATACTGCCTCTTCTACACCAAATTCGGTCTACACCAAATTCGGTCTAGGTATTAAGTAAAGGTGATTGTGTGTAATGCATGAAGCTCAGTAATATTAGTGCAATTTTTTTGCCACATCAAAAGCAAGGAAGCAGTTCTCTTTATATGGCAAGTTATATGATTACACTTTGTCTTAAAGTAGAAATGAATTTTTGAAGTTTTCTTATGATGGCTGTTTTCTGCATTTGATATACGACAGCTTCCGTTCCGAAGATCCCCATGGCCCTCAATAGGAGACTTCAAAAATCATTTTCCTCATTTAAACAAAAATTGTAATGATAACACTTGCCATATAACAATAACTGTTTATTTGCTTTCAACTTACACATAAAAGTAATCTTCGATTAGACAAACACACAGCTGAAATTGCATCTCAATGTGGACAAAAACGATTATATAGTGATATTTGTAATCTGGACCTAACATTATTTTTTTTCATGAAATATACTTTCTGTGCAGTGAGTATTTGTGGCTCAAATATTCATACAAAGTGTAGTATTACCATACAAGAAATGCAAACGATAAACAGTTTGGCTGAATTCTTCAAAGCCTATGTAGCGGAAAAATTGCACAAATGTTACTCGGCTTCAAATACTTTAAGAAGCACCTTTACCTAATATGTAGATCAAATTTAATATGGCAAGAAAAAGCGGTACTTCGAAAGTTTTCTCACAAATAACACCCGCACGGCATTCTGCGAAGTTCTGAAGATACCCACGTGACTACTACTTTTTTCTCTTCAAAACATTTCTGCAAATAACTATTTTCAGGAGAGTAAATTACCATCATTTTTTAAACTATACATCTGTGATGGTCGCCAGGCAGTATGGTTTGTATGTTTGGTAGAATATCCCAGTGCGAAAAACAACAAATGTCTGAGCATCCTTTGACGCTCTGGCAATTTCGAAAGCATTTGTTTGTTAGCAGCAATTAGGTTAAGCCCTTGTCTTTATGCTTAGGCCCAGAAACAAAACACAAGTAACCAAAGTAGTCCTAAGAGTAATGCAGTCTCGCTGTTCCAAGGCTTGTGGAGCCTAATTTAGTGCAAGCTTCACCATTTTTTAAAAATTCAGATTCAACCAACAGGCTTTGGAGGCACAGTGCATTTTCAGCTAACTTGTTTCACACCAGTTACTTAGATAAAAAGTGGAAAGTAGAGGTAAAAATACCAGTTTAAAGGCATTGTAGGTAATAACAAAAAGGACTGCTTTCTTTTTTGTGTGGTGCTTTGCCTGAACACTGTGCTTTTTGTGGTATAGTTCATTGTGTAGTGAACATAGGCCTTAAAAACTAACATTAGCCATGTTGAGGTCGATTTCTTGGTTATAGTCATAGTAGCCATATTAAAAATTATGACTTCAAACTTGATTGTTCTTTTGAAGATTTTTTTTGCATAATGATATTTCATAGTCTTAGTCAATTTTGTTATAAGAAAACGTGATGTCATAATAGGGTCACTTTTTGTAGAGTCGTTCAGTTCTAACTTACCTTTTACAATCCTAAGAGAGCAGTCATTTTCAATATCGGTATTTAAAATGGAATGAGCATGCTGTATGTAGTAAGGTGTAAGAACTTACTGATAGCACATGCACCCAACTTTTCTGTTGGCAGTTTATTTCGCCTATTCTTGATTTATATGTGGGGTTTCACATCCGAAAACCACTATAGAATTATGAGAGACGCCGTAGTGGAGGGCACTGGAAACTTCAACCACTTGGGGTTCTTTAACGTACACCCAAATTTGAGCACACGTGCCTACAGCATTTCTGCCTCCATCGGAAATGGAGCCGGGATTTGGTACCGCGACCTGCGGGTCAGCAGCCGAATTTTTGTTACTCTTGCTCCCCTATATGTGTGCAGTTCGGTTATAGTTATCTGGATTGCACAGATTTTTAATGGCACCTGCCTGGTCCTGCTTGCTTTCATGGTGATTTTAACCTTCATAAGTTGCATAGGTTTAATTCTCAAAATTGTTCAAGATGCCACTCTTGTGCACAAACTGTATAGCATAAAGGCGGCAGATGTACATGCACACACTATTAAATGTACATTGAGAGCTTTCACTTGCAGTTCCTAGTTTTACTGTGCAGGAAGCATTTAAATCATAATTTCATAAGGACATAATAATCGATTATCTCTACCGTTGAAAATCGTGGCAACCTAGTTATTTTCACTGTGATAAGCATGCTGTTTTCTTTGATGTGGCAGAACTAATTTATACACTCATTCCTTCTATTATTCACATATGCATAACATGAAGGATTATGTGCCTTACATATTCAGTTTCATTCTGGGTGTTATATTTCTTGTGCATGTGAACTAATGTGCTAACATGTGTCTCTGACATTATTTGTGCCAATTATTTTCATTTCCAGGTGCCTATGAAGGACACATAAACTCTATGGCAGTGACCTTCCAAATTTACAGTGGTGCCGGAGCCTCAAGCAGCGTTTCGCCGATCTCCACAAGGCGTTCATGAGATAAACACAGTGCCACACTTTCACAGTGCTATGATTATTATTTATGTTTAAACATTTCATTCTAAAATTGCTGTTACATTGTGTTTTGTGCCACCATCCTATGGCTTAGGTGGAGCTCGTGAAATTACGGTGCAGTCACCACATTTGTGTACCATCAACACTGCAATGTCACTAATCACAGCTGGAGCATACAGACAAATAAAAAAATATATTGATTGTAGCAGGGCTGATGTGTATAATAATGCTTCTGTATTGATAATAATAACTTTATAAGTTTATTAGGCCTTGCATAGAACACTGCATTACTGTGTTGCAATGTAACCATCATTTATGATCGCTAGCATGTTAATTTAGTAGTTTTGTAATGTATTTTATTTAAAAGGTAATTTTGCTTCCGCATCACGACAATTAAAAAGATGCCGATGATTCAATCCCTCATCATGCACATTTAAGGAATAATGTGATTTGTACACAGTATTGCATGTACTCAAGATGTGGACGTCTAGTCAATTTACACATTATATTGCTTTGCACTAGACTCAGACGTAACATGCAGACATTTCAGCAATTTCTGCATGATACGTCTTTCCATAAGATGCGGAGTCCGCATCCTACGTCTTATGCGGAGTCCGCAACCTACGTCTTAAGCGGAGTCCGCATCATACGTCTTCCATATTCCAATAACTCCGTACTTGAGGTCTCCGCATCATACGGAACGTTTCAGTAGGGATGCCTGCCAAAAGGAACAAGCTGAAGCCATGCTCCAGACCCGTCAGCAGCACCATAACGAGCCTGTAACTGTATTTGTCGAAGAAATGTCGCAAATCTTCCTACACGTAGACGACGATATGGCTGAGGAATAGAAACTCCAGTACCTGATGTGAGCCGTGAATTAACAGTTGTTCGTCGGCCTCATTCGCAATCTGCCGAAGGCAAATGCAGAATTTAAGACAGAGGCGGCAACAATTGAAAAAAAAACACTTGAACTGCGAGCCATACAATACAACCGCAGCTTCCCAGCTGTTTCTTCTGGCACCGTGGACTTCGATACACTCGACGCTCATCATCTTTATGCTACCATACGAACCATATTCCGCGAAGAACTTCACAAATTGCTCCCTGCGGCTAGCCCACACGTCGTACCTCTGACAAGCGTCATTCGCGATGAGCTGCATCCGGTGCTCGGAACAGCATTTCCGACCCAGACGGTCTTGCAACCAGTGCCGCAGCCCGCAATGATGATTTACGCCAATGCAATCTATTGCCAGATGCCTCTGGTCGCGCACACGGATACGTGCACACTGTCACCGCTGCCCCAGTCCCACTACGCCGTTACAATGACCGCCGCTGCATAGCCGACCTATGCCTTATCAAGAAGCCACTGCAAAGAAGGCTGACCTTTGGCGGACACCAAACCGACGCCCATTATGCTTCCGCTCTGGCGAACCCGGCCACGTACTCCGAACATGCCCCTACCGCCAAATGGGCCTACGGGGTTTCAACGTCTACGCCCCCGCCCCCTTTCATGCCAGTGACAGCATAAAATTGACTAATATCTGAGGGAAATGGGAGGACAAGCCCAGTCCCACCCTAGGTCACCTTCACCTCAATCACGACGCACCCAGTCACCACAATCAGCACGTTTCTACAGAACAGGAGGTTGATCTTCAGGTCCTTGTCAGAGAAACTTACGACAGCGACGTACGGAGGTGACGCCACTTCTCAGCACACCACGCAAGACCCTCCGACGCCACGAACCATTGCCCCGGCGCGACAACCAAACGGCGTGACACCACGATCTGACGCAGCGTCACTACGGCTTAACACCGCGACAACGCCAAATTTCGAAACTTGCACTCGACGCAGCCGTGACCGGTCCAAGCGACACACCGCACAATCGATCACTACTCGACCTCGAAGCCGTATGCCAAGTGGCGACTTGCAGGTTATGATCGACGGACGTCAAGTAACCACGCTCTTTGACACTGGCGCCGATTACTCCGTGATAAGCGGGCCGTTTGCAGCACATCTGAGGAAAGCCAGAACTACGTGGGACGGACCACAGATTCGCACGGCCGGATGGCATCTCGTAACGCCAATTGGACGTTGGACTGCGCGAGTGATTTTTCACGGTAATATTTACCCAGTGAACTTTGTCGTTCTGCAAGACTGCTCACGAGACGTTATTTATGATGAATTTTCTGACCGAAAATGGTGCAGTGATCAACCTAAAAACGGGATCTTTTACGCTTACCAGTGAATGATCCTGGTCACCGGAATGCACCGGCTACCAAACTGCCCCCGTCGCAATCCTTGATGATGAAGTTACAATCCCACCTCGTACAAGCGTCTTCGCCTCCATCGAAATGAAAGAAAACTCAGCCGGAGTCATTATCGTCGAAACGAATACACAGTTGCTTTTCGATCGACAAATATGTGTCGCACGTGGCGTCGTGCAATTACATCGAGTCCGAGCAGACATTTTTGTAATGAACTTCAATTCCGTGCTCAAGCACTTGGAAAAGGCACGACGATCGCATTTGTAGAACCAATTGACAAAGTAGGAAGCGCATGTACAGTACACTGTCACAATCATCTGCCGACGTATCAGCGCTGATGAAAGATGACCCGACATTTGACGTCAATCTTACCCTTCCAAAGCACAAGCAAGAAAAGCTACGCCGCCATCTTCTGGGTTATGCCGAATGCTTCTCAAAGACATCCAAAATCGGGCACACGCCAATTGCGAAGCACCGCATAATCACTGACGAATCAGCCCGACCCATTCGTCGTAGCCCATATCGCGTTTCACCACGAGAGCGCGACGCAATCAGAAAACAAGTCGAGGAAATGCTTTACGAAAACATCATAGGGCATTCGAATAGTCTGTGGTCTTCTCCTGTTGTACTCGTGAAGAATAAAGATGGTACACTCAGGTTTTGCTTCGATTACCACCGACTCAACAGCATCCGGAGAAAAGATGTGTACCCACTACCGAGAATCGATGACGCTCTTGATCGACTCCCTAGTGCCAAGTACTTTTCCTCGATAAACTTGAACAGTGGATATTGACCGATTCAAGTTGATGAAAGAGAGCGAAAAAAGACTGCATTCATTACACCGGACGGTTTATTTGAATTTCAGGTCATGCAATTCAGACTTGGTTCTGCACCCGCCACATTTGAACGGGTTATGGACACAGCTTTGTCAGGACTCAAGTGGCAAACCTGCCTCGATTGTTCATCTTGACGATGTCGTTTTTGCAGCAAACAGTGAAGAACACCTCGAAAGGCTACAGGCACTACTCGAGGCAATCAAATCGTCGGGTCTAACTTTAAGTCAGAGATGTGCCGCTTCGCCTATGAACTTTTGTTTTTAGGCCATGTAGTTATTCGTGATGGCGTACGCCCATAGCCCAGAAAACAGCCGGCATCGAAAACTTTCCACCCCCAGCTCACAAGAAGGTAGTGCAAAGGTTTCTGGGACTTTGTGCCTACTAGAGCCGTTTCGTCCGGAACTTCTCACTAAGCGCCGAGCCCCTTACTCGCCGCACGAACTACAACGTGAAATATGAGTGGCATAAGCCACAAGAAGACTCCTGCAGAGAACTTCAGCAATGGCTACAGTCGCCGCCACTACTTGGTCATTTCGATGAGGACGCCGACACCGAGGCTCACACAGACACAAGTGGCTTAGAGCTTGGCGTTGTATTTGTCCAAACAAAGGATGGGCAGGAACGGGTCATCGCGTACGCCAGAAGGTCCCTTTCGAAGGCTGAATGCAACTACTCCACAACCGAAAAGGAGTGTCTGGCTGTCATCTGGGCAGTCTCAAATTTTCGACCACCCTTGCACAGCAGACTATTCAAAGTGGTCAGCAACCCCCGTGCCTTGTGCTGGCTTGCTAACATGAAGGACTCGTCCGGTCGCTTAGCTCGTTGGAGCTTATGGTTACAACAGTTTGATGAAACATCATCATCATCATCATCATCATCATCATCATCATCATCATCAGTCTGACTACGTCCACTGCAGGACAAAGGCCTCTCTATGTTCCGCCAGTTAACCCAGTCCTGTGCTTGCTGCTGCCAATTTATACCCGCAAACTTCTTAATCTCATCTGCCCATCTAACCTTCTGTCTTCCGCTAATTCCCTTCCCTTCTCTGGGAATCCAGTTAGTTACCCTCAACAACCAGCGGTTATCCAGTATACCGCTACATGCCCGGCCCATGTCCATTTCTTCTTCTTGATTTCAGCTATGATATCCTTAACTCCCGTTTGTTCCCTAATCCACTCTGCTCTTTTCTTCTCTTAAGGTTACACCTACCAATTTTCTTTCAATTGGTCGCTGCGTCGTCCTCAATTTAAGCTGAACCCTCTATGTAAGTCTCCAGGTTTCTGCTCCGTAGCTAAGTACTGGCAAGATGCAGCTGTTATATACCTTCCTCTTGAGGGATAGTGGCAATCTACCTGTCATAATTTGAGAGTGCTTGCCGAATGTGCTCCACCCCATTCTTATTCTTTTAGTTACTTCAATCTCGTGGTTTGGCTCTGCGGTTATTACCTGCCCTAAGTAGACATAGTCTTTTACATCTTCAAGTGCACTATTACCTATCTCAAAGCGCTGCTCCTTGCCGAGGTTGTTGTACATTACGTTCGTTTTTTGCAGATTAATTTAAGACTCACCTTTCTGCTCTCCTTGTCTAACTCCGTAATCATGAGTTGGAATTCGTACCCCGAGTTACTCAGCAATGCAATGTCATCGGCGAAGCGCAGGTTATTAAGGTATTCTTCATTGACTCTTATCCCTAACTGTTCCGATTCTAGGCTTCTGAAAACCTCCTGTAAGCACGCGGTAAATAGCATTGGGGAAATTGTGTCCCCCTGCCTTACACCCTTCTTGATTGGTATTCTGTTGCTTTCTTTATGAAGCACTATGGTAGCAGTTGATCCCCTGTAGATTTCTTCCAGAATGTTTATATATACTTCATCTACGCCCTGATTCTGCAGTGTTTGCATGACGGCTAATATTTCTACTGAATCAAACGCCTTCTCGTAATCTATGAAGGCTATGTATAGTGGTTGGTTATACTCTGAGCATTTCTTTATTGCCTGATTGATAGTATGAATGTGGTCAATTGTTGAGTAGCCTGTTCGAAATCCTGCTTGTTCCTTTGGTTGATTGAATTCTAATGTTTTCTTTACTCTGTTAGCAATTACCTTTGTAAATAGCTTGTATCGTACAGAGAGCAAGCTGATCGGCCTGTAGTTCTTCAAGTCCTTGTCATCTCCTTTCTTATGTACTAAGATGATGTTAGCGTTCTTCCAAGACCCTGGTACTCTTCCCGTCAGGAGACACCTCGTAAACAGGGTGGCTAGTTTTTCTAACAAAATCTGTCCTACATCTTTCGGCAGATCTTATGTTACCTGATCCTCAACAGCAGCTTTGCCCCTTTGCATGCTCTCCAAAGCTTTTCTGACTTCTTCTATCATTACTGGTGGGATGTAATCTGGGTTACTGCTAGTTCTTATAGTATTAAGGTCGTGGTTGTCTCGGCTACTGTACAGATCTCTGTAAAACTGCTCCGCTATTTTAACTATCCTATCCATATTGGTAGTTATTTTGCCTTCTTTGTCCCTTAGTGCATGCATCCGACTTTTGCCTATCCCAAGTTTTCTCTTCAATGCTTTGCAATTCCTCCGTTTTTCAGAGCGTGTTCAATTCTCTCCATGTTATACCTTCTTACATCGCTTACCATACGTCTATTAATCAACTTTGAAAGCTCTGCCAGTTCTATTTTGTCGGTTGTGTTTGACGCTTTCATGATTTGACGCTTCTTAATTAGGTTCTTCGTTTCCTGGGAGAGCTTGCCAGTGTCCTGTCTAACTACCCTGCCTCCAACTTCCACTGCACACTCCGTAATGATACTCGTCAGATTATCATTCATTGTATCTACGCTAAGGTTGGTTTCCTCACTAAGAGCCGAGTACCTGTTCTGCAGCGACACTCTGAATTCCAGTACTTTCCCTCTCAGTGCTAGCTGATTGATTGGCTTCTTGCGTATCAGTTTCTGTCGTTCCTTCTTCAAGTCTAGGCGAATTCAAGACCGTACCATTCTATGGTTCCTGCATCGTACCTTGCCAATCACTTCCACATCCTGCATGATTCCAGGGTGTGCACTCATTATAAAGTATATTTCATTCTTATATTCGCCATTAGGGCTCCTCCATGTCCACTTGCGGTTTTCTCGTTTTCGTAGAACGTATTCAAAATCCGTAAATTATTGCGTTCTGCGAATTCTACTAGTAGCTCTCCTCTGGCGTTTCTAGTACCGATGCCATAATGTCCTGCTACCTGGTCTCCAGCCTGCTTCTTCCCCACCTTTGCATTAAAGTCGCCCATCACTATGGTATACTGTGTTTTTACCTGACTCATTGCCGATTCCACGTCTTCATAGAAGTTTTCAACTGAAGCGTTATCATGGCTGGATGTAGGCGCGTAAGCCGGTACTACCTTCATCTTGTATCTTTTATTCAGTTTAATTACGGTACCTACCACCCTTTCATTAATGCTATAATATTCCTCTATGTTGCCAGCTATGTTTCTGTAAATTAGGGACCCCACTCCCAGTTCTCTTCTGTCTGCCAAGCCCCTGTAGCAAAGGACGTGCCCATTCTGTAGCACCGTATAGGCCTCATCTGTCCTCCTAACCTCACTGAGCCCAATTATATCCCATTTAACACCCTCTAGCTCCTCGAATAGTACAGCTAGACTTCCCTCACTAGATAAGGTTCTAGCGTTATACGTTGCCAAGTTCAGGTTCTAATGGCGGCCTGTCCGGATCCACAGATTCTTAGCACCCTCTGCTGCGTTGCAGATCTGACCGCCGCCGTGGTCAGTTGCTTCGCAGCTGCTGGGGCTGAGGGCCGTGAGTTATTTGACGTAAGCATGTGGGAGGTAGTGGCCAGATACTGCACCAGGGTGGCCAAGCCTTCTCTGGTGAGGGAATGCGTTCTCGGCGGTGTTTGCTGGTGAGGCCGAACCCCAGGCCTCCTAATGCAGTTCCATCAACACGCGGATTTTTTAAATCCGGTTGGGAACTGCGCGGTACCGGGATTTGAACCACGGACCTCTTGCATGCGAGGCGGATGCTCTAACCACTACGCCATCGTTGCTCCTGATGTCACGATGGATGAATTGATCTGGCTGTACACTTTAGAACGGGCAATGGCTAACGCCACCAAGTCATAATACTGACTGAAGCAAAAACTAGGTTTATTCGTTCCTTTAAATAGTCAGGTTGAGGACTCGTACTTTGTAGTGAAGGGTTTAATTTTCACTCGTGCCTTGACATTAGCCACCAATTCGATAACCTTCTTCTAGTTAATTCTACCCACTTAAAGTCTGTTTTGCCCTCCCTGCCCCTAAACCCCAGTGTTTTGAAAAACTCTGCGCCATCATCCTGAACTATAGGGTGAAGCCCTTTAGAGAACAGTATCAAGTGTTCGGCACTTTCCTGCTCCTCTCCACATGCACTGCATTTCGTGTCCACCCCTCAATATTTGGCCCGATATGTCTCGGTTCACAATACTCTTGTCCTGGTCTCAAACAGTAGAGAACTACCCCGAGTATTATCCTAGATCATTTCTTTGGCAATTTCCTGCTTAAAAGTTTGATAGATGTCTAGTGCGGACTTCCTAATTGTGCCGATATCCCACATATTGGTCTCCGCTTCCTTCACCCTCTTTTTAACAGATAATTCTTTTCGGTCAATTTTCTGGTTCACTTCCACCATTTTGTACCGACATTTTTCATGTACAAGTAGCTAAGTACCTTTCTAGCCCAACGCTCCTCCTCCATTTCTGTCTATCACTTTTGAAATTTTATCTTGCTGCTAGCTTCTCTGCCCTCAAATGATGTCCATTCCATTTCACCTTGTACTCCCTGAATTCGTGTATTCCCGGGAGCTCCTAAGCCAAGCCTACCCATTCCACATTGCTTAATTTCTAGTCTTGGTTGAACTCTTGATCTGATGCACAAGAGCACATTGCGGAACGTCAGACCGGAAACCATGACCCCTTTCCATCGTTCTCTCACAACATCATACCTATTGCAATTCCACAGTGCCCTGTTTTTCATTACCGCTGCATTCCTGTTGCCTCTAGTCGTCACGTATATTTCGTGTTCGCTTAGGTACTCGGCCACATTGCTTATCCATATTCCCAGATATTTGTATTTATCTGTTATCTCTAGCGTGAACTCTTCTTTTCTCAGCTCACAACCTTCATTATTATTAAAGTCATGACTGCTGATTTTTTTTACTGAATCTGAAATCTAACCTATCTCCCTCACTACTGCAGATGTCCATCAATCTCAGCAAAACTTCCTTGTTTTCGGCCATTAGCACTATATCATCTGTGTACATCAGTGCTGGTAGTGCCTGTTCAATCAGTTTTCCTTGTTTGACGAAAGAGAGGTTTAAACAAAGTCCACTTCCATCTAATTTGGCCTGTAATCCTTTTAGGTACATAACTAATAACAAGAGTGACAGTAGACTTCCTTGCTTAAGCCCTTTTGTTTCACTTCTGCGGGCTTCGATACCTGTTTTTCGCACTTTCAAACCACTTTGTTGCCTCAATCTTCCACATCTAGTTGGTCCAGTATTCCCCACAAGTCCTCTTGAACCACGCTATCGTACGCTCTTTTCATATCCAAAATGCTAGCAACAAGGTCTGTGTTCCTTTTTTTTCTATTTCGAGGCACTGTGTCAGTGAGAACAGATTGTCTTCCAACCTCCTGTGTTTTCTAAACTAATTCTGTAGTTCCCCCAGCACCCTCTCTACCTCTATCCATGCCTGCAGTCTTTCCTTTACAACCTGCATCACCAGCCTGTAGACCACGGATGTCACTGTCATAGGACGGTAGTTGTTTATGTCAGCTTTGTATACCTTCCCTTTATCGATCATGCTCATCCTGCTATGTTTCCATCCATTGGAGACTTCGTCATTGATTATTATATTGCTCACTGCCTTTCTTGAAGTCTGCTTTGACTTCGGACCCAATATCTTTATCAGCGTAATTAGGATACTATCTGGGCTTGTTGATGTACTACTAGGAACCGTCTTCTCAGCCTTTTCCAACTCTCGTTGTGAAAACGGAGCCATTGCGCCACTCTATTCGTCCTTTTCTATTATGGTGCATAAGACACTTCTTTGTTGAAATTTTTTGTCCCCCTTGTTCCTATATATTTAATAGCTTCATCTCCTTCTAGCGTAGGACCTTCAGCTGTAGTTATAAACTTCTGCTCTAGGCTCGTCTCATTTTTTAGGTAGTTTAGATGGTTGTGAAGTTTCGCCGCTGTTTTTTCATCACTTTTATGTACATCTACCAGCCACTGAGCCCCCTTTCTTCTGATCTTCGCATTTATCAGAAGGGATGCTTCTCTTCTACAGCTTAGAAAGATTTCTCATTTTCTTTCACCACCATCTGTCGGTTCACGCCGCTGCTTAGCATGTCGGTGTTCCCTAGAAGCTTTCTGACCTTTTTCTAGGGCTCTCTTAACTTCCTCATCCCACCAACCGTTGTGTTTGTGTCTTTTTTTCGAGGGAACTTGTCACATGCCTTAGCAAGCTCTAGCTCAAACTGGCTAAGTAGATTCGTGTATGTCCACACTGTTCTACTATTCTCAGTGATTACTTTCTCAATTTGTTTAGTTGCTATTTCTATTTGTTTTTCTGAATACAAACTTTCGTGTAGTCGCTCATCTTGTCTCCTTCCCACTTTCACTGCTCTTCCAAAACTTAGCTTGATATGTTTGTGGTCACTACCCAGACTTCTGTAGCCACGTTCATCAATGGGCATTCTCCTGAGCCTATCATACATTCTATGTGACATCAGTGCGTAATCTATCGTTGACTGCAGCCTTTTTACCTCCCGTGTTACTTGTCTTTCGCGCTTCTCAGTACTGTCGCAAATGATCAAATCATGCCTTTCACACATATCCATGATCATTTTGCCTGTTGGGTTGGTATACCCATCTATATGTTCTATGTGCGCATTCATCTCTTAGTATAATTATCTCGCACTCAACTCGTAATCCCTAATATCATTTCATATACACTATACCTTTGCCTTGTTTTCCTCTCTGACCTTTGCTCCAGCCCACAAGTACACCAAACCAAGGAGTGTCTTTGCCCTGCCACTTTTTTCTTTTAGCCATAAATGTTCCTTGCACTCCTGCTTGACACTTTGCCAGTCTGTACTTTTATGAATGAATGCCCCCACACGGCCCCCCTTTCTGCTGGCTTCTGTTCTATTGCAATATCCCGACGCGTAGTCCGGATTGTCTCAAGTAACGCAGAATGTTATCCCAACGTTAAATGAAAGCACCTTGATGTCAGTCAGCAACGTTGTCTAAACGTGCTTAACGTCATTTTTTGATCACATAATAACGCTCCTTGTAACATTCAGGACGATATGGCAACGTCCAGGATCACATTTTAAGCATTACGGCATTGTTATTGCAACGCAGCAGCCACGTAATGGGAACATGTCAGCAACGTGATGTCAACGTACTAACAATGTGATGGTAGCATTCAAGCAACGTGGTTTCAACATTGCTGTGTGATATGTTGAATTTCATGCGACGTGCGCAGAAAATTTATACCTCTGTTTGTACGTTAATAATAAAGGCATGTTGACTTGTTACGGGAACCGCCCCGAAGCTTCTGGCTAGAAAAAAAGCTCTGGAATGGTGCGAAAAATTGAATTATTGTTGTCAGTGCAGAAAACTGCTTCCTAACAGCACATTATCAACACATTCGTACATGCATAAACAAGTATTGTTGGAATAGCAAAGCTATAAAAATGTCAAAACACACTTGTATATGTCCATAAGACTAAAAGCACACTTTTCAATTTCCAAAGCTTCTAACACATGTGATCTACATCTTGCATTTTTAGAGCATTGAAAAATGTGGTTTTGCTCTGTGTAAGCAATGACTACAATAATTGAGCATGTATTGAGGGTACTGTATTTTTATGTGCAGAATTGCAGCAACCATAAGGACCTGCAGTCACACAGTTTAGGCAGGAAAGAACATGCTTAAGTCCTGAATTCCATAGGAAAGAAAAAAAGAGATTTATTAACGAAGATTACTTTCTTATTTCTTTGTCGTTGTCACAGAGCAAGACATGAATGGGAGTGCTACAAAAATGATTTCAACATTAAGTAACAATAATGTTGCAAGTTTCAATGATGCAAGTTTCTTTGATTCTATGTCAACTGCCGGGTCATGAAAAACAAATACAGGTGCAAAATTAAAAGACAACTTGTTTATACAATTTTAGCAATAGTTTGACGAAAAAAGCTTTTATCTATAGTACCTACAATATCAGTGGGAAAGTGAGTAGGCAGGGAAGAAGACACTGGCGAAACTAGTATGTGTTAAATACATAGGAGGACACAAATACCACTGACAGTCATTGCCTTGTCGGTAATTTTCCAACAGTGGTGCTTGCATTGTATACAATGATGATTGCCACTGCTGTTGACTGTCTATGTCATGATTTCATGAACAGAGACAGTAGAGCAGCAATGAAAAACTAGCACATCCCACTTGAGGTACAGCTTGTTCTGACGGAGCTTAAAAGGTTCAGAACAAGAACTTGTTTTTACAAAACAGAAAAACCTGCCGATATCTGCATAGCAAAACATGTTCCTTATCAAAAGAAGCTTATAAGTTTGAAAGCAACTGAACTTCATGATTACTGCCTGTGACGCATTCAGTAAAAAGCGGCTCACTAAATGTGGCCGACTGATTACATAAAAAATACGCCTTTGAAAGTTAAGGTAACTCACACCCGGTCAGAAAAAGCACAACGCGCTCAGTGGAACAACTGCTAAGTGTAATTCATGCAAAAGAAACACCTCCCAGCCTCAAACAATTCAGAAATATTGATCACAAATCGAACACACAAGGCATGCAACTATTTTCTGTTAAGTTCATAACCAAGTTGTTGTCCTTTTGTCCATTGGGTGATTAAACTTCCTTGACACTATTATTTTTGTTCATTCAGTCCAGATTTTAATTTGTATCTAGAGGTGAGCTCAAGTTATCGCTAGATTGTTATGCACTGCTCTGCATAACTGTCTTGTATTCTTCATTTATGCATTTCTTGTGTTGTTTGTGCCACCAATTTTAGCATTTCAACTTTTTTGAAACTGCAGTCAATGCAGCTTCCAAGTTGATACTTTGTAGCGAGTGGTTATGCGCATCTTTAGAAGAGTGGCAAAGTACTCGAACTTGTTTGCGGAAGTCTTTAGGAAGGAAGTTGATTTCTCGAAGGTGTTCAGATTGAGTAGTATGGCCGAGTACCCTATTTCTTACAAAAATATTACGCTATAAATGTCAACTACGCATATACATACAATCATACTTGTGGGCACAGAAACAGCAGCAGACACAAGAAATGCAACCTTTTAGAGTAGAATGACACATTGACACCAACCTGCATCCCCATCAGACAAGCAACTAATAGCCATACCGCCATAACAGTTCACATGCCCAGTGGAGGTCACATATGAAACCTGAGCAGCATGTTGAAGTTGCCAGTCTTTGCTAGAGACTTTGCCAGTGTGGTTCGACTTAAGTGAACAAGCTCGCCAGGTCAGGGTACGTTCAAAAGGGGTACACTGTCTACGATGTCGGCCAACAGCAGCTGCAGAGTGATAGCTGTGACGACCATGGATCAAGCCATGACGCGAGGCAATCGGTTGGCAATGAGGGCCTGCATTATTAAGAGGAAGTGATTAGAACCATACTAGTAGCTTATGAAGCCAACAAATGTAGTGAAATGGGAACATTTCTCAAAAAATTGCAGAAAATCGGCTGACAAAACCTGTCTGCAACATCCCATCCTGTGCCAGGACTGACAGAAAGCTATGTAACAATCCAGCAGTGAAAAAACGTAGCAGTGCGGCAACTTAAATATTGCAGAGAAGAAATTGGTGAATTTTTATTGAGCTGAACGATTGGCTCCTTACTCATTAATGATGGCAAAGAATCAACACCTCGAGCTAACTTACTGTCTACTGTAACTATTCAGTCTACCTAGGTATTTTCAGGGTGGCAATGTTCATTGAATAAATATTATAAATGAGGCACAAAGAAAATTGTTAGTAGTTTAAGATTGCCACATAATATGGTGCTTACGAAACAGATGGAACTTGCAGCGTAGTATTCCTCTTTGTCTCGCCCCATCAGCTGAATTGGTGGCAAAGTAAGATGAAATTCTGCTGCTCATTTTTTTCGGCACGTGCATATGTACCTAAAACAAAGTAAAAAAATCATCCCAAATTTCGAAATAAAATTATCAGCATGTTTTTTGGTACACCACAGAATGCAGCAGAGTTATAACTAAAAAGCAGATGTGAAAATGTTCTAAAAGACAGGCCAGTTCATGCTAGAAAATATTGACTTATACTTAACACAGCAAAATATAGCAAAAACTACATAGACGTTTCGCCATATATGCATCTGGCATCCTCAGTATGCCCTGGCACCAAATGAGCGGAGGTTACACAGTTTGCTGCTTGTCTCATACGTCGCTTAGTATGCGGCCGCGGTTGGTGTCGCTGTCAGCTTGTCACACTAATGAATTACAACTCGAGAGGATTTTTCTTGCCCAATTTTGTTCCCGAGCTAGCATTCTTTAATTACTGAATTCGAAGACATGTTTCTTCGTCGAGCAGTGTTCGACGAGTTTTGTCTTATATTACGTGGCATGAGTGGCTTTTGCAATGTCTACTTTGTGCTCTTTGAGCCCTATTGATCGCTTCCTGCCTATTTCGCTCATGCATGCGATGCCACCTACATCACTGATCAGCATTTGCAGTCATAAAGATGGAAAACGTGGTTGGTGAATAGTAACAGACAGACAGACAGACAATGAACTTTATTTGATCCTGAGGAGCTTTCGCGGGAACCCCTATTGGGGACCCGCGGAAGCCGCTGGCCGCGTCCAAGTAGGGGCTGGGACACCGTGATGTTCCGCCCTTTCTTGGGCCATCTGGATTGCCTGGATTTGTGCTTGAAGCGATGGGTTCCGGAGTGATTCTGCCCTGTCGGCTTCGCTGGATAGAGGGTCATTAGGTAACGCGGGGCATTGCCAAAGCATGTGCGCTAAGGAACAAGAAATTCCATTACATTCCGGACAACTTGAGCCAACGTCTGTGGAGATACGACTAAGAAGGCCCCACGAGGGGAACGAGCCCGTCTGGAGCATTCTAAGTGTAATTGACTGAGACCTATCTAACTTTGGGTGAGGAAGAAGATAGGCTCTTCCACTTAGCTGATAGTGAGATGTGATTTCGTTAAACGTAAGGAGTGGATCGTTATGCTGTATTTCATCCTGACCCCATAAGGCCTCCATGCAGCCGCGGCGCGTTAGATCTCGCGCACGGTCATGGGCAAGCTCGTTGAGGTTAGGTACGTGCTGATGAACGTCCGCACCCATTTGGATGGGAAACCAAGAGATTAAGTGAGTGCCAGTGTCTGTTTTTTTTCTAGAATGGAGGCAGCCTCCCGCGCTATGTTACTCGACTCAAAAGCTTTGATGGCCGCTCGTGAGTCTGTTATCACGGTGGTGTGTGAGCGGTCGGTCATGGCCAGGGCTATGGCGACCTGTTCTGCAACTGCGCTCGTAGCTAACCTGACCGAGGCTGAGGAGCGTAATTCCCCGTTGCCGTCAATGACTGCCAGCGTGAATGTGCTAGACTTGCCGTACTGAGCCGCGTCGACAAAGACAGTCGATTCTCGATTCTCGGCGGCGTTCTGTAATATCGCCCGTGCTCGGGCTTTTCGCCTCCCTACATTGTATTGCGGGTGCATATTCCGAGAGAATTGGCTGACCACAAAGGTTTCCCGGACCTCCCTGGATAATGGCGAATAGTAATGAAGCCATTATCTGAGCAGGTTTCTCGACGACACCCAGAAACACATGCAAAAGGAAAGAAGGAGTGTCATTATGTGAGCAGGTTTATCGACGATACCGACAAACACATGTAAAAGGGAAGAAGGAGTGTGCCGCAAAAAACACAAAACCTATTCTTCCTGTACCTTACGTTGAAAGTTTTTCCGACTCTTTTCGAATAGCATTTCGCCCACTGGGAATTAAAACAATTTTATAGCCTCATTGTATCTTGGTAAACATGCTCTTTAAGCCCATAGACAGCACCCCTGTGAATGATCAAAACAGGGTTGTTTACAAGTTCCTGTGTGGTGGCTGTGGCACCACTTATATTGGCAAAACTGGCAGGAAGCGGTAAACAAGTTTTAATGAACACAAAGAGGACATCACAAAAACCACGCATTCTCAGACAAAACTCGTCAAACAGTGCTTGAAATTGAGGCATATATAAATATATACATATATATACATACATATAAATATATATATTTATATATATATATATATATATATATATATATATATATATATATATATATATATATATATATATATAGTCCAGTAGATCCTCCTTGAGCGGACACAACGTGGTTTATTTCAACGTTTCGGCCTAGAGTCTGCCCTTCATCAGGATTAAAGGTACAGTTTGTTGGTGCTCAGCTTTATACAATCTCAAATCTCTGTTTTATTTTACTACCCAATCAATTGTGCCATGCCCAACAGCAACCCTGTGCACAGCCGGGAGGCCCCCACTGCACGCGTAATCCAGAAGCGGGCAAGGAATTCGCATTGCGCCCGCTTACCAGCCTATGCCGCAATACGCGGAACCCCTCTTTCTACGACGAAATGTTGACGGCACCCCGAGTAGTTAAAGGCTTGAAACTTCCTAACATGCCCGCTTACCAGCCTCTGCCCCAATACGCGGTACCCCTCTTTCTACGACGAAATATTGACAGGGCTTCGAGTAGTTAAAGGCTTAGATCTTCCTAAAAAAGCTTTTTTTGCCCCACACCGAACCGCCAGTGCCCGGAGGCGCCGTCTGGTCGGGAAGAATGGGTTAGTGAAAGGAAGCATACACAGACCACTGACATCAGAAGGGTGAAGGGGAGAAAGGGGAGAGAGATGAAGTGGAAGTGGAAGGAAGAGTGGAAGGGGGCGCCCGAGGGGAGTCCACCTTATATTCTTTTATTCTCTTTTTTTCTTCTTTCAACTTTTTCTCTTTTTTTTCTTTTTCTGTCTTTTTCCTCTTTCCTTTCCCTCTAATTTGAGAGTCTATAAAGCTGAGCACCAACAAACTGTACCTTTATTCCTGATGAAGGCCAGACTCTAGGCCAAAACGTCGAAATAAACCACGTTGTGACCGCTCACGGAGGATCTACTGGACTATATGCAACGCTACGGCCACTCAACCACCATGCCTGCCTATATATATATATATATATATATATATATATATATATATATATATATATATATATATATATATATATATATATATATATATATATATATATATGCCTTGAACTTTCGTAATTCGATGACGCTGGTTCAGGAACAAAAGAGAGGGAAGAGAAAGTTTTTCGAGTCTTGGTTAGACCATCGTTACTGGCCAGTTTGCATAGATACATACGAGACAAACACTGAATTAGGTCACCTCCACACATTTGATCCCAGTGCACACTGAGGATGCCACTCACATAGGAGGCGGAATGTCTGGGTAGATTTGTTATATTTTGCTGTGTAATGTCAAAGTACATACTATAATCACTAAGAAGCAAAGTTTTATTTCCATGATAAGTTGGCATATGTTCAAATATTTCCAAAAAATGTTTATTCAAACAAAAAACACATATTTATAGACTTGCTTTCTATCTTTGCGTACATAATTCCCTCCTGAGGCAAAATAAACATTGCTACTCAGCATTCATGCCATGCGTTGGCTACCGATAATCTCCCATCCAATAATTATGCTATTGCCAGTGAACTGTTTTTTTGGAAATCGCTGTCTATGCGTCTCTTCTATTTGGCTACACCACCTGTAACATTTCAAGCAGTGCAACAGTTGACTACCAAATTTTTGGTTAGTAGTTCGCTCAAGGAGTGCTGCTTACTCTATCAGATTGCACCTTCTAAATTTAAAGCATCAGAACAAACTTGATTTGATTTTATGCAATTGCTTTCAGTGAAATTTTCCATTTTTTTAGAATAGGACAAGCTTTGTTTTTCGCTGTACACTTTGTCGTATAAGATTAAAAATTTATGTACTTCCTCGTCATGAAGACACTGTATCAGTGGCTTCACAGAGCATTCCCTTGAATGTCATGTTAAGCTGCAAATTCACAACAAAACATGTCTAACTCACGTACAATGCCTAGCCTTCATTATGCTGGTGTAACTTATTTTAGCAACATTTTGCCTCGTGCGAAGCAATAGAATAGCTGCATTTGACGATATTTTGTTTACAACATACCGTCTCTCTGACAGTCAAATTACTCTAATATGCATCACTCTATAATGCCTCTGTCGAATCTTAAAGCACACTGAACAAAAACAGGAAAAAAAAAGACGAAAGCATCACAATTCCGCTTGAGAGCAGCTTCTGTTCCGTAAACGATTTACTTTCAGTGTTTCTCAAGATCTGCCTGTATTTTTGAAACACTGCTAGTAAACCGTAGCTGCACACCAGTCATTGTGAGGCAGCACCTTGATGGGTATGATGTCAGACGTCCCTGCGGCATGATGTCAAGCGTCCTGTCCTGTTACTTCCCTTTCTCCACTTCTGCTTTTACATCATGCACTCTTTCTTCAACAGAAGTGCTAATAAGAGCCCCTTTTCGGGGCTTTACTCTCCGATCGGTAACATTGTTCACTGCCGGTGCTATTCATATTCGTTCTAGGAACCCTACAGGGAGGATTTCGTGAGTTTATAGACATGAGCGATAGCTGGCGAGGTTTGCAAACTCGTTTCATGGGGTGTTAAGTGTCACCTCCTCAACTTGATCACGTGGCAAGTAAATGTGGCAGTTTGTACCAGGACATATATCACCAGAGCAGATGATATATGTCCCAGCGTTCTCTTTAACAGTGGACCCCTCTACCCATATACTGCATGTGTTGCGCATGGTCCACATGAAACTCATGTCACTACATACAGAAGCTACCAGGAAAACTATCTTTTACTACTTTGTGGCTGTCATTACACAAAGCCCCTTTTCCATGTCTTGCAGTGAACGAAAAATGGTGATTTCATGGGCATGAACGGCACAAGAAATTTGCTAGCCGAAACAATACTAGCGTCATGACTCGCTGAACAGATGTATTGGTTGCCAGTTTCATTTTCTTTCTCACATAGCTACTTTAAATCTTCAAGAATAGGAATTGGGATCAAGGTGACATTGGTCATGATGTGGTGCAAGTATGGTGAGCCGACAGAGGGAAGATGAGGTCAAGAAGCGCCACAGTTAAACTTATAGGGCGGTCCCACACTTACATACACGAATACAGTGCTCGGATATAGTGAAACATAGAGTCAATTCTTTCAGCTGTAAAACGAGATCCGCTCGCACTGCAAAAAATTTTCAAAACAGATGCAAATCGCACCCGCTGAACTTTCAACAATGAATCTAATGATATCATATTCACGCGAAATTCTAATCTAGAAAGTGGGTATTTATTTGATATGCCTCAGGCAGTATTAAATTCAGTGTGAAACGGTAATAATATTCGCGTGCTCCTACAAAATGAACTGCACAGTACACATTGTCGGGAAAGTTTAGAGGCCTTATCAAGAGCGAAAAGTGCCGGTCACTGTCTACACAAGTGCTAAATAAAATAATTTCTTGATATCAAAATCGCCAAATTTTTGGAAATCATGACATCATCAAGTGACATCGCCGCTCCATCTAAATTGGGCAGATCCCCGAGAAACTGACAAACCGCATGAGGCGCAGAAAGCTTTTTGCGAGGGAATACAGTTGACCGAGAAGCAGAAAAGGATAGCTGCTTCGGCAAATCCTCTAAGACAAACGCATATGGAACCTTGGGAGCCTTTTTTTGGACAGAAATTTCACACCACACCTGCGTACTTACTGGGCTTTCACAAATAGGACGGTAGACCTGTCAGAATCTGATCAGTTTGTCCACATGGTATTGCTGATATTTTCATTCCAGTTCTAGAACAGCAGCACAGTGGTGTGGCATACAAAGTGATCACGCGAAACGATTACTTCATTAGTGCTCACCTATGCGAGTACTCTTAGCACTAGCACGTGATATGGTTATCGCGAAAACTCACGCACAGTCCTATTTTAAGGTTCCAAATATAATGTTTCAAACTTGAAATTGCCTCCTCCCTGTATCAGAACAGGCTATCGCGCATGTGCGCGAATAGCACTTGCCACTTTCTTCCTTGTCTCTCTCTTCCCCTCGCTGCCCACGCAGCTATATAAGCGTCATGAATAAATGACCAGTGAGTCATTCCTTGTTCAGCAACGTGTCGCCTCGGTTCGTTACATCGAACGCGTTATATAGTGTCAGAAGGGTTTGTCTCGGCGGCAGAATGGATGTCGTCAAGTCCCCACCACCGCTGCAGCTTTCCCAAAACCTGAAAAGAAACTGGCTGCAGTTTAAACAAAACTTGGAGCTCTTCCTCACAGCCACATCGTCAGAAAAGCCAAGGACAGAAGCTGTGAAGGCGGCCATACTCCTCAGCGCCGCAGTTGACGATGCCCTGGACGTGTGCAACAACTTCGCGTTTTCTGAAGGTGGGAACAAAGAAGATTATGAAAGTTTGGTCTAAAAGTTTGAAGAGTACTGCGTCCAGCAAGTCAATGAAGTTTATGAACGGCATGTGTTCCGCCTTCGAGTACAAGGGGAGGCAGAACCGTTTGAAAGATTTCTGAGGGACATCAAGAAGCAAGCGAAACTCTGCAACTCTGGGAACCCTGAACAATCCGTGATAAGGGACTAAGTGGTATTTGGGATCAGCGATAAAAACTCAGACAGAAAATGCTAAGCGAGAAGGACTTTACTTTGCAGAAAGCTGATCAAATGTGCAAAGAAGCCGAAGTATCTGCGCAGCAAAATGCAGAGTGGTCGAAGTAAACCCGGCAAGTGGAGTACACGAGCAGAACACAACAAGCCAGCAAAAACCTGTATCGATGTTGTCAGTGCGGAAGATTCCATGCTCCAGAAGAATGTCCAGCTCCCCTGCCGCGGTGGTCTAGTGGCTAAGGTACTCGGCTGCTGACCCGCTGGGCGCGGGTTCGAATCCCGGCTGTGGCGGCTGCATTTTCAATGGAGGCGGAAATGTTGTAGGCCCATGTGCTCAGATTTGGGTGCACGTTAAAGAACCCCAGGTGGTCTAAATTTCCGGAGCCCTCCACTACGGCGTCTCTCATAATCATATATTGGTTTTGGGACGTTAAACCTCACATATCAACCAAGAATGTCCAGCTTAGAGAAAGGTTGGCTACGTGTGCAAGAAGAAAGCATCATTTTGTGGCGTGTTGCAGAAAGCGTCAAGTTGACCAAGTGGATGATGCACAAGAGGCGGATGATAATTTCGATATCTTGAACATGAGCGTGTGCGGCGTGGCGGATGGTGTGGGAGCAGATTGGCCAGTGCGCGGTAAGATAGGCGGCCGAGAATTGAAATTTAAAGTAGAGACTGGCTCACAAGCCAACCTACTACCTCTGTCTTTGTTCTGGCGTGTCAACCGAGCAACGGAGCCAACAAAAAGCACGGCAGCTCTTACTGCATATAACGGAAGCATTATCAAGCACGGGGGAGTATCAACAGAAGTCGTGAATTTAAACGGCCAAGAACGTCGCGTTACATTTTTTATTGTGAAGAAATGTTGCAATATCATCATTGGTATCACGACATGTCAGGAATTTGGACTGATTATAACAGTGAATGCGGTAGACTCAAAACAAGACGCTGCCCAGCTGGCTTTTCCACACCTATTTCACGGAACTGGCTGTGTAAACCGAGAGTACAAGATGGTACTGCGACCGGATGCCATTGCGGTAGTGCAGCCTGCCCGGAGGGTATCGTTGGCAATCAAGGAGCAGCCTCGTGAGGAGCTGAACCACATGGAAAGGGCCTCTATCATCGTGAAAGTGGACGAGCCTACCGATTGGGTAAGCCCTTTAGTAGTAGTAAGGAAAAAGGATGGCCGTCTTCGCTTATGTATGGACCCAAGGTTCATAAAAAAAAGCATAAAGCGCGAACATTATCCTATGCCATGTCGGGAGGACATTGAAAGTGAAATCTTGGGGACAAGGTACTTTTCCCGGATAGAAGCAAACGCAGGCTTCCATCAGATACCACTGGACGAGGCTACGTCACGCGTGTGCACCTTCGCGACGCCCTTTGGTCGCTACATGTTCTTGCGGATGCCATTTGGAATTTCTTCAGCAAGTGAGGTCTTTCAGAAGACTTTAACAGGAATATTTGAAGGCCTGACAGGCGTGCGTGTATACATTGATGATATACTATTCTGGGGGGACTCGACAGAGCAGCTTAATGAACGGCTGAAAGCCGTACTAAAGCGAGCGGAGCATCTGGGATGACGTTTAACGCCCAAAATTGTATGTTCTGTGTGACGCAGATAGCATTTCTTTGTGACGTCATCAGCGAGAGCGGTGTCTGTCTTAGTCCAGACTTAATCGACAGCATACAGGCTATACCACAACCGAAAAATAAACAGGCAGTTCGCAGAATGTTGGGCATTGTGAATTATTTCCCAAGTATGTACCCTCGCTCAGTGACAGGACGTCACTACTTCGGGGCCTTTTGAAGGAAAGCGTGGTGTTCGAATGGACGTCAGCACACGCGCACGAGTGTGCTCAGATCTGCAACGCATTGATGATCCCACCGATATTAGCGCTCTTTGATTCAAAAAAAGAAGTGAAGGTAACTGCAGACGCCTCTAAAAGCGGGATTGGTGCCGCCTTGCTGCAAAAACACCGAAATGACTGGCGCCCAGTCACGTACGCATCACGGGTTCTGAGCGAAAGTGAAACGCGCTATGCTCAAATTGGAAAGGAAGCGCCTGCTATAGTAATTGCATGCGAAAAGTTTCACCCGTTTGTTTATGGCCGCAGGATTCTTGTCGAAACTGATCACAGGCCACTGATTGCCATCGCCCAAAAAAGTGTTCCGGACATGCCACCAAGACTACAACGATTTTTCATCCGACTTTTCAAATACGACAATGTCTTGCAGTTCATCCCTGGGAAAGACCTGGTGCTTGCAGACATGCTGTCCCGTACTGCCACGCTGCCTGGGGCCACTGATGAAGCGGAAGACATGGAGGTCCACGCAATTCAGGTGGTTTCAAGCCTGGTAAGCAGACGAACAAAGCAACGACTTCAAGAAGAGACCCGTGCCGACCCGTATTCAAGCAGCGTGTTAGAGCAACTAAAAGTAGGTGCGACAATTCAAGGGGAACTAAAGCCATTCACATCGGAGTGATCGGCAGTAGACCGCGTGCTGCTAAAAGGGAGCAAGATCGTCGTGCCGAAAAGTACGAGATCAGAAATACTGGGGCGGATACAAGAGGGCCACATGGGACAGAACAAAACCAAAGACAGGGCACGTAGGCTAGTTTTTTGGCCAGGACTAGGCAGTTACATTGAGAACCTAGTACGAACATGCCAGGTGTGTCAAAAATACGCCTACAGCCAGCCGAGCGAGCCCCTTCTACAATGGCCTATATTGAAACGACCGTGGCATCGGGTCATAATTGACTTGTTTCAGTTTGCAGGGAACTCCTACGTCGTGGTGTATGACGACCAGTCGAACTTTCCAGATGTTGAAAGACTGGTGAGCACAACGGCAGCGGAAAATACTTCTAAGATATCCACCATATTCTCTCGCTATGGCATTCCTGCGCAAGTCTGCACCGACAACGGGCCCCAAGTTTCTTCGAGTGAATTCGCTGCATACGCAAAACGGTTCGACTTCGAACATATAACATCTAGCCCGAATTTCCCCCGCTCAAGCGACTTAGCCGAAAAGGGCGTACAGATTGTGAAACGAATCGTCAAGAAAACTACGGAGGGCCGTGAGAATTTAGGGCTGGGCATTTTGGCTTATCGATCTTCCCTTTAGAAGACGGATGGTCGCCCGGAGAGTTGCTGCGAGGTAGTCGTCTTCGAGGAACGGTCCCTGAGTACAACGCCGATGGAGAGTGCCCTGTATCGAAACATCGGCAATCACTACAGGGTAAGCCATTATCACCCCTTGATGCAGGCAACGTTGTTTGGGTCAAGAATGGGAACTGGTTCAGCAAATAAACGAGACTTAAGGACGTGGCGCAACGTTCATATCTGGTCAAAACGGAAAGTCAAGGGCAGCTGAGGCGAAATCGACATCTGCTACCAACACACGAACGCTGCGAAAACTTGAACGGCTTCAAAAGCGTTCTGGAAAACTTCGAGCCGCCCAATAGCGTAGGACAACCGCTGAAGGGTCGAAACCGGCACATGGCACGTGTGACGCAGCAGTGGCTTACCGCTGTTCAAACCCGCAAAGCCCCAGGGTTTCTGTAGAAACCGAGCAAACAGAATCAACGGGAGGCTCATCCGAATTGCTAACACTTCGCAGGTCAAGGAGATTCCGGACCAAGCCACAGCGCCTGGCTACGAAGAAAACTTTCGTCAGACGTGCTAGTTCACTTGTTTCTTTTGTTTGCAGTTTGTTTGCTTGGTAATATGAGTCTAAATTGGATGAAGAAAAGATGTATCAGAACAGGCTATCGCGCATGTGCGTGGATACCGCTTGCCACTTCCTTCCTTGTCTCTCCCTTCCCCCGCGTCATCAGTAAACGACCAGTGAGTCATTCCTTGTTCAGCAACGTGTCGCCTCGGTTCGTTACATCGAACGCGTTACACCCTCTCCGACCCCGTTCGTGCTTTCACCATCTTGAGTGTCTGGACAGCATGCAAGCTGCTGAGACCCTTGGCTTAGTGAATGGAAGCTGCAAAACCAGTCCGGGCATTACATTTGTCATTTGAGCGGTGCAGGGGAATAGGCGGCTGACATATTTGTGGCTGCGCCCAGTGAGCACTCGAAGAAGTTCATTGGAGAAATACGCTTGAGTGCGTCTATGTTTTCTGCGAACTTTTCATTTTCTAGGTGTCTATGGTGGCCGATGTTGAAAGTAAATGCTTTATGTCGCACTATGGTCAGTGAAAGCCGGGTGCCTAGAAAGTAAGATATAATATGCCCTACATAAGCGAACAGATTATTAGCCAAAGCTAAGCTGTGCTAGAGGTAAATGGAGACCATCTTGTCTATTTCGTGCAGTTCAAGCTTTATTCCTGCAACCTCTCTGCTAGACCAGTCACTGCCCATTACAATAAGCAAATGGCATCACATCAATGATCTCCGAGGAATGATCATTCGCAATACATGTGTTACTGTAATTTGAAAGTAAGTAATACGCTAGCAAACACATTATTTATCAAGAATTCGGCATAATGAAAAACTCCCAAGCATTTCCCCGAGGGTGAACATGGTTAAGTGCGAATGCATGGGGTGACGCTATGAGGGGTATTTTTTAATTCGCACTATTATATTTATTAATCACACTATGGTGCCTTTATGGTGTAATGGTTCCTGGGAATCGTAATTTGATCACACGGGGGAGTTTACGTTAACTCGTTAACTCACTGGCGAATGAATGCCAACGGATTTTAACTTTACTCCCCATCATAGCATCACCCAGTGCATTCGCACTTAACCATGTTCACCCTCGGGGAAATGCTTGGGAGTTTTATTACTGATGACGATGATTAAAGTGTATTTATTGAATTTAAGTGTTGTTTGTCATGAAGCATTTTTACACAGATACATTATATACGAAGTATTATTTATCTACACTTCACGATTTTCGTACGATGCATTAAATGCACACATTGCGAGCGCGTCACACACACACGCAAACTACACTACAGATTAGCACCTATTCGTGTTATATTTGTAGCTCACGGTTAGTACCAACGCTTTGTGATCCGAGAAATGTACGGTGAGCGGATCCGGCAAGACGGAGCGGACCGTACAGTTCCTACTGTTCGCGGCTCGATGCTGACGCCTCATCTCGGCCTAGCGAGCGCACAGTTCACCATCCGCTGCACGCTTCGCCCGCTTGTCCTCGGCCTCGCAAGCGCGAAGTTCGGCATCCTCTGCACGCTTCGCCCGCTTGTCCTCGGCCTCGCGAGCGCGCAGTTCACCATCCACTGCACGCTTCGCCCGCTTGCACTCGGCCTCGCGAGCACGCAGTTCGGCATCCGCTGCACGCTTCGCCCGCTTACGCTCGGTCTCACGAGCCCTTCGCAGCGCCGCCTTGTCTTCCAACGTCGGCGAAAGCACCGCGGTACCGTCACCTCCAACGACGGGTGCAGTGCTGGCATTCGGTTGTACTGCATTCGTTGTTGATGGTAGCGTTGCCTCCGGGACATCCATCGCACGACCCGCTCTCGACGGGAGACTGAGAGAGAAGGCGGGCGCACGAGAGAGAGGGGTGCGCGCGCAGCTGCAGCGAGCGAGGAGAGCGGAGGAGCGAGCGATAGGGGAGGGGTTATAAGGCGCGTTACTGACACCGATATCAGCGTCGCGTCCGTGGCTTATTCGGTAGAGCGTCGCGCTGCGGCCCGTCAAGTCCTCTTTCTTTTAAAGATAGAGAGAAGACTGCGGACGCCGCCGACAGCGGTGGATGGTTTGGGGTCGCTTATAAAGTATATTTACACTTAAAACTATTGTTTCCAAATTTCAGAAGGCGTCAAGGCACTTGACGTTTGTTTTGCTGCGCGTGGCTGGGAACACTATAGAGCTCACGCAGCCATCCGCACTTTTTGCTGCAGTCGGGGAAATATGGCCCAGTAACTCACTGTTTACAATATAGTTACTGTGCACATGCAAGTTTGTTTCCCACCGACTAGCCCGCAAACTATCCACCAACTTGTCAATGGGCAATTTTCAAGTCTGAAAAGCGCTTCTATGGAGGTCACCGAAATCGAAACTGGGGGTCGGTAGCCTCTGAAGTTATCCGCCACGCACTGGTAAAAAAATCTTGGAGGCTTAGTATTTTTCAGGAATTACTTGTAGACGAATCAAGCTACCTCTCAGCAACTGTCGCCACTCTGTGCAACGTTTATAGAGGCTGCTTGGCCTTATGACCTCCCCTCCTCTTCTAAGAAAAAAAAAGTGACGCGCTTGATGTCACCACCCCTTCACATGTGCAGACTCTCGAAAAAGGTCAAGTGTTATACTACGCTTCAACCAGTGTCGCGTGGAACACACACTGCCAAACCTTCCTCGCCTCCCCGCAAAGTAAAGACCACCAGGTAATGTCCTACGAGTCTCAAAAGTAGAAGGCAAGGTCAAGTTCTCTGCGTACTTCAGAAACGCTTCTGCAGTCTCCTGGCTACAAAGGCGAGCAGCCAAGCAGGTCCTGGAATCCTCGGCACAATTTCCACACCTTTTGGTCAGGAATGTGGCATTTCTTTCTTTCTGTCACACCTTCTCTTTCTTTCTTTTTTTTCAGCAGCTTCTTGAATTCACTTTGTGTACTGAAGACGTAGCAACTGAGTTTAGTTACTGGGCTAGACACTGAACTCGGATATCTGGAGATATAACCCATAAGTGTTTCGGCTGCATAGTCATGTTTAGCGGCATCACTTTTGAAAAACTTCGAAGGTGACATCAGGCAACTTCATGGTTTTTTTCACAGATGACGCCACCACGAAAAAGTGTTTCCAATATTTATCATTTGTTGCACATCTTTTGAGTCAAGCGGTGCTACGCAAAGTTAGTGAGCACTGGTAATTACAAAACATGACATAGTCCTGCTAATGTGCAATAATTGTGAATTAGCAATAAAAGAAAAAAATTAAGTGTGCACAAACATGGCAAGCAGAAAAATGAGTTAAATTCACTCGGTCTTACGTTTTTCTGATTACCTTATGACAATTTTCTCTGCATAGAAAGGCAGGCTGCTTCAATATTGAAAATTTCAGATTTTCATCTTGTACAGTTTTTCCACTTCGTTGGTAATGCCTGAACAAGTGGATCCATAAATTTGTGAATCCAAACAGTTATTATTCATGAGCTAATTGTCAGAACGCAAAACAATTTCGCATAGATATTTAGTACATAATAGGTAGCCTGGAAACCTATTTAATATTGTTGTTCTACACAAAAGAGAAAAAAAGTGATTCACTTATAAACTTGCATTGTTCTGATCATTTTTATGGAAGCCTGCATGACTTTTTTATTGCTTCATTGGCTAAACGTCTTCATAGAAGCATTGCTTATTGCTTTATGGGGAGGCTCAGGAAACTTCACTTGGTTATATTGAACAGTTTTGCCACAGTTACAGTGCAACGGAGGCTTGTACAGCATAAAAACACTGGTCTTTGCTCACAATGATTTGAGTGCTATGCAAAACCGCTTCGAGACAAGGCGATAATACTAGTTGTCATTAGAAAGTGTAAAATTTAAGCTTTTTAATGCAATACAATTCACATCAATAGGCTGAGCGTAGCACGTCAGCCAACAGTGAATATAATGCAGAGTTGGTGCTGCCGGAGCGGAACTGCCACCCTAATAAATCATTTTGTTCGGCTAGTTCGTACATGACTACTTAATTCTAAAAAGATGAATATCATCGGGGAAGAAAATTGAGGACAGAACAGAAAGGGCGTCACTCGCAACTAAATTTATTCTCGGAAAGTCAGCGAAATATATAAGCGTAGCAACCTTGCGCAGGCACGTTACCTCACATGATAGTTAAAAAACATTCCATAAGATTAACAACAAAAGAATTATGACAAAAAAGCCACTAAACGAAAAAAGATTCTGACGAGTGAAATTCCCTACTACGCAGAGCGACGGGTATAATACTTTTATGCGTATCTCTTTTTTATGTAGTATGCTTCCATAATTTTGCGTGTGGTGGTGTCATTGCTTTTTCCAAGGAAGGATATACTGAAATACCTAGCCTCACACTTGCAGGAACCACAATGTGCAGGAAAATGTACCGGTGCATAAAGGATAAAATTAAATGAAGTTAGTTGCGAGTGACGTCTTTTCTGTTCTGTCCACAATTTTGTTCCCCGAGTGTATGCATCTTTGCGTATTTCAGTAGGTACTGTGTTATTTTCCAATAACAAAACGCTTGCAACACCAAAATATTTCTATTCCCCTGTTCACCTACTTGCAACAAGGGCAAGCTGTATACAGAAAAATAAAGAAATAAAAGCATCACATCAAGCACCAGAATAAAAATATCAGGATAGGAGAAAAAAAGATGCAGAAAGACAAAAAAACAAAAAAGAAAAAAAAGATGCAGCCTGACTGCTCGTATCTCTAAATCCGACCAAAAGATAATGCTCTTACTCTCGAAGGTGAAACGTTAGCATGCTTACACATGCGTCAGTTGACCTTGCAATCTCCTCCATCTCTACTCTCTCCTTGACCTTTTGACCTTGACTAAGTGCAGGAAACATACTGTCTTCAAAAATGGGCCTAACCCATCAACCCACGCAAGCATTCAGAGAAACCTTTAAACTGCTTTTTATAGAGTGCAATGGTGCTCACAGAGTTCATCATTATGGAAGGTTCCTGTCTGAGTCACTTACCCTCCGCATGGCACAGAACAAAAGGGGTATTTGAAGGCTCAATTATCTTTCATGGACACAGCCTGTGCACTCACACAAAATATTTGCATAACCTTTTTTCTGTTGCAATATGTAGTTAATGGCACACTCACCGTGTATGGAACAGTTAGTTAACGAGAAAAAGGTTTTACAGTGCTCAGTCACGATTTCGATTTCAGAGGGCACAAAACAAGTAAGGTGGGACGTAACGTGGTTTCATGCGAACATAGCTGGCTACATGAACACAAAACCGCATGGACGTGGTCACCGCACAGATTTCTTCAATGAAGGCTTTATGGGTGCAGCAATAATTGCCTTTGAGATGCAAATATGCATGCCCTATAAAAATGCGCAGACAAAGCAAGGACATCAGCCTTTGTGCTCCCATGCAAGTCTGCCCCTCTTCATTTGAAGAAGTCTGCAAAGGAGAGCACTTGCAAGGGTAGTGGCAGCCAACACACACTTATGACTTAGAAGGCAGTTGGTTGTTTACACATAAACCAAAGGGGTGTTCGGCAAGTAATGGTATGACAAGCATTGTAAAGTTGATTTTAGGTGTGTTCTAGCATATGTCACTTGATATTTTTTAGACAATAACCGTGCCCCCGCACATCTATCCCACAAGTTAACTCGTCTGCTAAGGCTGCTCCAAGCAGATGCAATGGGAGGGACAAAAGATACAATCATGCAGCACCATCTTCCAACTGAAATTTATTACAAAGCAAAGCAGATGTATATACAGTCTTTCAATGAGATCATACAATACGCCCATGAAAATTATAGGAGACGTTATTAGTAGCTTTTGGACTGTTGCACAGCAATTAGGATAAAAATGTTCAGAAATTAGGGTGCACAAACAAACAAATTTCAACCGGCAAAGACTGCACCCACAACCTTCGGATAATGCATTCGGTGCTCTTATCAGTGAGCTATAGCAGCGGCTGTCCCCTTATTAACATTATCGGGTGTTTCCGAGCACGTAAACCTGGGAGTGGCAGAGGGCACAGTTCGTAGTCTGAGATCTTTCTACGTGTTAGTAGCTGACAATAAGTCTTCCTACAATACCTAAAGGCATAAGTCTAAAGGAACGAGACCCTCGCGATGAATGAACAAAAGGAAATTTTAGGGGCTCATTTTTCTTTGTTAAAGGAAGTGTGTTCACCATGTGTTTAAAACATGTTTCACACTTCTGCCTGTGATCAGAGCTGCAGCCTTTTTAGTTCATTCAAGAGGTGGATCTGCACAGGCAAAAAAGTACACTGCCTGTGCTTCAAAACTTCCTCTCTACCTCCTTCAGTCTGCGAGAGACACTGTACATGCAATGTACACAGTTGCCTTATTCCGTTCTTGGGCCTTCGATGTGGCCAGCCACTCCTCCTCACGCCTAGAATCCATCACATACGTAAGCAAACTTACAGCTACTAACAAGAACACATCTTGAGTGAAACCCGCAATCATAAAATAGGATGTTTACTCCGACAATGCATCATCCACCTTGTTTGAGATGAGTAGATTGCCACAGAGCATTCTGCAAAGGCAAGTGCATGTTCCGCCTTTTAGCCACATTTGAATACCGCGACACAAAAGCAGCAATGGCTTCCAATCACAAGGTTTATACCACCAATAGGAGTGTTATTCTCTTAGAAACCACCTTAAGTTCAAGAATTTAAGCGTGCCTCATTGAAGAAGCAGCTACGCTATTTGAAGAAGTTGGAGCAGATCCAAAGAAAACTGCAAGGTGGGCACGACATTCTACTTCCAGCCTATTGATTCTGTCTAGTGAAACACCAAAAAATCAGCCACTAAGCAGGAGGATCTTACAGCACTAGAAATCATCAACCTTTTATTAATACTTTTTTTCAGCACAAGCCATGTACAAGTAATTGCGATCAGTGCAATGATTAACCAAATATAGACAGCGCCTGGCAGTGCAAAAAATCTACTGCTCTGCGTCATGGATGCTATCAAATGTCTTGCGAGTACTATCCTTCCCTGGAAAGTGTTGAATGTCAATGGCAGGCGTTCAGAAGTGTCCCTCACGCTGTTACTATAGTCTACCTTTTCTGGCTAGGTCATAAAGGTGTATTTCTAACGGCAGGGTATTAGTACTGAATCGAGCACTCCATCAATTTTTAGAGACCTGCAATTGGCCAGTATTTAAAAGGACAATAATAACAGATTGGTAGGTTTCAGAGCTGTACAATCTCTTGCTATATGGGAAAATTTTTACTGTTTAATTTGGTATAATCTGTGGACTACAAGTAAGTTGTCTAGCCCAGTATAAAGGTTTTGCAGCACAAGCTCCAGCATCGTTGTGGCAACACATGAGATTCATGAATGTTTCACAATCGAATCCCTACGCTTAATTCATCTTTTTACAAAATGGTGCGCAAGTTGGCGGTATAAGTCTCGTCTATGGTAGCCACTGCTGCCTTTCTCATTGGGGCCCACAAAAAGGGCCAAAAGGGCTGCCATGCAGAGGGCCTTGCAGAGTGCTCTCTATGGATCAGTTCTACACAAGGTGGTAGAAGCGATTTCCAAAAAAGTGTCTAGACTTCATATTGCAGGTACAACTCAAGGCAAGTTGCCTCTAACCGAGGATGTGCTTAGGAATGCGAGGTATCCTAGACGTAGAAAGGAGCTACACACCATCTGAACAGTGCAAGAAAAGGAGACGGCTGTTGCACCTTAGCGTGCACAGTGTTTCTCACTAACTATACAGGAAAATAGGGAGAAAGTCCTGCAGTTGAAGTAGTGATAATGGCCCCCGAAAGTTTCTGACATACGCAGATTCATCGATAAGATGAAAGGAAGAAAACACTGTCGCACTCATCACAGGCAGATGTATGTAACCTGTGTTAGAGGCATGATTTACACAATCACTGACATGCGGCAGGAGCTACATGAGGCAGACGGGACGCTGTTTTAAGGATAGACTCTATGAAACCTTCATAGATTACAAAAACAGTGGCAAGGCATTTTGGACTCTATAGGAGAAATTGTAGGTGTTTTTGAAGCCAGCGTTGTACTTTCAAGTAGTCTTTATCAGGGGGTTATTCCACGCTGTTAATTTTTAAACTTAAGTCAATGTCAACATTTCAGTGACTAGCATTCGAGTGTCGAGATCAGTTACACAATTCTTAAGAAAGTTGCATTCATTTATTCACTTTTCAATAATTTGCGAGTGGTGTAAGCAAACCAATAGTTGCGTCGCATGTCACCACGTCGATAGGGATACGCTTTACAGACTGCGGTTGTTTAAACTGCCATAAAAAATCATACTTCTTCTCCTCACAGACTAATTGGAGCGAAATTCTGTTAAAGCTATAAAACGAAGAAACGTGTGCAAAAATAATAACGCTGACTTGAGCCAAACGCAGAAAGCCATGATAACGGACGCGACGGAAGATGTTACACGGCAAAAAAAAAAGCCCGGAGATACATGATGAAACCGTTGTTTAAACGAACAAGGGGCTGCCACTAATTCAAAGGGCATAATTTTTATAGACTTAATCACACAGAGCAACCTAACATTGATTCTTATAATAGAATAGTTGATAATATTTTTACCTTATTCAGTGCATACATCATACACACTACATAAATCGAGATATTGAAAGTGAATGAACGCAAAAATGACAGATTTATGATTTTTGGTTGCATACAGTAGATTGCATCGGTGTCACACGAGCACTTTTGCGCATCCAAAGGGTTGATTCGGAACTGTGTCAGTTTGGGCTAGCTGGTATACCATGACGATAGTTATAGCGTGAGAACAGAACGACGACGGGTTTCATTTCTTGATCGCGATCAACAATGATCGTTGCTAAGCGGTGCAAATTAATCTGGATCGAGTTTGCCCGAAACGAGAGTCAAACCTCGATTCCGGAGCCAAATCACAATCAAAAGTGCCCGTGTGACAGTGGCAGTGAACGTGACTTACGTCACAATTAGTGCGACAAAACATGCGATGGCGAACAGGGCTATAAAGGAGAATACTGCAAACCCCACTACTTACCCGATCATGCAGCGTGAGGAGCGGTCAGGTGGAAGTCGTTGCCGCCACCGAACGCCTTGCTTAGTTGTACATGGACAGAAGCGGGCACCGCAGAACACAAAGCCGATAAATGCAGCCACGGAGACTCTAAATAAACTAAAGTTTTACATTGTTAACTGCAGATTAGGGCATCGCAGCGGAAACCTCCATTATTTTGAGCGCGAAATGCTATCACGTGACTAAAACAGCGCATGATGCAAGGCGGGACCCGACGTTGACAATAGCTAGCCTCCAAAACAAATAAAACTGGTGCCAATCTTAAAGGCCGTTGCTTGTTTCATAACTAGGTAATTTTAGAAATTCTTCGTGCAAATTGTAAAAATATTTATAATCATGACTGCATTTTTTGATTTGATGATATCTGTTGAACGCAACACTGAAACCATCGTAAAGATGCATCATAAGGGGGCAAAAAAAAGTGACGAGTGCGTAACTGATAACTTCAGTTGCGGTGTACAAGTCATAGCGTTCTCTTACGGATATTTTAGTACGTACAGTGATTGGGTCCTTTGCAAACAACTTTTGTCTCACTTTTTTACGCTGCCTTACCTGTCTTTTTTTCTGTGACAAAACCACCTTAAAATACAACTGACATTGAAACTTGTGCAGTTTTGATTTCGACTCACTATTATCCTTATCATCATCGTAACACAGTAGCATAAAGCATCTTATTTTCGTGTGTTTTCGCTCTGCAGTCTTGGTCAAAGGCGTCAAGCTTGGGTGGCTAAGTCAAGCGTGAGGAGTCGTTCAAGTGTGGCCGATAACGACAATCTCTAGTGAGAAAAGGTGAGTACCTCCACGCAACAGCTAAGTATCATCACTGAGCTCACTTGATGCGGATACACAAAATAACGTCCACAGCTGAGACATCCGAGCGCATAAGTGCATGATCGGCGATTCGTGGGCCAATTGGATGCTCTTCACAAGGCGATTTCAGCTTTATATCACCGTTGCAAGTCAAGAAACTGCATCTATCGAACGGACGGTGATACTTCGACTTTCCGTATCCGGCGGACCTGTTGCCCTTATCTACAACAGTTTAGATTTCGGTCGTCCAACTGAGGTGACTCCACAACCAGAAATGAACACTGCATGCACGCTCTACGCTGACACGCAACAAAGGGTATACCCGCTGCACCTTTCGCTGCTTAAAGCGGTAGCCAAATAATGTCTCGGCTCTTCCCCCTCTGCCTCAATCCTAGAAGTGCTTGAATGTAACAAGGAGCAGCAGCACGACAAGATGATCAGACAACAGACCTTCCCAGGTATGAATCACCATTTGTGTGAACTAGTGATAATAGTCCAAACTTGTCATGTACAGAGCTCGCCAAGTCACACTTGGCGAGCTCGCACACGACTTCCAGCTCAAATCAGCCTCAGTTTAATTTAATAATTGACAGTTTGATAAATGCAGTCAAGTTTTCGTTGTGGTGTGACCAATCAGACAAACACTGCAGTTGACCAAATGTATTAGACGTCCAGACAGATGCATAAATGTGGTGCTACCTATGCATGTACATCACGCTGCAACAGAAGCGGAAGCTCGCCTAACTGCTCACGAGTTACCATACCTACACTGTCGACAGCAAACATGCTGCTTAGAAAACCTACCCTGCACTAGCAGACTTAGTATGAAAAATAGACTTAGTAAGAAACTACTACAGAGAGAAAACATCGACGCTTCCTTTACTGAAGAAAGAAGACTACATTAAAACTGCAACCGTTCACACCTCGAATTCCCTAGGAAAAAGGTGGTGTTGTGCGACCAGTAACAGCCAGAATTTACAGCATTGAAGTGCACGGTAGCATGTTAAGGAGAAAGGAGCACACCTGTGACATATGCCTGAGCCGTTTGTGTTGTGACCAACTAGAAAAACTGCAGTCGATCAAATGTATCAGTCGCCCAGGCAGCTGCATAAACCTGGTGCTACTTCTACAACTACTGCACAGAAAGCTGCGTGAAGTCATGTGAAGAAAGAATGGCATCTGATTAGCAGCCATGCATCAGTTGTTTGTCTTCTCGCTCGACTTCCTCGAGCAAGGGAATCACAATAGGTAGGTGCATTTGTTCAAGCCGACATAAGCCATACAATCAAAGCCAAGCTGAAGCCAGGCCTTGAACAAATGGCAAGAGGACTGCAGTGGTCTGGTGTTATATGTGTGCTGAATAGTGTGTTGTGCAGGCTTGGCATCTCCTTATTGGCGTCTCCAGAATTTGCTGTGGGTTATATTGTTTCCAGATTACTGTGCCCTTTCACGATACTGCAATTTGTGGTTTAGGTTTTCTTACCAACAATACAGTGGTTTCAGCAGGCGTGCTTTCTCTATGTTGGTGTCTACTATATTTGTTGTGAGTCATCGTCCATCAGTATTAGTGTGGAATTTCATCACGGTGCAAATCGATGTTTATATTTATGTGCAGACAGTGTGTTCCGCAGGCCTCACATTTGCTGTGTTTGCCCTGAATGATAGCTTTGGCAGTGACAGAATAACACTTTTTTACGATTGCCTAATTTTTGGCCGATGTTTACTTACACGTAGTTATTAAGAAGACATGAAATGCTTTCATGACGATGCGAGTTCCCAACAAAGCTTTTGCCCTATTGCTGCTCTATTGCTGCTCTATTGCATTTTCATCAGCCAGAGACACTACAAGATACTTGAGTACTGCAAACAGTTGTCAAGGCAGTTTCAAACCAGAATGGGCATCCTTTTTTGTCTGAAAGCTCAGCATGTCTATACATTCATTGCGACTTCGACTGTCCTACTAAAATTTCTGCGATTGACCCGCCTCGTCTCTCTAATTCCGTTTTCCATACCTTTCTGTCTCTCTTCACAAGTGCAGGATAGCAAACCAGATACTTGCTTTCCGGTGAAACTCCCTGCCTTTCTTCATACTATATATATATCTTTCTATTTCAACTGTGATTTCACTTTATTACTATATACAGTTGCTGATTTTCCTGTTTTCATCTTATTCTCAAACCATTGCATTGCTTTCTGTATTCCCCAAGAGTAAGGGCTCTGTGAAACAGCTCTTTTTCTATCTCCATGGTTCCTATCGATTCCACTTCCATAATTCTTGCCAATCGTAGGGTTTGTTGTGGCTGTTGGCTTGCATCATGCAAGCATGTAGGTCCCGTTTTAGTATATATGTTTCTTGTGTATTTAATCTGAAAGCACTCTTAAAAACATGATTGTGGTGATGCATCATAATGAAGGCCCAGTTAGATTTAACTATTGCTTGCTCACTTCAAAGTGTAATGGCTCCCATGCTATTTTTACAACCACAAAGTAATAATTAAAATAGGCAGGTACTATATTCTTCTAGTCTGCGTGCATTCATGTTAAAATGAAGCCTGCCTACAGCAGGCTTTTCGTAGCCTGGAAATTTGGGGTCCTAAAAAGCTTGCTCTTGCACATATCTTTCTCACATGTGAATTCACCGTGTTGAGTGTATCTAGCTTCAGACGTAAGAAGGCGACAAAATGGTTTCCACCATGTGACTGTGTTCTTGTGTTTCTTTTTTTTTTTGCCAATGCAGCCACTATGCGCGAAGAACATATGGTGCGGAGCTATAGAGGTATAGTCACGTAACTCGTGGTGGTGTTTTCTGTCTCCTGCATTTCGGCAATTGTGCCTTGTCAAACAAACAAATAAATAAAAGCATAGATTGCAGCTGTATAAGGAAATCAGATTCATAGAAGGATCAGTGTATGAAGAACATAGGCTGAATTGTTGTCTGTATTGTTCATGCTTCTTCCATTTCTTACTCAACCACACTAACTAGCCACTGTCAGCGATTATTTAAATGAGTACACGAAGTTGAAGATGTTGTCATGTGTGTTATTCAATGTTTCAGCGATTATGTTCTCCATGTTGTCTGTATGTTCGCTGTTAAACATGAGCTCGATGTCTATATACAGCGTTGATTCGATGGAATCAATTTATTGTTGTTGCCACATTTATACCATCACGTTAGGGCAACGTGATAATTTGAATGTTGTTGCCTCGTTAAAAACAACACGTTAGGGCATTGTCAATATTCGAATGTTGCTGCAACATTAAAACACTGTGTTATGGCAACGTAATACTATAAACGTCGGTTCAATGTTATATTTTACCGTGTAACGTTGCCTCACATTCTTTACATTCAAACCGCGTTACCTCTACGTTCTGCATCACCTGGGGTTAGGAGGTTGTTCCATGTCCTTAAAATGTGTTTCCACAAAACCATATACTATCGGGCTCTCCTCCTTTAGCTGTTCTTTCCACTTCTGCCTGCTCCTGCCACCCTGCATATTAATATACCCTCTGTCTGAATCGGCTCGGCTGTCATGGCTACGTCTATTTTTGACCCGGACTCTACCTATCCAAGATACTGGTGCCCCTTTGGAATCTTATCTGTCCATACCACCTGTCAAGGAGTCTCCCTAGCTGTGTCCCTCGTTACTAGCTATCCTGCACGCCGAAAGGCCCGCGTGCCCTCAGAAAAGTTATTACGCGCCCTGCAAGTCACCAACCCACTTCATGACCTCGAATCTCAACGAAGTGAATTTCGTCTTGTTGAAAACCACTCCACCTATGCACCTCTCTGTTTATTTCCACCACCTCAAAGCCTTTCTCTAGACTCATCCGCCATTGCTCTTGGTTTGCGTTGGCAACCGCTCTTTGCAGGTGGCCGTCAGGCACCGGTACTTCCACCATCGTGCATATCACTACCGGTACCTGGGCAGTAGTGGCGCGCATGTCATCGACCCCTTCACCAGTGTGGTCGCTAGTTCTACCGTATCTTCATTCAGAACATCGTTTAAACTCCTTGGTATTATCAGGAGGTTTCGTTTATCAGCTGTCGTTTTGAGTTTTCTGCTCACTTGCCTCATGACATCTTCCAATTTGTGTCTTGAGAACGTCCCTACTGCAACCCTCTTGTCACTTATCCTCTCTGTGATTGCTTCTGTGCATGAATCTAAATTCGAGTCCTTAGTGATTATCACATGCCGTGACTTTTTAGCTGACGCGTTCTACACCTGGGGGTTACTTGCACCTGTGACGCCGGCTGCTTTGTCCCCTCCCAACCCCACCACCACTTCGCTGAAGCTGAGTCTTGTGACCTATAGCCGGCTGAAACTGTTTTTTCGAAACTTGCCTGCTCTTTCGTCTCCACCATTCTGGTTGCCGGTGCCCTACTGTTCTCTCCGTTGGCCGCTCCTTAGTTAACCTTGGCTAGTGCTTCCTCAGTGGACTTCAGCCTCTCTCCCATTGCCCTCGTTTTTTTCTCTGTCTCCAACGCAGTCTCCAACTCGGTGATTCTCATCAGCAGTTCACTCTGGGCAACCATAATTTTCTACATTTTTTCCTCAGTACTATTACAATGCCTATACTTGGAATCAACCTCCTCTTCATTCGTTCTGCACTTGGGTCCAATTTCAATCCCAACCCACATCCTGAACACTTTACACCTTTTTTAATCATGTCTTTATGACACCAATTGTCCTTATGAATTGTCTCACTCAGTAACTACTAAACATGATTCTGCCCCTAGGAAAACGAGAAAGTCTAAGCTTTACTACAAAAATTTGCGTGTTCAATGTACGTGCACCTCCCCCACGGGGTGGCAAGAGAAAAAACACAAAGAAACAAACACACGCACATGCACAAACCAGTACATACCTGGTGACTAACTCCCTAAAAAGCCGTGCAATGTAATATGTGCTACAAAGATTTTAACTGCTGCCTTATACTTACGAGGGCAACCTCAAAACATGGAAAACCACGTATCTGCGCAGTTGATCGGGAGCGCTAAAAAACGCGTCTATCCTCCGTGCCAGTCTGAAATAAACGTAGAACGACTTGGTATAAGCAGTGCCACCACGTGGTAGTATGTGCACGCGCAGGTTTTCGAGACGTTTCCCTGTCCGCGCGTCGCTTTTTCGATCGTCCGCTGCGCCTGCACATGTGGCAGCTCTCGTGGCAAGGGGGCACGACGATTTGTTCCCATCACATTTAAGGTGCAGGTTCTCCATCGACAATCTCAAGCTGGTCAGCACCTGCATATTGTTGCGCGTGCGCGTGTCAGGAGTTAGTGCAGAAGAAAGAGTGAACTTGGATCCGCTTGTTTTCCACATCGGCTCCAGCTTGTCTCAGCACTGAATCCGACTGGAATTGGTGGAATTTTTACCTAGTGTCCTTCGTTTCACTCATGCAAGATTCAAAGCGCAAAATATTGGTGCCATAACAAAAACTTCAAAATCGAACGATTCATTTGCTCTCTGATAACAGTGTTGTGTTTTTGCACTATTGTGTTTTCAGCATTACCAGCCAGATGGCGCAATGAGCGCACGTCGTCACATCGTGCGGCGGCGCGCCCTATGATTCTCACGCGTACTTTGCTCTGCTCAGAGATGGGGAGCGACGCTCTCTCGCGTGCCCTTATCTCGCGGGGAGAATCGTACATCTTGGCTCGCCTCGTGCCTTATCTGTAACAATTCTGTTGTATTTACCGGGCGCAAAAATGTCACTGCAATCATTGCAGTTCCCGTTTGCTTAAAGCGCGCGCTTTTCAGACACATCGAAGTAACAACTGAGATGCTTACTTGCGTTCATCTCTACCTGTGAGTGCGTTTCGTGCGTCATTTGTGCGTGAGAAGCGCGGGCAACGTTTCCATCTGCTTTTCAATCCGCACGTGTCCTTCCAGTTTGTTGCTATAGCGTTCATAGCTTCGCCATTGCGGCAAAGCTATGATTCGTCAGAAACAATGAATAGTGATGCTAACTGCATTTAAACTATCTTTATAACGGGACAAAATAACGAGACGTTTTTAATGCAGTACAGTACCTTGTTTGTGCAAAGGGGTGAAATACAAGGTTATTACCCGAATGGTGTCGACGTCTTGTGACACTTCGTGCAAACCTAGTCATAACACGTTGGCTTACACGTAATTCGTTGATCTGAAAATCATCAAAAAGGTAACTCGTTTGTAACACCACGGGGTGGTTTTCACGCTAGGCCTAAGTGCATTATGTTTCAGTAACAATTTTGTTATTTCCTTCAATTTGGCCCAGTTAGAGGGAGGTGCCACTTATCAAACCACTGGGGCTCATGCGTTCACGATTTTTATGTCCTAGGCCCATCTTCCTTTATAATCCATCTGAACCAATTTATTCGCTAATGGCACTCACTCTTCGGCTCATTTTGTCTCGAGGGCTGGAGTCTCCGCAATCTGGATATACCGAGTTGCTACCAACGAAAGTTAATTTTCAAGATCGGGTCGCAATTTGAAAGCCTATCTGGCGGATAGCTTAATTACACAGGAATTTACGTTCCGTAAATACTCGCGTATGCGCAGATTCTATTTGTTATCTGTAACACGATAACGTGAAGAGTTATACGTGCAAGATAAAAGCCTCTAGTGACCGCACGGCACGAGCAGTCGATCGAGATGGGGACGTGCAAGTTCCTATTTTCGTGTTTTTGGTGCATGGCGTCAGCACAACTTGCCTTACTGCTGTGTGAAGTCACTAGGAGTAGTACAGTAGCCTAACGTCAAGGTAAATTTGACACTGGTAAGGACAAGGCGAGAAATTTGACTTTATAATGAAAATCAAATATTTTATCAGCACTTCCCTACTGAAACGTTCCGTAAGATGCGGAGACCTCACATACAGAATTATTGGAATATGGAAGACGTATGATGCGGACTCCGCATAAGACGTATGATGCGGGCTCCGCATAAGACGTATGATGTGGGCTCCGCATCTTATGGAAAGACGTATCATGCGGAAATAACTGAAATGTGTGCATGTTACGTCTGAATCTAGTGCAAAGCAATATAATGTGTAAATTGAATAGACGTCCACATCTTGAGTACATGCAATACTGTGTACAAATCACAATATTTCTTAAATGTGCATGATGAGGGATTGAATCATCGGCATCTAGCTTACTAATTGTTGTGATGCAGAAGCAAAATTACCTTTAAATAAAATACATTACAAAACTACTAAATTAACATGCTAGCGATCATAAATGGTGTTTACATTGCAACACATTAATGCAGTGTTCTATGCAAGACTTAAAGAACTTATAAAGTTATTATTATCCAAAGAGAAGCATTAATATACACATCAGCCCTGCTACAATCAATATGTTTTTTTATTTGTCTGTATGCTCCAGCTGTGAATAGTGACATTGCAGTTTGATCGTACACAAATGAGGTGACTGCACCGCAATTTCACGAGCTCCACCTAAGCCACAGGATGGTGGCACAATGTAACAGCAATTTTAGAACGAAATGTTTAAACATAAATAATAATCATAGCACTGTGAAAGTGTGGCGCTGTGTTTATCTCATGAATGCCTTGTGGAGATCGGCGAAATGCTGCTTGAGGCTCCGGCACCACTGTAAATTTCGAAGGTCACTGCGATAGAACTTATGTGTCCTTCATAGGCACCTGGAAATGAAAATAATTGGCACAAATAATGTCAGAGACACATGTTAGCACAATAGTTTACATGCACAAGAAATATAACACACAGAATGAAATTGAACATTTAAGGCACACAATCCTTCATGTTATGCATATGTGAATAATAGAAGGAATGAGTGTATAAATAAGTTCTGCCACATCAAATAAAAACAGCATGCTTATCACAGTGAAAATAACTAGGTTGTCACGATTAGATAATCGATTATTATGTCCTTATGAAATTATGATTTAAACGCTTCCTGCACAGTAAAACTTTAGGAACTGCAAGTGAAAGCTCTCAGTGTTCATTTAATAGTGTGTGGATGTACATCTGCTGCCTTTATACTATACAGTTTGTGCACAAAATTGGCATCTTGAACAATTTTCAGAGTTAAACCTAAGCAACTTATGAAGGTTAAAATCAACATGAAAGCAAGCAGGACCAGGCAGGTGCCATTAAAAATCTGTGCAAGCCAGATAAATATAACCGAACTGCACACATATAGGGGAGCAAGAGTAACAGTAATTCGGCTGCTGACCCGCATGTCGCGGTATCAAACCCCGGCTCCATTTCCGATGGAGGCAGAAATGCTGTAGGCACGTGTGCTCAGATTTGGGTGTACGTTAAAGAACCCCAAGTGGTTGAAGTTTCCAGTGCCCTCTACTACGGTGTCTCTCATAATCATATAGTGGTTTTCGGACGTGAAACCCCACATATAAATCAAGAATAACAGAAATAAACTGCCAACAGAAAAGTTGGTTGCATGTGCTATCTGTAAGTGCTTACACCTTGCTACATACAGCATGCTCATTCCATTTTAAATACCGATATTGAAAATAACTGCTCTATTAGGAATGTAAAAGGTAAGGTAGAACTGAACGACTCCTCAAAAAGTGACCCTATTATGACATCACGTTTTCTTATAACAAATTGACTAAGACTTTCAAATATCATTATGCAAGGAAAAAATCTTCAAAAGAACAATCAAGTTTGAAGTCATAATTATTTATATGTCTCCTATGACTATAACCAAGAAATCGACCTCAACATGGCTAATGTTAGTTTTCAAGGCCTATGTTCACTAGACAATGAACTATACCACAAAAAGCACAGCGTTCAGGCAAAGCACCACACAAAAAAAGAAAGCAGTCCTTTTTGTTATTACCTACAATGCCTTTAAAATGGTATTTTTACCTCTACTTTCCGCTTTTTATCTAAGTAACTGGTGTGAAACAAGTTAGCTGAAAATGCACTGTGCCTCCAAAACCTGTTGGTTGAATCTGAATTTTAAAAAAATGGTGAAGCTTGCACTAAATTAGGCTCCACAAGCCTTGGAACAGTGAGACTACATGACTCTTAGGACTACTTTAGTTACTTGTGTTTTGTTTCTGGGCCTAAGCATAAAGACAAGGGCTTAACTGAATTGCTGCTAACAAACAAATGCTTTCGAAATTGCCCGAGCGTCAAAGGATGCTCAGCCATTTGTTGTTGTTTGCACTGGGCTTTTCAACACCAAACATACAAACCGTACTGCCTGGCGACCATCACAGATGTATAGTTTAAAAAATGATGGTAATTTACTCTTCTGAAAATAGTTATTTGCAGAAATGTTTTGAAGAGAAAAGAGTAGTGCTCACGTGGGTACCTTCAGAATTTCGCAGAATGTCGTGCGGGTGTTATTCGTGAGAAAAATTTCAAAGTACCGCTTTTTCTTGCCACATCAAATTTGATCTACATATTAAGTAAAGATGCTTCTTAAAGTATTTGAAGTCAAGTAACATTAGTGCAATTTTTCTGCTACATAGGCTATGAAGAATTCCGCCAAACTGTTTATCGTTTGCATTTCTTGTATGGCAATACTGCATTTTGTATGAATATTTGAGCCGCAAATACTCACTGCACAGAAGTTATATTTTACGAAAAAAAATAATGTTAGGTCCAGATTACAAATATCACTATATAATCGTTTTTGTCCACATTGAGATGCAATTTGAGCTGTGTGTTTATCTAATTGAAAATTACTTTTATATGTAAGTTGAAAGCAAATAAACAGTTCTTGTTACATGGCAAGTGTTATCATTACAAATTTTGTTTAAATGAGGAAAATGATTTTTGAAGTCTCCTATTGAGGGCCATGGTGAACTTCGGAACGGAAGCTGTCGTACATCAAATGCAGAAAACAGCCATCATAAGAAAACTTCAAAAATTCATTTCTACTTTAAGACAAAGTGTAATCATATAACTTGCCATATAAAGAGAACTACTTCCTTGCTTTTGATGTGGCGAAAAAATTGCACTAATATTACTGAGCTTCATGCACTACACACAAGCACCTTTACTTAATACCAAGACCGAATTTGGTGTAGAAGAGGCAGTATTTTTGAAACACTTTACTTTTTACAAACAACACCCAGACGACATCCTGGGAAGTCCAGAAGGCACCAACGTGGCCTAATATTTTGTTCTCTGCGATATACTTTAGCATTTTGCTGTTTTCAGAAAAATACAGTAAACGAGCACAATATTTTTTTTTCATTTAGGACGGTTGGCAAAATGGCTAGGATGTTTGATGCGTAATTGCCTCACTGCCAGCATTTATTCTTCCGAAGCTCAAGCTATCACCTCTCTGTTACTGCCTCCCTCACATACAATGCCTGCATAGGAAAGAAAAAGAAAGGCAGGTCCGACAAAGTTCACAAGGCAAGATATTTTCATGATGGATAAATTCATTACCATAAACAGCAGCAAAATAACATTCATTTTGAGTAGTCCAAGACAAGCTATGTACCAGCATACTAAGAGCCAAGCACAAACTTTTCAATTGAACATGTGTGGTGATAGACAGGAAGCACTTATTGCAAGACTGATCAGTCTGTAATTAACTAAATGAAGTACAACGCACGGTTCAATCCAACACCACATAGGCATCTTTGCTATAGCAAAGCCATGTGTCATTGATTCATGCACTAGATGGGACAATGCAAATGTAACAAAAAAGGTGAAAAAATAAAACAAGGGAAAAAAAAGATGAAAAGGGGGGATGCAAAGTAGGAGCAGTGTAGCACTACTTTTACTTTGCATTCCCCTTTTCTTTCTTCTTTTTTCTTCTTTTCTATCATTTATCTTTTTTTTGCTTCCCTTACCCCCAACCTCCAACAGGAGAACACTTTGTATCAGCGCAACCTAACTTGAAAAGAAGCAAGGGCTGCACTCTTCTGCGTTATAGGTTTTTTTTTTCAGACAAACATTTCCAACAGGCACACACGCCTATACCAATAGATGATGGCATTACTGACCCCATTTAAACTAACACGCCAAGGATGACAAGGTGACTTCTAAAAATAGGTCCTCCTATCGCAACATCGGCCAGCCTGTCTGAAGCACTTCTACTGTTCACCCTGATTACCCCACTAGATGTTTCCATCTGTCGACTCACATCTTCATTTTGGATAACACTAAGACGAGCTTACATTGATGAATACGCACGAAAGTTTAGTGATGTATCATGTATCAGATTAAGCAACTCTGTTAAAAAATTATTGATAGCTTGCTTCAAGGCTTTTTATACTGTAGCCTGAAACTTCGTAATGTCTTTTATGCACATGAACCAGATTGACAACGTAATGCGCAACATGCTTAAGAATACTGCGAGGAACAAGATAACGACAAAACGACCAGCCACCCAAAATTTTCGCTGTACATGCTTATAAAATGTTCATGTACCCCAAACGAGGTGCTTATGATACAAGCCGAAAAAACCTACAAGTAGGGCCTTGGAGTCTTCTGGAAGTAGACGTGTTGCATTTTTTCTGTAGAGGGCTTTACACCCATAAGTGAGGAACAAAACTCTTGTATAATGAAGAATGTTGGCAGCTATCAGTTATAGAAAAACCTAATGCAGCTAATCTTCCCCGACACATCTGTACATTTAGAGAGTTGACGTAGCGTCTGTGATTCTGGCAGTAACTCCAACAGGACCAGTGCGAAAATTGGCGCTACTTGGCTAGACAAATGTCCAAACATGCCTGCCCGACTCCCTCTAGCCATCCTGGCTGAATCTGACACATGATTTCTTAACTGCTGGCTGGACAAAAACAAAACCACTGAAGCACTCACAATACACAGCGTGAAGTTCCTCTGGAGTGGTCAACTTCGTCTTCTGCGATGAAAGAGCAGCACAGTGTACTGATAAGGCACTCCTTGCAATGGTTTTCAATGCCACACAGTGACCTTGCTGTTCCTGTCGAAGAGAGCTTCGGGAGCTTGGAGGGTGCTTGCTCTTTTCTGGGGGCTGCTGCCGCTCCTCGTTTTCTGCTCAAGGTCAACCTGCATAAAGTTGTAGACGAGGCTTTAAGAGTTGTATATAATGATATACAAATTTTTGCTGAACACACATTTCCTCGTGGCACACTGAAGAATTTCTTATAAAACTTAAGGCCTCGCATATGCAAACATTTACAATCGATCCGAAGATGCACTCGACTCTAAAGAAGCAAGTTTGTTATGTAGTGTATATAAAGAAAGGTCATTCAGCACAACCACAACTACAGTTGCACACGAAAACGACATTTTACACGATCCTGTTTATTTACATGGTCCATTTTATTTTATTTACACGGTCCATTTTACACGGTCCTGTTTTACACGATCTGGTCTGCATGAACTCTTGAACCGGGCACCATATAGGTTGAAAGACACACACAGACTTTGAGACAAACCTAGTTTCCCGTGGAGCATCCTCTTGCACTATAACAACACATCTCAATCTAGTTAGTTGGTCAGAACGAGGTGAAAACAGCTCGCACTTGAAAAGCACGGGCAGAAGGAATGACGCCTGCACCCTGTGCTTTCTGTACATTCTCGTTGAGGGTGCAGTTTTCACCTTATCCTTATGCAATTTCGCATTTATAACATTGTTCACTGTATAATCTTTGTGGCGTTAAAGTGTGTGATACCATCATGTGTATCCCATGTAATTTATAAAAATAGAATACAAGATAGCTTGATTCAAAAATAACAAAGTGCATCCAGCGCCATGTCCTGTAGCCATTCTTTAGGCAAGTGGCAGAATGATTTATTCTTCAAAACATATCTTACTTGTAACCACCACAAGAGCTAACTCGTACACTGGCACATTCTGTTTGCCTCTTCAGATTATAAGGTACCTTTTTTACAACAGAAAATCTTCAAGAAGAATAGAAGTGTTGTAATTGTGAAGAAAGAAAAGTAGAAGGAAAAAAAGATATTGATTGATTTGTGGGGTTTAACGTCCCAAAACCACCATATGATTATGAGAGATGCCGTAGTGGAGGGCTCCGGAAATTTTGACCACCTGGGGTTCTTTAATGTGCACCCAAATCTGAGTACACGGGCCTACAACATTTCCGCCTCCATCGGAAATGCAGCCGCCACAGCCGGGATTCGAACCCACGACCTGCGGGTCAGCAGCCGAGTACCTTAGCCACTAGACCACCGTGGCGGGGCAGGAAAAAAAAAGATAACCTGCCCTGTACAGGGACCGAGCCTGCGAACTTCGAATAACATGTCCGATGCTCTATCAACTGAGCTACCATGGCGGCTATCCCTCTTCCAATTTGTACGGTATATATGTGCATTTATACTTGGAAGAGTCAGTCAGCGCTGCCTGTTACCATTATGGCGAGTGTGGGACACCTTTTTTTTTGCCTACTGGCAATTACATTACGATTGCAATTACGTTACGATTACTTCCAATATCCCTATACTTCTTTGGCAGCATTATGCATCTGTCCGTTCTCAGAAAATCTGCTAGTCACAAGAGGAGGCAATAGTTCGCCCTCCCACCTAAATGCATGTACTTCAATACATGCACAACTGATCAAAAAAAAAACAAGTCACACACCGCTAAGATTACCGAGATTCACTGTTTCAGATTCATGAGTAAAGGAAAGAACTATAAATTTAAGGGTTTGTTGTCTTTGTTGAACACATTATAATGAGAACTAGCAGACAATGATGCCAAACAAACTATAGGTGATGTTATCAAAAATAACTTTCACAAAATTGTGAAAAGAAAAGTGAACGAAAACGTAACTTGGTGGCAAGTTACTAATGGGTTGACATTTTTTGACAATTGAATTGACATTACTTTTTATAACATCCCTATATTTTCCTGAGTAATGTTGTCGGGTAATTCTCATTATTAGAGTGGTGAGTAGGCTGACAAAGAAAGTATATGGCATTGATACTTCTTTTGAACACCTAAAAGTTTGAGGAACTTAAAAGAGTGGAAGCTACTTTGAGTAGACCCGAATATTTAGTTGGAGCGAAAAAAAAACGTACACACATTTTTACCAGGCTTTTTAACCTATTTTGAGACATAAAAGTGTATGCTGCCAGTAATGTTAAGTACCATTACTTTTGTCACACTATGCACTGTAGCAGGTGTAGTTAGAGTGGTGATAGTGAAGGATTAATCAAGCACGCCACCAACTCCGTTCACATCAATGGTCGCGTATTTTAAAAATAAACCTGCTGTATAGTAAAAAAAATTTTAGAGCATTTATGATTTTTTCCAGATCAAGTTAAACCGTCTGGGTAAGCAAACCATTTGCATAAAATCAAAAGGCATAAAGTGATTCATGTATTATAACTATGTGAACAATTTCAGCAATGCAGGGCAAAGTGACAACAGTTCTATTAAAAACCCCTCTCATTATAACATGCATGAAAAGCACGACACCAGAATATTTTATAGTGCATGTAATATCGAGACTACTAGACTGTCTATTGACCTTTTAGAAGAAGGGTATCTCCTTCACATTCAAGGGGCAACCACTTAGCCTTTCCTGAGCTTTTCTGTGAATATTTCCTGAATTTCAGATATCATTAGGATTGATTTAGAGTAAACAGATTTCGCTTACGCATTGAAACCTAGTTCTGTATGTAACTGCAATTATGGGTGCCAAACCATCTCCAATTAATTTTTAACATTTCACCTATTTTTTAACTGCAGCAGCACAACTAGCTATGGGTGCCCAAAAAGTAGCAAGAAACAATACCTTTACCTCTTTGAGCCTTTTGGAAGTGTTCAGCTTCTCAGTGCTCACCTTACAACATTTTTTTTTTAAATACGTGTTTGTATGCCCACTGCTCTTGCTCCTTGTACAGTGAGGAGGAGCACATGGCAAGAAGAGACAAGAAAGAAGCATAGCGAAAAAAAGCGAAATAAGCGAGGACCTCTTTTATATCGTACAATGTAACATTACTATTGCGACCACATATAGAAAAATTATCACGGCTATGTATCCATTGTAGAGTCATACACAGCTGCAACACCACGACTAAATTTCAACCTTGTGTTGGTTTAGGATCCCTTTATAGTGGCAACCTAAAGATATCTGCATTTGTTTGGCACATACTAAGATGCAGTGAAATGTGATATGGTAATCTCATTTAGAATGCACGTCATGTGGCTTCATTGTATATGTGTATATGTGTGTTCAAGAACACTTGATGTCAAACACAAATACATTGCTGTCGAAGCATCAAGACTCAAATATAAAGCAAAAAAGAGTGTCTCTTTAAAAATTACAGGCCACAAGGCAAGATAAATATTTGATATACTTGGGATGTAAGACACGCACAAGAGGTGCTGCCATATTATACTTTTCCTTGTGTTGAAACCTGCTTGCTTTACTCACCCAACACATCTGTAAAGATGCCGTAAAAACACCAAGGAGCTGATGCAGCAAGGTTGAACACATGTCCAGGGATTCCACCATTCCTAAGCAGCCCTACAGCCTCCACATTCCTGCAACCATTTGTAAGATAAATATAGTTCTACCCAAAGTTCTTGGTTTACAGACACACATGCAAGACGCATAACCACTCTATAGGAAGTTTGCATGATAATGCGCTGGGTAGCAAAACGGATGCCAATATCAAGTATCCCGGCCTGCCGCTTCTTTCTTTCCGTTCTTAATTAATCAATCCATGGTTATTAAATGTTCCCCCAATGTGAAGTGTGCTGGCAGTCCGGTGAAGAATTGCAATGTATTTAGAACACAGTCCAATTCATGGCAAGTAAGCATGCAATAGCGTTTTGTCAGCTCTTCGAGAAAAGAGCATGAAGTTTAGCTAAAACCCATGTTTTTTATAAACACCATTCAATTTGATATAAAAGTTGTGAGCATTATGTAAAGGAACACGGATTCATGTTTAATCAATGATTTCTTATAATGTACTGATATGAATGCAACTAACAGAATATGAAACGATCAATTTTGCTCGAGAATTTAGAGTTATGAACACTATCGCACTTGCCTGCTGCATCTTGTCCAAAACAGCGGCAAGGTAGGCTAGTTTGTGTAGGTGAGTAGTAATGAGCAGTGCAAAGTAACAACAAGAAACACCAGTAACAACAGTATGCGGCAAGCACAGACTGCCAACTATATACATTATTACACAAAAGTTCGCCTGAATATCAGTCAGACAACTTGTGCAAATGAAGGTCCAGTTGGGCATGAACAAGTTATGAAATCAACAATGCCTGCTTTCACTAACAGGACCCTCATTCACATAAAGTATGCAGCGATAGGCCCCTACCGAGGTACGTCACAGCATGATGTCACTGGCACATGTAAAAGGTGTGGCTGGAAAAACACTCCCGCTGGTGGCTCAGCCCGGTACAGTCGTGTGGTGTTTGGGGCAAGTTTTAATTTTTCAAAGCTTACACTTCAGGTTACAATGTCGACATTAGCTGTAGTATGTGTCAGCAAACATCCAGCTGTGTGGTAAACTGTGTGGTAAAATATTTGCCACGCTGTCTGTTTATCTTGAAGAAGTGAACACACGTGGTGGCCTGTGCGAGCAACAGCGGCATAGTCTTCAAAAATGTGCACTGTTGATTGCGGCATGTAGTGTGCATTGAAAGGTATTGAGAATATCGGTTCAACTGAGAATACTGAGTGTGGTGTGTGCAGTGTCAATAACAATGTGTCTTGTTTACGAAGACTAGCACTCATGGCAGGGACCGGCCGATGAAAAAACTTGATTCGAGATTTTAGTCAAGGTAAATATGCACTTGACGTGACCATCTGCGAGTGGGTACATCTCGGTGTTTGCGCTGTGTGCAGAAAAAAATTGCAAGGTCACCGGGCTGGAAGATACCATTTGCTGAAGCTGCATGTATGAATCGCCCCGACGAGTACGCAAGCTCAATAAAGGTATAACTCGTTTTATCGAGTTATACCTTTAGTACTTGTAGGGACGGCATTTCACGTTGCGCACAGACCACCAAGCCTTGGTCTCTCTCCTCTCTTCGCAAGGCACTGGCCACTGCCCCTTTCGCATCGCACGCTGGTCGGAATGGCTGCTTTGGTACAACTATACTGTAGAGCATCGGAAAGGGTCCGAAAACCAGGTGGCAGATGCTCTTTCCCGCATTCCAGTTCCGTGTCTGTCAGAAGATGCTTCATTCGAGGAGGTTGTGTCTTTTGTTGAATTACCTTGCCTCACCAAGGAGCAGTTTCAACAGGCCCAGCGTGAAGACTGCAAGTTGGAGCAAGTCGCGACTTATGTCGCCACGTCTTGGCCTGCACGTAAGAGCTCTCAAGTGAACTTAAGCCTTTCTTCTTGGTGCGTGAAGAATTGTCGGTCATTGACAACTTGCTCCTGCGCGGAGAACGAATCGTCGTTCCGTTGTCTCTCACGCCGCAAGTAATCGCTGTTGCCCACGAAGCTCCCCCGGGTATAGTTCAGACAAAATCTCGACTAAGAGAAAGGTTCTGGTGGCCAGGCATGGATAGACAGGTGGAACTTTCCATTCATAACTGCAAAATATGTCAGATGGCTGACAAAAGTGCGAAAACTGCTGCTACTCCTTTGCAGCCAGTACCCTTGCCAGAATGCCCATGGGAGAAGCTGGCCATTGACATCGTCGGCCCTCCACAGAAAGCGCCGCACGACTGCAGATATGCCATTACACTCATCGACTACTTTTCGAAATGGCCAGAAGTTCACTTCTGCAGTGAGGTGTCATCCCGCACCGTCATAAACTTTTTGCTTTCGGTGTTCTCCCGTAAGGGTTACCCGGACGTAATAGTATGCAACGATGGGCCCCAGTTCGCCTCTGCAGAGTTCACAAAGTTCCTTAATGGTCGCGTCATCCGCCTCGTGCACTCTTCCATTTACTATACTCAAGCGAACGAACTTGTAGAGCGGTTCAGCCGTGTCTTCAAGGATTTCGTGCAGGTTGCAATGTTAGAGCAGCGTCCACTTCGTCAAGCGGTAACAAATTATTTGGCTATATATCGCTGCACGCCACATGCCACTACGTGTGTTACACCATCCGTTCTCCTATAAGGGCGGCTACCGAGAACATGTCTTGACGTTGTGGGCCACCCATCACCAACCTTCTTCACCGATCCTGCTTCCGAACTCTGCCGTCTACGCCAACGCGTGAAGAGCAAACAGGGGTACAGCAAAGAGTACACAGACTCGTTTTATCGAAGGCCTCATATTTCTTCATGTAATAAGCAGAGATTCTTGTTTCACATATACTCAGTACCTTTACCGCTCGATATTCATGAAGTGACAATGCAAAACAACAAGTTTGTGTGTTAGGTCCTAAGGGAGCAATGTAAATATGCAAATAAGTTGTACGTGTCAGATGCAGCGATGTAACTGCACAAAAGATTACGTATATATTAGGCTACAGGTTTAGAATCGCATACATCTCGGTGGTCTATCAGGAACGTCACAAACAACTTCCTTGCCAACCAGCCCTTGCACAGAGGGAGGGAATGGCTGGCACGGTGCTCGAAGTGACGTCACACTATTTGCAAACATAGAGAGGTTTCTTACTTAGGCAACATTTTGCACAATATATTTTTTAGATGCAAGACTGTACTCATCCACATTGATCATACTGATGTCTTTTGTTGTTACTTTGTGCTGTGAGTTACTAGGCATTTAGTCACCATGATCTTTAAAAGCTAATTTCAGTGTTCTCTCTCATATTGCTGACAACTTTGTTGTTGCATAAATTGGGCAAAAAAGCAACACAGAAAGGCTGTCACAATAAATACACCAACATGGGTATTCTCCTGCAAACAAAAGTCGGCACTGGTCCTGTCATTACCCGTCTTCCTTCTCTCTTTGCCTTGTTTGTGCTGAAACAGCCAAACACCTGATGAGTTAGATGAGAAATATTAACGCATCAAAACTATAAGTGCTTGCATCAGCAACTACACAACAGCGTGATAACCGCACCCCTGCCACACAGCAGTGAAACATATTTTGAACATGCTGGCAGTGTATTATTTTATAAAAAGCAACTCTGGCAGATTACAAAATCTCACATTGTGCATGCAAGTTTTCTTCAAAGTCAGGCGTACAATGTAGGTGCTGGCCGGTACATTATTAGTTACAAGCAAAGGCGTCTTGCAGGTACACATGCAGATTGCACGAATACCTCTCTCTCTCTCTCTACACTAGGCACACACATTATATCTTTCAACAAGCACACGCCACTGTTTAGGGGCATAATAACGCTCTACCGTGAACGTATGCTAATCAACCCACTTAGGCGGTTGGCTAGGTGAACCGAGCCAAGTTACAAATTGTATCGCCCGCGAACGTAAACAAAATGCTGCTTTGCATGAAATGGCACTGCAGGCTTCGTTTAATCAACAACGTAGCAAGCGCCATGTGCGTCATCCTCACTACATTGCACATATGAAAACAATCGATCACCATACACATGCATGTTGCCGCAGTTGTCTCCAATTAGCTCCAGTAAGGCCGCGCCGACGCGCCATGGCTCTGCTGGCGTTAGCGTTGTCAAAGCGAATCGGCAACCGCACTCGCAAAGGCGCGTAAGGTTGCCGTTTCGCGACGCCTGGTTCGAGTGCAGCAACACACACTTGCACTGAGTGGCATACTTGGTCTACATAAAAAAGTGTCCCCCTTACCTTTAGTTTCTTTCACACAGTCCTGAGGGAAGCGACCACAGGCGTCAGCCGTCACCTCGGAGTCCTTCGAGCGCCCGCCCAACCCGCCGATTCCTTGGACGACTCGCACTTGATCCGCACTCGGACAACCGCGGGAATAGGGCGCAATATTAGCACATCACACGAACGAGGAACGGCGCTTCCTTGCGTAAATTTAACATTTCGTGCTCTCGTGTGTAGCAGCGCGAACACATAGACGCACCGAAACGGCATGCTCACAGAAACAAAGAAGACAAACAACATGTGGCTTTAGCTGTGAATGGATTTGACTTGAAGAGCTGTGTGATAAAAATAAAAAAAAACATCTGTCGCTGCTATAAACTGAAAAAAAAAGTATGTTATCTGGCAAAATGACTTTAAAAGTGATAAACGGTTATTCAAAAAACAAGTTACAACTTATGAATATTTTCGCAGGTCTTTGTTTTGTTTTTGTTCTAGCAGACGACAGCCTCCTACTGCTTCTACGACAGACGTAGTGCGGTTTCACGTTCGGTGCGTGTCGCTGACGCAAAGCTCTACAGTAGTGATATCAGAGTTATCAATTCTCAATGAATCATAGGATGGCTACAAAGCAGTAACATTTTGACATAGTGCAGTACGCAATCTTTCAAGGTATGACATTTCTTTGCTCTGAAGCAAATCGAAGCAAGCCGGCCGGCGCAATCAGCTGATGTCGCCGCTACGCGAGGCATGGTCGTGCGCAATAGCGCCGCGCCCCGCGCTCGCTTTGTCATCAAGCGATAGAGCTACTAAGTGGAATACAGCTAGATGCAGGGATTAATGGCGTATCACTCTAATTCCCTGTGGTGGCCGACTCAATCGCAAGAGAGCCCCGGGAAACAACCTTCAACTGCTCAAGCTTGTGTGGGTGTAAAAATACTTGTTTTCATCCGCGGCGGTGCAGCAATCTATAGTTGAAAGACATGCGAAAAACATGTGACGTATATACAATCCCAAAACATATGCACACAACAATAGATACGATCGCATATCGTACATAAATATACCAACACATAGCGTGTAAAAAGCAAATTTATATACATAACTTAAACACCAAGCTACCTTCAGCGCGAATAGCTTAGCAAGCTAACGCACTCAGTTCACGTACGCGAGCACAACTAAGTGGCGCAGGTTCGAGTCCCGCGAAGTTTAATCTTTTTTTTTGTTTTTTTTTCAACGTTTTTATTGTACTGCTATCTTTTCTAATGCCTTAGGTTCTAAAACAAAATAAAAGCAATAATTGCGTTCAAGTACGTATGTGGGACTGTGTTTTTTGCGCAACAGTTATTATATTATGAAATAAATAACAAAATTAATAATGAAAATAAAAATCATAACAAAATTAAGGACTAAGGGGAACAATGGGTCTGATTGATTGTGAAGGGACTCGAGAAGTGAGAAAACTCAAACCAAAAAATTTACTTGAGAAAAAACTGAGCATTTCACAGCCGGACCAGTTTCTTCAAGGGTAGGCCCTAGGTATGCGCGAGACTTGCTATATGACTCATCTCAAGCTGTGGCAGTTGAGGGAAGGCAATATCACCGAGAAGCAGTTCCAAAATATATTTTGGTTGATGTTTTTTGATTCCTCCAAAATAAGGGCTGCACAATTGTGATCGAGCCAAACCAAGAATTGCGGGCACGAAGTCATCAGACAGAAAATGAATAATGTTGATTGTTTGAAAAATTGCCCTTAATAAAAGGAAGAGTTATGGAGTGCTACGTAGCTTAACTCGCAGTAGGAATTTTATGTATACATATAGATAGTTTAAAATGGACAATGTTGCACACACAGACATTGGTTAAATTTCTTTGCAGCACAGTTGAAGGATCTATGTAGAACTGAAGCATCAAGAGAAGCTCATGCGTCCTCACTTTATTGCGCTTTACATAGCTTGTATGCGTCCATGCAGCCATGATATGATATATATTAAAGCATTTGTTTAACCTATAATCTTCTTATTCATTAAAGCTGGCCCATAAGTTGTGTCTTATGTAGCACTACAATTGAAGCGTAATCTGCTTGGTGGTCTGAAACAATGCTTTTGACAATCTCAAAACGACCCAGCTCTATACACGACCATCCGTGCATCAGTGATAAGCACCATTATGTGTTTGTACATATCAGTTGTGCTCTCATACTTAATTATTTTTCTGACCACTTCCTCTGCCCCTACCTCGTTTTTGTCGTGAAGCTGTGGCAAGTTGTGTATAGCTGTATTTATATTGTAGGAGCATATACTATCAATAAAAAATTATTTTTAGGCTACATGCAATTAGTTTTCATAGATTTTCATTTCTTTTGTCGGTGCTCAGGAGAGCTAAGCTCATATTTTAAAATGACATTTCTCTTTGCCAATGTTAATGAGAACAGTTTCATTATTATTGACAAGTTCATTCACATTGAATTTAGTTCTCATTATTATTGTTTCTACCAAAAAACGAGCCCTTGAAGTTATGCTTTTTTTGCTTGATTTGTTTTCGTGTGACAGCATGCAAGTAAAATGACAGTTATTGTCATTTCTTGTGAATCACACATTTTCCGTGTGACAGACTTTAGCACCTGGTCATCTACAGAAGTGTTATTCATTCTGGAAAAGGGCGAACAGCGGTGACTGACAACACAGACTAGGCTGCGTTATTCTTTTGTACTATATATGTCACTGTGCATTCATTTATAACTTTATAGAGCTCGGATTTCCTGCTTAAAATGTGACAACAACTGTAGAGTTTCCACATTTTTGCAACAATCCACATGCCTTTCATACACTATTGCACACTTTCGTAAGCACCTTACAAAATCTGTATATTTCCGTAAGACCTTACATTCTGCATTTTCCTTATGAAAGCTTCTGTACACTCCATACACTTTCCTTATCCTTCCATCATGAACTCTCCGTATGCTCCATAAGTTTCCTTATCTTTCCTTATCCTTCCATATACTCCATAAAAAGCTTTCCATATATGCCATACATTTTCCTTATCTTTCCGTATACTCCATAAAAAGCTTTCCGTATACGCCATACAATTTCCTTATCCTTCCTTATACTCCATAAGAAGCTTTCCGTAAATGCCATACAACTTCCGTATATTTCCATAAAGCTCCATATTTTTTCCGTATGTAGCATAAGGAAATGTTATGGAGTCCATATATTTTCCGTAAGATTTCATACGGAACGTTTCAGTAGGGTTGGTGGGCCTCACTTCCTAACAGCCATCTCTGCATAGAGCAGATTGGTATAGCAGAGTAAACTCCCATCCAAAAAAAAAGCGTCATTACCCCATTAGGACAATCTTTTCGTGTTATTCTATATCGTGATGTTAATTATAAGACCATGAAAAACCATGTGCATTAGCCCTACCGCTTTGCTTACGCGTCCACCGTAATACTGTTATGTTGTTAAACATCCACAACATGAAGGTTAACAGCCCACCATGGCAGCACTGAAAGCCCTCCGTAAAATATTCTATACCAGCTTCTGTGCTTTCTCACCTCATACTCCCTCTCCCTGCTCTCTTGTCATACTGTCCCCTCTGTCTAGACACATGAGCGCTTTCGCCAGAAACTGTCTGCGAAGGTCTCTAGGTCAACGCAGCACACAGTCATGAACGATTTCAGACAGAGAAAGAGAGAATGAATGCACTTTCCGAACCATCGGTTCCAGAAGCCCACTAAAGAAGAAAGCCCACGTAACCACGGCCACGGTGGTACCTCCCCCAGTCTCAGTGCGACAATTTGCGCCAAAAAAAACCTACAGTAACTCTTCATGGGGAGGGGGGGGGCAGGCCCGGCTCACGCCGCCATTGCCACCACACCTTTTGGCGGCTACAGAAGCACTACCATGATGCGCTACCACACAGGCTCCTTTGTCCACTGATTCACGCTTGAGCAGCAAATTTTTGTGAAGTGTAGCATGCCCAGACGGCAATACTTTTATTCCACTTCGTTTTAGAACCAATCATTCAAACAGCTGTTATTCACAATTCGAGTTTTAAAACTGAACGGCGAAGCGCCCATTTAGCTCCTAACATCTCAATGCAAAATTTAGATAAGAAGAACCGAAATCAAGGCGCTTCTTTTTGCATCTTGTACTGCTACTGACCTTTATTATAGCATTTAAAATATACGAAGACACTTGAGCACTTTGAAGATGTCAACCTACCGGCGAAGCAACTAGTGACCAAATAATCATTCGAAGGCGGTCAATAAATGAAGCCCAGAAGATCAGATGTTCCTGAATCTAGAGCTGAAGGCTGGTCATCTCGTAGTTCCAGGGCTCCTTGGTTCAATCATTTCATTATTATTGTTATCTTTATATTGTAACTTCGTTCAATTCCCAAGAGTTGGAACATATCTGTGCTCGTATCGCCAAGCAAAGAGGACACATGAGCGGGGGCTATTTTACAACCCCGTTTATAGCTACTACTGTAAAGCCATGCTGAAGTTAGGCATGTAGGCCTGGATTTATGTTCTATCGAAGCTGAAGGCCACAATGCATTTCCTAAGTCCACCTTTTGTTAGCCAAAGCCAGGCGTAAACGTGGTGTAAAAGTGTGAAGAATCTGTTTTTGTTTGTAAAACAGAAACCGCTGCATAAGCTATAGCTTTAAACAAATTTATTATTCCAACAATTACCGAAAGGAGAGATAAATATCTCGGCGAGCTCAATCACATCGATACCCAACACGAAAGTGGCGCATGGTTTGCGCGCTGCGTGATTGTTATCTTATGAACAGTTTAGTACCTGACACACCTAAATACATAAGCGACAAGTAATACATTGAATACCTGCGCACAGGCGAACACAAAACGTTCTCATCTCATCCATGCTCGCGAGGCGCGCTTGAAAAGCGTGAGTTCTTGCTAACAATGCGGCCTAGTGTTTTGTATTTGATGCAAAGGCACAAGGTGTACGAGCTTTGGTGCAATCTTTCATATAATACAAGGACATCTAAAGCGTTAGATGTCCTAAATTAACCAAATTTAGGTTTTCTTCATGTTCAAGACCACTTTTTAGTTTTTTTAACACTTATTTTGTCAACATGAAAAGGAGGCTACTTCATCAAATTAGCATTAAAAGTTTGAACTTAAACAGTTAAAACATCCCCATTCGTTCAATATTCCTCACCGCCCAAATACTATATTGTCACAAGGCGTGCTCGTCACCGGAATCCACAGAACATGAGAATGCCAAAAACTAAGTTTTATTAATGAGGCAAACTGGTTCTTTGAACAAAAGAACAAGCGGACCAGAGTGGTGGGTAAACGCACGGCTGCTGCTGAGCGAAAAGAGCAACCTGCCGCTTAAGTGCTGCCAGTATTTAGGCACTGGGCAGTCACACAAGACTCGCACATACGTATCATCATATATCACCCGGCTTGATCGTAAGTGTAAAGCTTATCTCAGCAGTCTGTAACCCTTGTAAATAGCCCAACTGCTGTAGTTTTATGGTTCCAGCTCCCGGCGTGGCACGTGTCATTACGCAGCGGGAGAATTGTGCTCATGTAGGAATCAGTAGGGTTGCTCAGATTTGAGTGCATGTTAAAAATCCCCAGGTGGTCGAAATTTCCGGAGCCCTCCACTTTGGCGTCTCTCGTAATCATATGGTGCTTTTGGGACGTTAAACCCCACATGTCAATCAATCAATTAGTAGGATGGTGTTACTGCACGATATAGTCCACCAAACTCATTCCTCGACCTTGGTAATGTGTATCTAATAATTTTGCAGTTCTAAAACGCTTTGACGAAAAGTTTGTTAGGACGTTCATTTTTATTTCAATAAAACGCTCAAGATGCATTTCCAACATATAGAAGTTGCAGAAATGGAGTAGAACTACCCTATCAATCCTGGAGTGGGAATCGGCCAACCTTTTTCATTTCGAGGTGTGAAAAGGAATGAAATAGCGGCATGTCCTGATTCCCCAGAATAGAAAAGTTATGGAATGGAGTCACTCTTTCTGCAACACTGCTTCTAATATACCAAATTTGGTATTACAGTTCATTTTTTAAAAGGCGCCCCTCACGCCGTGGACGCGGACTACAGTCTGCCGTCATTGTGAGGGCTCCACCGCAGACGACGCAGGCTGTGTGTTCCAGCGACACTGATGCGTGTTCCTTGGAGCGCACAGAGACACCTCTTGCGTTCCTGCAGGACGAAAACCACGTCGGAGGGGCACGCCGATGAGAGTCTCTTGCATGCCGGTTTCATGCATTGCAAGTCATAGCTAGCCAAACTGCTCGTCCAACCCGTTGAAGAGTACAAAATATTGCTCACGGAGCAGCGGAAGCAGCTCAGAAAGCTTATTGGAGAGTACTAGGAACTCGTTCAAACTAGAAAGTGGTGCGACTGCAGCGAATGATACGCAGAATTAGCCGCCAACACAAACATCACAACACTCACGCATTTGACGGCTCGCTTTTCATGCCCTTGTGATGGCGCTAGCTATCTCATGCTCTTTTGCGAAGCGAAACTGATGAAAAGCTCCCCGTCAGGTGGCGTATTTATAAAAATGGTCTATGGGACGTGAATGGGTAACAAAGGTATCTAACTGGTGCAAACATGATAATAAGATACGTGTCTGCTAAGAACATGACTACACGCCACGCTCATGATGCAGTCGCGGCCGTTTTGCTTGGTTCACATGCACAAAATTTTTTATCACGGCACGTGAATGGTTGTTAAAAGTATACGACTGGTGGAAAAATTATAAGTATCAGACATGTGTCATGTGAGAACACCACTACATGCCACATTCATGATGCGCTCACGGCCTTTTCGCTAGCTTCACATATACGTGATTCGGTATTACGGGACATGAATGGATGACGAAGATATATTACTGGTGCAAACACAATAATCATGAGATGCGTGTAAAGTAACGATTCTACTCACATGTGTGTCATGTAAGACATGACTGCATGCTACGCTCATGGTGTGCTCGCGGCCGTTTTGCTAGCTTCACATATATTATGTGGGTGTTACGTGACGTCAATGAATGACGAAGGTATGCGACTGGTGCAACCATCATAACCATGAGATGACTACATGCTTCGCTAATAGCGCGCTCGCGGCCCTTTTGCTAGCTGCACATATATCAAATTTGGTATCACGTGATGGTAATTGACGATGAAGATAATTGCCACGATCAAACATGTATACATGACATAGAAGCCCTGTACGGCATAACTTACGTTCACCTCTCAACATCGTGCTGATTTTAAAGGCATATAGCAATTTTTCTTATTCGTGCTTCACACATCATCATTCCTATTGTAAGTGGGATCTGCCAGTTTTTATTGAGTGCTCACATGCAACGTGAGCAAATGCAAGGGCGTTTTTCAATCCCTTTCTTATATGCCGTTTGCATTGCGTTTTGGGAACTTTTCACTATCTGTCATTCTCAATTCTTTAACAAAATATTCACCACTTCTAGTTTGCTGACGCTAGGACAAGTGGTCTACGAAGACAAGTTCATAGTATCGTGCGCAACCCAAGACAGAAACAAAAGAGTACACCAATGTTTCCTTGACTTCGATTGTAAGCAAGGACTCACCTTAACCTAAAATAGGTCTGCAAGAAGTAAAAGGATCGCAACAACGAGCAGCTGAGCGGTTGCGTAAGAACAACGCGTAAACACTAACATAAAAAAAATTGATGCACAGTGTTATTGATGACTTGCAATGACGTTTTCGTAGCTTGTCTTGTCATACGCAAATACCACTTCATTTTTTGTGGTAAAATACAAGGGTCGATGAAAAGTTGTGGCGTTGGAGAGTCCCTACTTGAATTACTGAAGTGGAAGTGGAGGAAATTAGTTTCGGGTTAAAAACACCCAATGTTTCCAGAAGCAAGATTCAACCTTTACTAAAATATTACTACTACTACTATAGATGCAGCCCCTATCAGCACAGCATTTTAGTCGCTCCCTGTCTACATTCAAAAGCGAATATCATGTAGCTTGTGACATGATTTTTCCCTCATATATTGTCAAAATACCTTATATTTTTTTAAAATAACATTGAGGCTTGGTTGGTGCAATAGTCTCTCAACCTAATATTTGAATACTCAATTACTTGGCGTGAAAAAGAAGTCGAGAGAGGATTGAATCAACCATGCATCCGTGTCCTTCTATGAAAAAGGCGTAGTCTGTCTTGACAGCTCATACGAAGAAAATCACACGTTTCTCTTTCATCTTCCTTCTGGACACGTGATTATGTATCCTCACAAGTGGCTCATATATCATCATCATCGTGATATACCATAATATCATCATCATCATCATCATATATGATGATGATTATGATAAAAACTGGAAAGAATTGAAGGGGATTTCTATTAGTGTTAGCCATAATTACGCAAAGGAAACTGTCTACGCTAGAAAAAAAGTTATGGCAAAGCTGCGAAACCGAAAGGGCAAAGGGAGCAAAAGTGAATTTGATTCATGACAAGCTTAAAGTGAACGGCGAGCTTTATCAGTGGGATCCGACACGAAATATTCGTACTCAATGCAAGCAACAAAAAGATAACGAGGATCGTAACCACAGCTCTGCAACTTCCACTCATAGCAGCTCGAATGTGTCAAAGCTGACCGATGGAAGTGGCATAAAATCATCTGAGAGGGCGCGTTCATAGCTAAGAATTCTTTCACTGAATGCGCGAAGCATTGTAAATAAAGTAACCAAATTAGAAATCTTGTTCATTACACACTGCCCTCATGTTGTTCTCTTAACGGAGACATGGTTGAATAAGGCTATAACAGATAACTGCATCCTACCGCAAGGATACAAGATTTTTCGGTGGGACAGGGACACCCGAGGTGATGGTGTGGCAGTGATAATTAAAAACAACGTAGCGGCAACAATACTACATTGCCAGTTGCCAGAAACAGTGTGGTGCAAGGTGAATTATGCTAATTATACGCATCTCATTGGAGCCGTCTACAGACCACCCGGAAGTCCACCCGAGTTTTTAGAAGAATTAAATATGTTTTTGTGTGATCGTGTAAATGAAAACAGAAGATTGATAATGGCTGGTGACTTTATTTAGCACATATAAATTGGGTAAGCTTTTCAACTGGTCATGCGGAAACCTGTAGTGCTGATAGGTTATTAGAGCTGATGTTTTCTCATAACCTCACACAAATTGTAAAAGAATATACACGAGTTACTCCTACGTCACAGTCAATGTTAGTCTTGGTTTCCATATCGAGTAGAGTGACTGATTATGCCGTATCAGTTGAAGACGGCATATCAGACCACAGAATGGTTGTGGTTGATGTATTGATGTATTTTTTAATACCGGCTTCCGAGCAAAGCGTCATGTGTATGCACATATCGAAGATTACGATCGTGCTGATGATACGGCAATCCTAGACTTTTTAGAAATGTCGCTTGGCGAATTTCAGAAGGCATCAAAACTTGAGTTCGTTGAACAGATCTGGAAACGTTTTAAGGAAATTCTAGGTTACTGTTCAGACAACTTCATACGCACTCACGTTAAAAATACCAAACGAAGAAATCCATGGATGAGTTGGAAAATAATTCACATGAAGCATAAACTAAAACGACTGCGCAGAACTCATAGGGCCTCGACCGAAATATCATGTGCTAAAAAAACTTGAAAGCAGAGATAGCGCAATCCAAGAAACATTTTTTTCAATAATACACTCACTAGAGAGAGAGAGAGAGAGAATAAAATGAGGGAAAGCCAGGGAGGTTAACCAGAAAATGGAGCATCCGGTTTGCTACCCTGCACTAGGGAAAGGGGGAATGGGGAAGAAAGATTGGAAAGAAAGCGAAGAGGGGAATAGACCCGCGCGAAAAAAAAGGGGGGGAGCTGGGGTGCTACAGTCTATACAATAGGCTGCTACCACGCAAAAAGTTCAGTAAGGCCTTCACTGATTTTCTGTGAGCACACAAATCATGTCGTCTTTCCAGCACTGATTGTTCAGACAAAGGTCTGTCGTCAAGGCGAGCTAACGCAGCAGCTAGTTGCCGTCTTTGCACGCTGTAATGAGGGCAGTGACAGAGAACGTGCTCTATAGTTTCATCACTGCCGAAATGACTGCAAGCAGCACTGTCTTCCATGCCGATTCGGAAGGCGAAAGCTTTGATGAAGGCGACACCAAGCCATAGTCGGCAAAGCACCGTTGTCTCGAGTCGAGAGAGTCCAGACGGAGGCCGGAATCGACGAGACGTGTCCAGTCTACGCAGTCGCGTGTGCCGTAAGCATTCGGTGTTCCACAGGGTTTTTAATTCTGCATTAGCAATTTTCCGGATGGTCATTGCAGCATCAGTCCTTGAAATTGGTATAAATTTTTCTTCACCATCTTCGTGTGCTGATCGGGCCGATGCATCGGCATGTTCGTTGCCCAATATGCCACAGTGACTTGGAAGCCACTGAAAGGTGATTCTGTGTCCTTCGCCGAAGAGGTGGTGAAGCAGCTCTCTAATTTCCAGCACTAGTTGTTCATGAGGTCCCCGGCGTAAGGCGAATATCAAACGCTGTAGTGCTGCCTTAGAGTCCGTGAACACGCTCCATTTCTTGGCTTCTTGGTGTTAATTAACTTAAATTGCGCTACGTAGAGCAGCAAGTTCCGCAGCTGTCGATGATGTCTGGTGGGATAAACGAAACTTCACCGTTGTCGCTGTTGCAGGAAAGATCACCAACCCTGCAGACCCATCCACTTTGGTTGAAGCGTCAGTATATAGATGAGTATGCTCACTGTATTTCTCATATAACATGAGAAGAGAAAGCTGCTTTAGCGCTAGAGACGAGAGCCGGGCTTTTGACCCTATGCCTGGAACCGTGAGTTCAACATGTACATAGGTCATACTCCATGGGGGATTTGAAATCCTCGATGGAGTTGTATATCCCGTAGGAATGCGTGTGCGATATGACAAGACTGTCTGGCAAAATGAGGCACGAGGTCGGGCTTCTGGAAGTGAAGCTAGATGATGGGCAGGGGCACGAGTAAGATGCCTCACGTGTGCTCTGAGCACTTCCATCATGATATGCGTCTTTACCGGGTAATCATTAGCGATCTCGATTGTCTCAGCTGTTGATGAACATCGCGGTAGCCCCAGACAAACTCGCAGAGCCATAGCCTGGATGCTTTCGAGAGTCCGAATGTTGGTTCTACAGGTGTTGGTCAACACAGGCAAACTGTAGCGCAAATAGCCAAGAAAAAGCGTCTTGTACAATTGCATCATTGCATGTACTGAAGTCCCCCAGGTTTTTCCTCCGAGATACTTAAGTTAGCGATTTCTGTCAGCCTCTTCTTCAAGTGGGCCACATGTGGGCCCAGCAGAGGTCTCTATCAATGAATATGCCTAGAAATCTGTGCGTCCTGACATATGGTATGACTTGGCCATCGATTGCTATAGCGTATGGTCTCATTGGCTTTCGGCTAAAAGCAATCCATGCGCATTTCGCTGGCGAGATTTTCAGACCCTGGTTTTTAAGGTACACTGATACCAACGTCACAGCTTTCTGAAGTCTTGCGCGTACCTGAGGTCTTGTCACGCCAGATGTCCAGACGCAGATGTCGTCAGCGTACATGGATAACTTGACCACACTTGGTAGTCGTTCTACAAGACCAATGAGAACGAGGTTGAAGAGGGTTGGACTCAAGACGCCACCTTGCGGGACTTTACAATGCGTTGGGTGTTGGGAGGTTGGACCATCTGCAGTGTTCACAAACAAGGTCCACCCTTGTAAATAACTGCGTGTCCAACAATACAGTTGCCCGCCTAGGCCCACTGACTCAATGGTTTCGAGGATGGCGTCATGTAGAACGTTGTCGTATGCTCCTTTTACGTCAAGAAACATGGCTGCAGATAGTCGTTTACCTGCCTTTTGTTGCTGTAAATATGTGACGAGATCTACAACATTGTTGATCGAGCATCGGTGACGGCGAAAACCAGCCATGGCGTTCGGATATATCTCATAGTATTCCAGGTACCATTCAAGCCTGGCCAAGATCATTCTCTCCATTACCTTTCCTACGCAACTTGAGAGTGCGATCGGTCGGTAAGAGGCAATGTCCAGGGGAGATTTGCCAGGCTTAAGGATCGGTACCAAGCGGCTAATCTTCCAATCTTGCGAAACGACGCCAGCTTGCCAGGAATCGTTGAAGATGTTAAGGAGTGCTTCTCGTGCCCGTTTACCAAGGTTGCACAGCATCCTGTATGAGATATCATCCGGGCCAGTTGACGACGACTTATTACATAAGACGAGCGCCGCATCGAGCTTCTGTGATGTAAACGGTAGATCCATGCGTTGGTCCCGTGAGGGAGGAATATGATCCACTGTATGTAGGCTTGTGTACGCTGTCTGGCTCACGGTTATAGCGCAGAAATCTTCTGCTACTTCAATTTCATGCCGGCGATGAAAAAGTGCGAGCGCTTTGAAGGGAAAACGCTGTTCTGGAACAGAACGTAGGCCTCGCACAATTCTCCTTATCCGAGACAGTGGTTTATGAGGATCTAGTGACGCACAAAATTTCCTCCATTGTTGGCTGTCTAATTTGTCAAGGCGCCGTTGTATCTTCTTTTGGATGCGCCGGGCTGTCCGTAGATCGTCTGTGGAAATGGTGTGTCGGTATCGTCTTTCGGCACGACGGCGGATCGCACGAAGTCGCTCCAGCTCGAGGTCACATTCAGAGTACTTCGAAGAGCATATTATTGTGCGCATAGCCGCATGTGCAGTTTCCTTATTAGCTTGCTGAAGACCATTGGATAGGCCTTCTTCACAAGCATCCTCAAGTTGAGTTTTGAACACACTCCAATCTATTCTTTGTGTTGTGGTAGAGGAGTACGTGTTTGAAATACCTTTAATCTTCAGGTAAGTGGGGATGTGGTCGCTTCAGTGTGTTTCAATGTCCAAAAACCACTTTACCCGTGTAGCGAATCGGCGTGAAACAAAGGACAAATCAAGGCAGCTGCTATATGTAGTGCCCCGTAAAAACGTAGGACTGGCGTCATTCAGAAGGACGAGACCGTGGTTGGAAACCAATGATGCTAGACGTCGTCCCGTTGAATTAAGCCTTGAGCTTCCCCAAATGGGATGATGCGCATTGAAATCCTTAGTGATAAACTACGGACCCGGACGTGCCCTTAATATGCCGTCTAGTGTGTTGGCGTCGAAATGACTTGATGGGGATATATACACGCCTAGAAGTGCGAATGTCACCTTTCCTTTTTTAACAGACAAGCACACATAATGAATGCCGTCGTGAGGTTGCACTGGCTGGACGACGTAAGTAAGCTCCCGGCGAATAAATACAACTACCTTGCTACTTTCTATGTCACTTGAAGAGAAAAATGACTCGTAGCCAGATAATCTGATAGGGTGCGACAATTTCGGTTCACATATAATCATGATAGGAAATCGGTACAGATGAACAAACTGGCGAAAATCAGATATGCGGGATCTCAGACCTCTTGCGTTCCACTGGGAAATCGCCGCTTCTCTGACCTCCTGACGGAACGACTTGTGATTGTCGGCCATGGCTTCACTGGAGGCTTGCAAGGACCGGACTCAACGCGTCCAGCACCTGTAGACCGCTCCTAGCAGTTGGCGTATCGATGCTTGTCAGAAGACTTCTGATGACACTCACAATGGATCGCAGCATAGGAATAATTTGACGATCTGCTGTTGGAGCCTCGTCATCAGTAGCATTGGCTTTCACTTGGAGCAGAGAGCGGGAAGGCTGCTCGGAAGGCCGTGTGTTCGTAAGCACCGGCCAGTCTTCAGGGGAGAGAGGCTTCGCCGGTGGAGGTATCCTTGTACTCTCTGGCTTTCTACTGGACGTTGATGGTGGTGTAGACTGAAGTGGTGCATGAATATCACCACGACTGGAGCGCTTCCGTCGGTGGCGACGTCGACGCCGGATTTTCTGTGAAGCTTCTCTATGGGTGGTGTTATCTCTGACCTTTCTTTCGGGATACCCATTTCTTTCTTGAGTCTTGGGCATTCCTTAGACGTGGCTTCATGCGTACCTCGACAATTACCGCACCTATAAGTTGTTGCACAACAGGTGTCTACCGTGTGCGCCTCCGCGCACCGGGGGCATACGGTAGAGTTCGCACAGACGCCCTTGACATGACCGATCTTGAAACACTTGTGGCACTGAAGCGGCTTTGGGACAAAATGCCGTACCACATGCCGGAAATGTCCCACCTTGACGTGCGTAGGGATGGAGTCGCCCTTAAAGACTATCTTAACGCAGCGGCTGTTCCCGAGGCGGCTTATATGCTTAATGACCACTCCTTCGTACGCCGGTTTTATCAGAATGGGTAGATCCGTGTTTGGGATTGCCAAGTCAATCGGTACGAACGCTCGTACTTTGACATCTCCAAACTCTGTCATCATTCGAATCTTCTCCAGCGTGTCTGCATGTGTTGTGTCAACAGCTAAAACGTTCTTACGTGTGTTTAGCCGGACCTCTTTGATTTCATTCTGTGCTATTCCCTCAAGAACATTGGAAATGGCTTGCCTGTTCAATTTTCGAAGGCTGAGGGAAGGATCCACGGGCATGAAGAGAATGGTATGCGGCCAGCGTTCACTCCTTGCCTTCACGGTTGACGTGCTTGCTGGTGATGACGTCTTGATGAGCCTCCTTTTGGCCTTGCGGCTCATCACAGACACGAAGCTGCCATCTGATGAGTCGTCGCCGTCGACAGAGTAGATGTCCATGTCTTCACTGGAGCTGCACCAAGAGCCTGGTTTCCTTGCGGAGCTTACAAATGTTGAGCTGTAGCCAGACGGGCCAGCAGTTCGTTCTTCGTCCATGGGCACGAGAGCAGGAGCATCTCTTGAGCCGTCGCTGGTGATGGACCATGAGCCTTGAGCCACAGAAGAGCTTGAGGGCGCTGACATTTGACCATGTGGGCCTGTAGAAGTTGCCGCTGCCATCGCCACAAGGCGGGACGCAGAGAGCGTCCCAGGAATCGTGGAAAATATAACGAAACACAGTTAGTAGTGACAGACGCGTTCTATCACTAAGTAACTTCGTCGTCGTCTCCAATACACTCACTAAATTTCTAACAAACTCACCACGTAAGTTGTGGCTGTTTTTAAGCAAGCGAATGAGGGAATTGATCCTATTGTAGATGGAAAAGAAGTAATCACAGAAAAGTCAGATATAGCTGAAAGACTCAATCAATTTTTTCAATCGGTTTTCTGTAAACATCAGGGTGACAACGATGAAATTCAATCGGGTACTACAGTGACACTTCAGGAAGATGATATTGTAACGGCCGGCAGTTCAAGATCGTCTGAGATCATCATTCGCTTTGTTGGCTTGTCGAACTACGTGACCCAGCTGGTTGGTTGGCACGCTGGGCCTTCTGGCTTCAAGAATATCATTATTTTGTGACCTACAAGAGCGGTCGATGTCACGCAGATGCTGACTGCTTATCTCGTCTTCCATCTCCGACTGTGGATGCTGATGATGATGATTTCGACAACTACCTGGCCGCAATTTCATCCAACTTCCAAACTTGGACGTCTTTCGTTACGAGCAACAGCGTGACCCTCCGCTGAAACCAATGATTGATGTGGCTCATAGCCTTAAACGCGCCACGCCATTCTTGATTCATGACGCCCTACTATATCGCAAGAATACCTCCAGCAATGTTTCCACACTACTCCTCGTCGTGCCAAAATGCCTGCGTCTTGCGGTATTTCAAGCCATGCACGATGACTTCACGTCTGGGCACCTTGGATTTGCCCGAACGCTTCACCGTATCCGACAACGTTTTTACTGGCCTCGACTCTGGAAGATCACCAAGCACTACTTCGCAAGTTGTGATGTCTGCCAACGCCACAAACAACCTAACACACCATTAGCCGGCCCACTGCAGCCGGGTAAGCCACCGACATCACCATTCGAAAACGTCGGCATAGATTTACTGGGCCCTTTCCCCAAGTCTACCACCGGCTGCCACTGGATTATTGTGTGCGTAGATTACGTGACGCGGTAAACTGAAACGATGGCGGTTGCTTCAGCCACATCTTCTGATGTGTCAGGATTTCTTCTACACTCGATCATACTTCGTCACGGGGCCCCTCGTGTGGTGATGAGTGATCGCGGCCGACAGTTTACTGCGGACGTTGTCGAAGAGTTGCTACGGCTTTGTGGGTGTCAGTATCGCTATTACACGCCATACCACCCTCAGACCAACGGCCTCACTGAGCGCACCAATCGTACCATCATCAACATGCTTTCAATGTACAGTCGCGGCCACTGTTAGAGGGAACGCGGCACGCATGGCCGCTCTCTTCGGGCCACCAAGCGGGCACCGCGCGAAGTATTTTGGCGCAAGCGCAATCAGTGCCAGAGGCGGAGTTGGCTGCGCGTCGTCTGCTACGGTGCCTCCCACTTCGCCGCACACGCTCTGGTCCAAAGTACGGTAGCTATGGAGCTGGATAGAAAGTATTTGAACTGGGTTATCTCGGCGCGCCCTTCATGCTACACCCAGTATTGGGCTTCGAACTTCAGACGTTCGTTTTTGTCGCAAAATGAAGTTGGTCGCTGAAATTTCACTTGGTTACAAAAAAAAATAGAGCACGAGGCATAAGATTAACAGAGGGTGCCTTGGATGCTTCGCATGTCAAACAGCGCATTTAGGAAACGAAAGTTACGCCCACTTTTGATAAAACTCTGCTCGTTATGAGTTTAAAAGGGGCTGCATGCGTTCTTAGTGTGGCATTTCATCAAAGCAATACCTTCCGGCAAGGCCAGAGTTCCTGAGAGTGAGCGCTGGGAAATCGTCGAGCTCTATTTCAAGGGTAGGTCGCAGCGAAAAATCGCCGGAGCGACGGGAAGAACGCTCAAGACAGTCAACAGGATCGTAAGAGCATTTAAATCTTGCCGCCGGATCAAGAATGCTCCGCGGAAGCCGAGGTCTCGAGTTACAACTGAACAAGAGGATGCTTGGATCGTTGCGGCGGCAGCCGTGAAGCCAGGTCTCTCTGCTCAGCAAATCAAAAATACCCTCGACTTGAGAGCATCCGTGACAACGGTCAAGCGACACCTCCGGGAAGCGGGTCTGAAGAGCGGGATTGCAGCCCAAAAGCCTCTTATTCGTGCTCAGAACAAAAAGAAACAGCTGCAGTTTTCTCGACAGCATGCGCAACGTTCAAGTGAGGAGTGGAACCAAGTCGTCTTCAAAGACGAGTACACGTTCACTACATCGTGCGATCAGCAAGCCCGTATTTGGCGCCCTGACAACACCCGGTAAGCTACACGAAAGTGTGTTTTTGGAAACGTGCTTTTCGTAAGAAAGAAATGTCCTTCCAGCATGGGCTTTCAATTTTGTACTGTGAATACGTGTAAATGGGTGTGTCATTCCGTTTGCATGCACACATCTTGAGACTTCCGGATGCTTTCGTTTTCATGATGATTATTGTTTATGAGGCTTAACGGCCGACGCTACACAGGCGATGCGACGCGTCGTAGGGGGGGGGGGGGAGGCGCTCCGGAATAATTTTGACCACCTAGGAATCATTAACTTGCACCCAAATCGTTTAGAAGAACGCAGTGACGACTTATGAGACTACTGTTAATCGTAAAGGCATTTCAAACACTGCACGTTTAAACATAGCTTGAACAAGTTCGTAATGGCTTCAACTATCTGTGCGTTTCCTTATTTTATGCGTTCACAATCGGTAGTCTAGACACCCAAATGTTCTTTTCATTTTTTTCTTGATGCAGGTACCAGCCAAAGTTCTTACAAAGGGTCTCAAAAAGCGGAAGGTAAACTGTAGATTTTTGGGGCATGATCACAAAAGACGGTCTCGGACCTCTTGTGAGAATCGACGGTAAGTTCACAGCGAACAAGTACTGCGAAATTTTGACCACATTGGCCCATCGCGAACTTGCAAAGGTGCACTTCTCCGGGGCTGGTCCTGTATTCCAACACTACCGTTCGCGTGTGCACACTTCGAAAAAAGTTTAAGCCTTACTACACCAGCTCAACATCGCCGTTTTAGAGTGGCCGCCCCAGTCACCAGACTTTAATATTATTGAAAATATTTGGGGCCAAATGAAAGCGGCACTCGCATCCAAGCCCCTCCATGTAATGTCAAGGGACAGCCTTTGGAGAGCAGTCCACGCTGAATGGGAACGCCGTAAGCTGGATGCCACCCTTGTGGATTCGTTATACAGTTTCCTGCCACGTAGGATGGCTGCCGCGATTGTTTCCGTGGGAGATGCAACCAGGTATTAAAAATCGCCTTCGTCATTAGTTCGAACATTGCACCCTGCTGCCTCGATTGTCTCCGAAAGGATGGAGACCATCATCTAAACTTCATTTGCAGCCGTGGTCTTGGCTTCATCGTATATATAATAAGTCTGAAGTACTGATTTATCAGTATCTCTTGTTTTTACTTTCTTAGCATGCCAATTATGAAACCCACCCTCTGTGATCAAACGGAACTTTTAAAGGTAAAAGGCGCTGTTATTATTTAGGCGTACAGCATGCCTGCGCGCTGTCATAACTGCTTTATAATAATATCTATTGACGCGCCATCGCTACAGGGTTTGTGTATTCCAAAGCGCGCGCGCAATCTAGGTTTCGAGGCGAAGTGGGAGGCACCGTAGCAGACGACGCGCAGCTAACTCAGCCTGTGGCGCTTATTGCGCTTGCGCCCCAATAGTGCGCACGGCGCCCGTCGTGTCGCTCCGCGGAGCGCGGTCACCCGCTCCGTGTTCCCTCTTACAGTGGCTGCGACTGTACGTCGCAGCGGATCACAAGAACTGGAATGCCGTATTACCTTTTGTTACATACGCCTTTAATACAGCGAAACACGAATTCACGGATTATACGCCTTTTTTTCTTCTCTATGCTCGTCATCCACAAAGTTTCCTCGACACCATACTTCCTGTTTCGACGAACGAAAACGCCAGTGTCGCTCTGACTTTGTGTTGCGTCGAACAAGCTCGTCGACTTGCTCAGCTCCAAACTTTTTACTCCCACGCTCGCGCGAAAGACCGTTACGACGCAAAACACCCGCCCGTGACTTTCGCAAGAGATGATTTGGTCTGGCTGAGGACGCCTGTTCGAAAGAAGCGACTTTGCCAGAAGTTTCTTTCTAAGTACTCAGGACCATTCGTCATTACTCAGTGTCTAAGTGACATCACTTACGCTGTTGCGAAAGTGACAGCTCAGAACCGGCGTTCGCGCAAGACGCAAATTGTGCACATTGCCCGTTTGAAGCCTTACAACAACCGATCGCTTCTACTCGCTCGGTGAGCTTCGTCTGGCCCGGAGGGAAATGTACCGTGGACTGAAAGAGCGAGGAAGAAGAAGAGATCGGACGCTCTCGAGGGATGGTGATTCGGCAGTGACGGTAGAGCCCTGACATTTTTTTCAGTGTAAATAAACCCATGACATCCGTAAAAATATAAATATTAACCGAGCAGGCATATTCAATCAACCACTTCTTTTAAATACCAAAAGTTGATGTGGACCTGACGGTATATCGAATCAATTTTCGCGACGATTTGCAGAGTGGCTGTCGTACTACCTTGCCGGCAACGGGCTCGGTCGTGTTGTATATCGCATGCACGAAATGCATTGCGAAGGCCAGCTTCGGCGTCTGCAGTTCGCCTGTGCTTTGCGATCACCTGAAAACTTGCCGCCATTGCCGTCGGCCCTTCGTATGCTCACTCATCGAGTGCTCACCTGTCTACGCCGCCGCGATGAGCTCCGGGCTGACGATATTGGGCTGAGACCTCGTCCCTGTGTCGGGAGTCGTCGAAAACACATTGCGGGTTCTCGTAAAGAGCTTGGTTGAAGTATGTCATGCGCTGTAAGTGCACCAGCACGGGCTGGTGGGGCTTTCGCTAGCGTTGGAACTCACTGAAAATTGGTCGCCATTACAGTTGCTTTTCCCGTCAGTCGGTCGCAAGCAGCTAGGCGCCATCCGCTGGCTGTGGCGGAGGACTCACATTTGCGCGCTGCACTCGCTCGAGTTTGTGGAAAAGGGCCGCATTACGGTCAATTTCTTCGGCGCTAGCTCCAAACTAGCTCGGCGCTGTTCGTGGCGGCGGCCAAGCGTACGCTCGCTCTCTTGTTCGAAGTTCGCTGATGGCAGACAGTCCACTTGCAGTGTCGTGTTTGGTCTCGCATTCGCTTGCTTGAGCTGAACGACGTCGCTCGCTTAGGACTCACCGACTTGTTAGCGGCACGACGGTACGCGGAGTTGTGGCTGCGGCCGCCGCTCCTAAGCTGCTGCTCTACGGGAATCAAAATGAGTATTTGACGATGTGTGACCTTGTGGTAAATTTATTAGGTTGTCATATCCCATGAATGTTTTCATTTCACCTTGCACGTATGTATCATACGCAGCTGTATTAATCCTCTGTCACGCGTGAGTCACTATTTTACATGCTTATTGTGCAGCCGTGGGCACACACCGCGCTGAAGACTGTGTGCGCTGGCGTCTGCGATACCTGTCATCCATCTCTTTCGTCAGAGCAGCTTTAGAAGGACTGTGCGAGATGTGAAGGTAAGGTAATTGTGTGTGATATTTTAACGCTTGTTTTTATAATAACGTGCATGTACTTGTCTTATGCGTGCATCTTCATCTTCTGTCACGTGTGTCTAACTATTTTTACTATACTATTGTACGTGCAGCCGTGGAAACACAACCCGTAGGAGGCTGCATGCGCTGGCGTCTGCAATGCCTGTCATCTATCGCTTCCGTCGGAAGATCACCCCAAAAAGTGAACAAGATTTGACAACAAGACTAGAATTGTACACTTCACAATGAAGTCACTTGAAAGAGTAGAGAAACTTCATGTGTATGTAGAAAAATAACAAATTTTGATGTCTCGCTTTTGTCGTTCGCAGTTGCCGTGACTGCGAAAGCAGTTGCACATAGGTGGCTATTTCTCGCTTGTTTTTTTCTACGCAATAAATTGCTCACTGCATGCGAAAACAGGCGAAAAAAGTATTAGGCCTGGTGGAAAATAAACAAAGGCAATTTTGAAGCGGGGACAAAATGTTCACCTGATTGATATATTTGAGTGGATCAACCGTTCGTCCGGCAAGGTGCAACTGCAAGGAATAACGGTTGCCCGGTAAAGTGTAAATGTGGGGATTAACAGTTGCTATATAAGGTGCAAATTTGAACATGAAATGTTTGTCCTTCGAGGTGAATTGTGGGACTAACGGTTACTCACTAAAGTGTAAATGTGCGGACCTGTGTAAATGTGTAAGTACCTAGAGCTCACCTGTGGAGACAAACTGTTCGACCCGGTGCCGTTAGTGTTTAAACGAATTAAGGGTTGTGGCAGCCCTGTTATTCCACAAAAGGACGAACGACGCACCTTTTGAACACACTTTTTTCTTATAGTGTAGCTTGATGTGGGCAGCCCCCATCGCAAGGTAATGTGGCAGAATGATGAGCAGGTGGCTGGCGACAGTTGCCGAAACGGGCCAAATGTCCAGCTAAACCACAAGTAATGCATGCTGGCTGGCTGTGACGTATATGTCAGGAATTCTGCGCATGCTGGCTTCAATACGACATACGTGGTGATGCAAGGGTCTCATCGGTGACAGGTAACATAGATGAATGAAGTCTTTCATTTTAGTAGACAGTGTTGTAGCGGGTGGTGAGTTAGAGGCAATTGTGATGCTTGAGAGTGACTCGGTAGATACAACAGCGCAGTGCTGAAGCACCCCGTGGCAATGCAGTTCATTAAAGCTGCGAAAAAGAATGATGACGACCGCGAAAGAAGCAAAGTTCCACTGAAGAAAGATGTGAAATGCCTCCTCTGTGATGCCTTTGAGGATGTGCTTGAATTTTTCCTCTTCGCTCATGTAGGCGTTCACACGGGGCAAATATTGATGACATCGGCTTGTAGCTCGTATATATGTTTCACCAGGCTGTGAGGCACGCTGTCGTAGGGCTTGTTCGGCGCGAAGTTTTCTCACAGCTGGGGTCCAGAGGACTCCTGCAATTGCTGGGTTGAAGTCAGACCAGGTAGAGAGCTATTTATAGGGGTGTTGAAAAAGAGGCTGACGACCTTACCAAGGTAACAGAGGACGAAACGTAGTTATAAGAGGTTATCTCAGTTGTTTTCACTGACGTGCTCATAGGTAGAAAACTCAGCTTTCACGTCAGCTTCAGCAGTATGGCTGAAATTAGGAGGGCAGAAGTACCGCTATACAGCACCACTGTGGCATCCACAGGTTAGCACAGGTGGTTTCGGACTGATTATTGGCGACGTCGGTCATTACGGTGGTTGCAGCTGGTAGAAACATTTGTTTGCAAAGATCCAAGGTAAGGTCAGCAATGACAGCAGCCTCCAACAAACGCCGTTTCGTGATATATTCAGGAAAAAGGAGGCCTTTGCAGTCAGGGTAGCGGCGGTCGGAAACGGACGAAGATCTCGCGCACAGCAAGAGATGCCCGAGCTGATCTTCTTCCCTGCTTAACTACAATTACAATATAATACGTTCCTTTATTTACACTTTCCACAACAAAAAAGTACAACACAGTCATCTTCGGTCTACATGCTTTGCACAGAGTCAATACCCAAGATACGTGGGATTTGCCGAATTTTTATCTCATGTGCAAGCCTCGTCTAGCGCACTCTATATTACGGAACTAGGGAAGGGTGGCTCTCCCCTGCCCCCCTTGTGTGCATGCCTATTCTACCACTGCAAGTGCGTAACACAAGGCACAGGCTGCAACTTACCTCGACTCAATACTCTGTCACAAGATGTGCAGACAGCCATGATCTCAAACTCAAATTGGCGTGGTCACACCACTTAGGAAAATTGCCTCCAAACGCGTTTTTTAGGGATACGTGTTCTGCGTGCGGAGCATTGCGCAGATGTTCTTCAGTCTTTTCTCAAGTATGTTCGCAATGCGCACGTTTCTATTTCGGCAGAAATTCAATGTTCAATTTACATCGCTACTATCGCTCCATGGAGTAGCGTTTAACTCAAACCACCTATTTATCAGTTAAAAGACAACATAGGTGATGTCAGGGTGTTCTTCCAATCAGCACTCCTTCGATGAAGTTTTCCTCTCGAGTCGCTATTGGGTGTATGAAGCCGACCTGCCTAGTTTTTCGAAGCTTTTAGTTTCAAGAATAGAATGATTTCGGCAGATGATACCTGTGAGTTGATTTCACCTATTACGTCTAACATGGTGATAACGTTGCGAAGTCGCTAATTGTTCAATTTATTAGATTATGTGAATACATTGGTCTTGCCTGGGGTACTTCCTAATGGCCCAGTTGATGATTGTGCTTTTTTATATTATTCTTACAACATTCCGCAGTTGCCAGTTTTGCCCATATAATTAGTCTTGTCCACTCAGTCGCTTCTGGAATGATTCAGTCAATGATCAAGTTTCGGAAGCTTACTTGCATCGTTTTAGCAATTAGAGTTATTTCATACTGCTGATAACAAGCATCCTTCTCCTCAACTAAAAGTCCATTTACCGAAGACATTCCATTATTCAGTGTTGAAGTAAAGCATACTTTGTACGAATCAAAAAGTGACATTAATAATACGTCATTAAACGTGCATTCTACCAAGTGGAAACTACTCTAAACAAATTGTGAAAAAAATATAGGGCGTGTTTTAGTTCACACTTGCACGCATTGTCACTGTTCAAAAGAATTTAAATTATTGTGTTCTCCTTATATTTGATGAGAATTTTTATAAAGAAAAGAATTTTTAGATAGAACAAATTCATTAAATTTCCGCTATTTCGGAATTCTTCGCAAAAGTTGTGCCACTCATTCTGCGTTTACCTTCGTACTGATAACTTTTTTGTTATCTCGGGAGCATCTGGCAACTGTGTCAAAGTTTTAAACAAGTTTTTTCGTCGGTGTTAATAATTTAACAAGATTTCCTCCATTTATCTCCAAGTGAACTTGCCTCGTCCTGCTTATGAGTCTACCGCATCTATATTGCAGCTGTCAGTGAACGCAGTTTACCTATGGGTTAAACCAACTTTACGCGAAATTGAACGTGGGACCTGTAACAATGGGTATGCCCAAATAAGAGCTCATCATAATGCAAGATGTGCTGGTACTTTTCAGTGCATTATTTACGTCGTTAAAGGATTGCACTCAACCACTCAATGCTGGAAACACCTTGTTGCGCTGACTATTTTGTTTTTCCAAATGCTGTTTGTTTTCCAGTTCCTCATACCTAACGGATGAATAACATTCAGAGTTTGTCACAATTCAATGCTCCGTAAATTTGATGAAACACCCGAACTATTCTAGGAATGATTCCAAACATTGATGACAGGTTCCCTTATTTACTGCGTGTGCCACGAAACTTTTATGGAATATCGTGCAATAACCATTTGAAGTTTTACTTACCTCACTAGCACATACCTTAGCAAAATGTATAGGGGCAGTTGTTGGGATTATCCACCTTGCATCTCTGAAAAAAAGCTGGAAAGCTGTCCTCAGATGAGGGTAATAATGAACTGACATATCATTGAACCATTCAATCATGGGGGTAAACGTAGCACAATAAAGTGGCATCATATTCTTTCTTTTCGAAAAATTGAGCATTAGTAATAATCAATCGGTTATATATTATTTCTCATTAAAATATGGGAGTAACGGGAAAAAAGCCGCAGGACTTCAGCTTCACAAAGCTCCGACCACCTGCAAAGTGTAGCAGCAAAATAGAGCCATTTACACGCAATACTTTTGCTAGAAGCGTAACCTTTGATTGCACCTTTGAATGAATTAATATATGAAGTGGGAATATATAGTAGAGACTAGAAAAAATTTCATCATTGTACGCAATACTTCACAGAAAACTCAGCAGACCTCACGCTCTAACACTCAAGCTTCTTCACGTCACGGCGTACCCTAACCCTGTGCTATAGTAGAAGATTTGTCCCAAAATACAGCCAACTAATATATGTTTATTTCAGGCCTAATAGAGCTTAATTAGTATACATGCTCTGGCGGTGCCCCACGTTAGGCTGTGATGAAGTCACTACGCTGTTCAAATGAGAAGATGCTATTGCCGGCTTCGAACTGGAACAACAATTACGGGCAGTCTAACAGGCCCGCCACGCAGCAGGAAGACTTGGTGGTTTCTTCCAACGTGGTAGTGGTCTGGAACGTGTTAAAGCGTGTTCATAAGAACCTAATAAAGTTCGTCCCTAATCCATCTATCTCCCGCTAAATAGAGCCAATTATAGATGCGAAGCAACTAGCGCTAACGCCTACATTACCGGTGGCGTTGACGCTGGCACTCATCTCGACATTGCGCAGGAGAGAAACCTCGGGAGACCCAAAGAAAGACCAGTGTTTTATACTGCAACAAGCCAATCGCTGCTAATGCGCAGTAGGAGACATAAGCCTTCGATTAGACAAAGAGAACGATGTAAGTTAACTCGCACGCTGTGAATTTTCAAGAACGCACAGGAGAAATCTCTTACAGGTACTATCCTGAAGGCCAGGATGCAGTGCTTCTACATACGGAATGGCCAGTGAACGGTTGTGCAGTGCAAGAAGTCGGTTTTCCAACAGAAAAGCTCGCTAGCAGACACTGCTTGCGTCCGCGTGGCCGGACGAGAGATTGGCGAAGAGAGGCATAAGAGAGGAGAGAGAGAAAGAGGTGAGGCGCACGCGCAATAACGATGGTCATGCTGCACGCATTTTTGAGGAAGCTCGATCATAAGAAGCTTCACATCTGAAAAAACCGCCAAACCTGCACGGAACGTGCAGCATTGTTACAGGAAGAACTGGAAGGATGGCCTTACGGAATTTTTTAACACTACTTCGGTAACTGCTGTGAGTACACTTGTGGGGGACCCACTATGCTATTAACCACAATTCTCTGTAGTAAAGGCACATTGGTCTTTATTGTTTGTTTTCGGCACGTACCCACTCTAGGGGATAGGCCAAGAATCAGCAGCTCAAAACTTGCAATGCCATTCTGAAATGTTAGTTACTTCAAAGAAAAAAAATAAAGTGGTAATCACACGTATGACAATGCATGAAAACTGAAAGTAATATGCTTTTGAGCTTGCATATCAGACTGCCGTAAAAACTTGACGAGAACAATGCAGAAGAAAGTAGTTATGTTTTCCTTTATTTTAATAACAGAAATTTTGGAAGCATCACTTCAATTGTACTCCTTTAGTAGTCTAAGAGAAATTACTCACGACATCAAAGACATTCCTGTGATAGTATTCTAATCATGGGGAGCCGAAGCATAAAAGAAGCCGATTTTGGCAAAGGGACGAATGAGAAGCCGTGTTCTATTAATGAAATATTGGTGACACTACTGAAAATAGTGTGCAATAATTTCTTATTTTCCGCAGAATCGGCGCAAGGGTGATATCGTCATGCCAACCCTGTGTAGGCATAGGTTGAATGATGGGACGTGGTCAAGATTTGCTTTACTGAGCTTTACAGGGAAGCTTAGGTGCATGTTTTTTGTTTATGTTGATATTGATTCCATCGCATCTATGTATGTTGCTTATTTTCTATATCTGACTGCATAGAAGTACTCTACGACTAGAAGAACCTCAAGTGGGAGGAGATTCAGAGATACGTGATCTAATGCCAGGGCCACTTTATTTATTTTACCCGACCATGACCCTTGTTCAGGCGCTTTAGCTGAGATAGAACTGATTGATTGATTTGTGGGGTTTAACGTCCCAAAACCACCTTATGATTATGAGAGATGCCGTAGTGGAGGGCTCAGGAAATTTCGACCAGCTGGGGTTCTTTAACGTGCACCCAAATCTGAGTACACTGGCCTACAACAATTCCGCTTCCATCGGAAATGCAGCCGCCACAGGCGGGATTCTCTCCTGCGACCTGCGGGACAGCAGCCGAGTACATTAGCCCCTAGACCACCGTGGCGAGATAGAAGTGAAGACCACAGCGTTTGAGGCCGTGCGAGTTATGTGAAGGTGAAACTGCTGTGAAAACCGAAAGTGAATCAGCTTTTACTATCACCTGCTTCTAATTCTTGGGAATTTTTCAGCGTCACAATGAAATCTATTAGCTCAGCTGCTATAATGAAAATATAACAGCCTGAGCAGCATTGGCTGCGTACCCCCTGATTTGTTATTCCATAAACTATTCATACACAAAAACAACTCTACTATCATTCCATCATCACATCCGTACCACTTACCTCACAATGACTGTGACGTGTACAATACAATGAAAACATGTGTGTCAAAAATACAACCACATAAACTGCAATGTTTTTACGCATAAAAAACAGCCAGAAGAAGTTACAGAAACCTTGTAAAGACTGTTATTCATTTTACCAGAGTAATAGCTGTTAAGATTTTGACATCTGTGGCGCACTTCATGAGATGTGCAGCAAGCGTGGGTCTGATTACGTGATTTACCGAGCAAAAAAAAAGAACAACCACGTACCGTCGTTTTACCCCTCCGCTGTTTTCACTACGTAACCAGCATGCGCTCTTGAAATTACCGCTGTCATGAGCGAGTTCGTGGTGGGGGGGTGCGGGTCTCACAGTGCCGTCATGTAGATTCACGAATGGCAGAAGAGGCGTGAGAAGCTGTGAAATTCGCGCTAAAGCAGCCCCGCGCTGCAGGCACGTGCGTAGAATAACAAACGTCGACGTGGGCAATGGGTATCACTGGTCAACGACCAAAAGTATAAAAGCCTCGACCAATGACAAGGTGGTACGGAGTGCAGTGGATGAGTAAAAAAAAACGAGGGAGAGCAGCAGCTAGAACTCAAACTTTCTCTTGTTTCCCGGCTCGTCTCTCAACTCGAACTCCAGGATTTACTTATTGTGAAAGTAATCCCAGCCGTTCATGACACTTAGGCAACGTGATTCTGGCTGTTACTTCAGTACCAGCCGCTGATTTCATTTCGTCAGCGCCCTGTAGAAGGTAGCGTTCCCCGCCCGGCTTAGGAAAAAACTTCCGCTATTGTCACTGGGCCACGCAACAAACGCAGTTGCCCATCGACAGGCATTATCCTCTTCAGCCTGGAATTACGATGCACTGTTCAAAACGCGTCAAAATTTAAATCATAATTCCATGGCACTCAGTATTACATTCCATCAACAAAAAATATTGAATGTGTTGTTACGTGTGAGTTGCAGTAGTTAAAGAATGTGCAACTAATTATCCCGATATGCGGCTACCAGCGAGCTCCAGTACTTGCATAAAAAGAATTATTTGTTTAGCCCTACATGCATGCGCAGTCACTTATTCATTTTATTCGTTTAGAGCAAGGGAAAAATACTTTTCATGTTGGTTCCGGACCACGCCACGTCGAATGCTCTTTGAATATGGTAGTGTCTCCAGCCAAGTGATCATCTGCAGTAATAAGCAGCAAGATAGTTTTGGTGACCGGTAATTGTCTGCTCAGGAAGCCTGCAAGATTAGAGAGAATGAGTTTTACGCCATTTAAGAAACACGCGGCGTGCGGTGTGCGACGTGCCTCCGAAAGAACGCATCCTCAAATGAGCACACCGTAACTGAAAAGCCCATGCTACTGGAGTGGACAGCACATCATCTTTTTCTCTTTTGTAGGCCATCTGCCTGCTCTTACTGGAAGCCAGAGAATCCAAGGTTCTGTGAAGATTGCTGTCCTCGTCCACTCAACAGGCTCTCCAGCATTGCCAATGTACCCACCACCATCGTGGACGTGAGGGTGAGCACCAATGACGACCGAGATTTTTTGTTTGGTTTAAAGTTACCTACGCATGTCTACGCAGTATTCGCCATGTTAACACTTTGTTGTCAGCACGTGTGACATTTAACTTTGTTTCCTTTGTTTATTTTTTAGGGCCGAGACTTCTTATGGTCGAGTCGCATCGGCGTGTCGTGTCGTCATCACGACCGACAATAAACGGGCGTGCATGGTACGAAATTGAACATATAACGTATAGAAAAAAACAAAACAATTCAGAAAAATCGCCACTTTGGGAAAAGCTGCATTCCGATGCAGTTAGCGGCGCTGAACCACTCTCTCCTACAATCCTGATTTCAAAGTAATATTGTGAATCATTTATCCAGAAAATCTGCCTCCAAATGATGTGAAGAGTTTCTCCTTCAGGCCATTCTGCTTCTTCCGTCTCTTTTTTCTCCTCATCTTCTTCTCATTATTTTCCATGTTCTGTCTCTCATTGTTCATTAGCGAAGATCTTGCTAAGCGAATTACCAGCGCACGCTGCACAGTGTGCCCCTGTCTAGGTTTCAATAAGTGGAGCTCTCAGAAACTTTCCTAGAAAATTTATCCTCGCGAAGTTTAATTATTCGCTCGTCGTAAAACTGCCTTCGTCTACACTTGGTCTGAGGCTCTGTATTAGTCAAACAAGCTAACACCAGGCAAATCTTGCGTGACAACCAAGCAGCTCACCTCTGCAAACGCAGAAACAGTTCATTGCTTTTTGCCGATGTTGTTGTAGGACCCAAAGTTATAGGGCCATTCATACTGAAATAAAGATTGTCGATATGCGCTGTGCATCTTCCATGTTTTTCAAATTGTGTAACAGGCCTAGTCAAAATGTCAAATTGACATAAATATTTTTCTATCACACTTTCTTGATCTCACAGTAAACTTACATCCCACACGTACAGACAATAACACACACACATGCGAGGATTTATAGTGTAGTGAACAAATACAGCGCCTGCTGCTCAAACAAATATTTAAGGCAAACTTATGCCCGTCAACTCAATACACAGCTCTTTGCTAGGGTTGGTTGGTTGTTCCTTAAATTGCTGACGCCATTCTTCACGGGTGATATGCCATGAAATGGACGGCACCAAGTCTTAGAAATAATATTGTTTTACCCACATAATCCGTTTATACTTGAATGTTTGAAAAACGACATCCCCAAAATATAGATTCAAATAGAAAAACGAAAGGAAAAAGAAGAGAAACCTAAAAAGCTCATACGGTTGAAATGTAATTGAATTCATGTCTAAGCTTACCATTCTATTTCTTGTGTTTGCGTTTGGATCTCGCATATGACTTCACAAACATTCCTGTACCTAAAGCCCTTTTCAGTTGCTTCGAAGGGAAGGATCGCCGGGAAGGATAATTTTAAAGCTTTCCTAAGCAGGAGGTTCTCCTAACAGTCTTAACTTTGGTTTGCAAATAACCTGCAGGTTAAGGGGACATGAGGCACAAATTCACTCACGTTGAGGTGGAGGCATAATAACTGCACCAAACCAGGCCTATGCAGGTAGTGAGTTCATTGGGGGGGGGGGGGGACTCGGCATTGTAGTTTTTCGTAACTGACAATTTTCCGGGGGGGGCGGCTTAAGGTGAGAAAACGGTGGTGCTTCCAAGTGAGACATCAAAGTAGCCTAGCGGGTATATTTTTCCAATTTCGCCTTGGCGATAAATTCTAGCATCGGCAATATGAAAGTTATGGAACCATTATGTGAGGCCACTGCAAGTGCCTCTGCATGTTCATTGAGGGTAAACATTTTATGACATGACACTCATACCAAGCGAATAAGACGTAAATATACTGGGGGAGGGAAATAAACCACTTTTAAAGCATTCCACATATTAGGTGCAGTGAAAGAAGAACAGATAGGCAATGTGTAAGAATGACAGCATCTGTTAAGAATAGCAGCAATTTCAGTAATACTATGCCAAACTCCACCCATTTAGTTTGAAAAATAGGTGTAAAATAAAGTAAACGAACTGGAAAAGACAATTCAAGCACTTAAGATGCTATTACCACTCCTAGCTTTTTTTTCACAAACAGGAGCATCAGTTGCTGTTACAATGCTTAATTCTATCGTTGTTAGGTGGTCTTTGGAAACGGTGTTTATATACCTACGGGAAATATCTTTTTAATTCCTAGAAAATATGTAGTTGAATTCCATTCTACATATTTTATTAGGTCTTTTTATACCAGTACTGTTCAAAAGTTTACTTGTAATGTTTGCATGGGCTTCTGTGCGGCGATGACTTGTGGGCACCTCAATGTGGACCACGGTTGGTTAAAAACATTCGGCAGATCCCACATACCTGGGAATTGACGTAATGCGAAGGATGCGGAGGGAAGGTGGCCGTGTCGCAATTTTTCTTTATTGAGCAACACGCCGCCAATTGACGCTAAATATATGTACAAATGTCGGACGCATGGGTATATCTTGAACACTTGCAGATGTTTATATGACCAGTTGTTTGCACTTGCGCAACGATGCCAATTCAAACACGCGTATCAGCAACACCAGAAGCTGATATAAAGCGCTGATTCTGGCGAGAATGCTGGCCCTGGACACTGCTACATAAATCAACTTCAGCACGTGGCAACTAACCACAATTGACGATAACTCCGCGTGACGGCTGTATCGAAGGAGTATATAAGTAATGTTCATAAAATTGGGTAGGCAGCACTGCAACCACTATTGACGTTTCACAAAGATTAGCGTCTAATGATATGTGGGGTTTAACGTCCCAAAACCACAATATATGATTATGATTGACGCCGTAGTAGAGGGCTCCAGAAATTTCGACCACTTGGGGTTGAATAAAGTGCACCTAAATCTGAGCACACGGGCCTACAACATTTCCCCCTCCATCGCAAATACAGCTGCCGCAGCCGGTATTCGAATCCGCGTCCTGCGGGTCAGCAGCCGAGTACCTTAGCCACTAGACCACCGTGGCGGTGCAAGATTAGCGTCTATTCGAAAAGCGTTTCCGAGACCAGGCGTAGCTCTGTGGTAAAATACTTCATTGCCACGTAGAATACATGGGTTCGATTCCAGCTGGGACCCTGAAATTTATTCTTTGTAATCGACGGGTTGACGCTACTAAGGTCGGGTATTTTTTAACGCTCGCACTTTATATTTCCCCATGTGCTCTCGTCTTTCCTAGGTAGATCATCATCATCATCATCATCAGCCTGACTACATCCACTGCAGGACAAAGGCCTCTCCCATGTTCCGCCAGTTAACCCGGTCCTGTTCTTGCTGCTGCCAATTTACACCCGCGAACTTCTTAATCTGATGTGCCCACCAAACCTTCTTTCTCCCCATAACCCGCTTGCCTTCTCTGGAAATCCAGTTAGTTACCGTAAATGACCAGCAGTTATCCTGTCTACGCACTGCATGCCCGGCCCATGTCCATTTCCTCTTGTTGATTTCAACCAAGATATCCTTAACCCCCGTCTGTTCCCTAATCCACTCTGCCTTCTTCTTGTCTCTTAAGGTTACACCTACCATTTTTCTTTCCATTCCTCGCTGCTTCTTCCTCAATTTAAGCTCAACCCTCTTTGTAAGTCTCCAGGTTTCTGCTCCACAGCTAAGTACCACCAGGATAAAGCTGTTATATACCTTCCTTTTGAGAGATAGTGGTAATCTACCTGTCATAATCTGAGAGTGCTTGCCAAATGTGCTCCACCCAATTCTTATTCTTCTAGTTACCTCAGTCTCATGGTTGGGCTCCACGGTTATTACCTGCCCTATGTAGACATAGTCTGTTACAACTTGAAGTGCCTTATTACCTATCTCGAAACTATGTTCTTTTCCGAGGTTGTTGTACACTACTTTCGTTTTTTGCAGATTAATTTTAAGACCCACCTTTCTGCTCTCCTTGTCTAACTCCGTAATCATGAGTTACAATCCGTCCCCTGAGTTATTCAACAATATAATGTCATCGGCGACGCGCAGGTTACTAAGGTACTCTCTATCAACTCGTATCCCTAACTGTTTCCATTCTAGACTTCTGAAAACCTCCTGTAAACACGCGGTAAATAGCTTTGGGGAGATTGTCTCCCCTTGCCTTACACCTTTCTTGATTGGTATTCTTTTGCTTTCTTTATGAAGCACTATGGTAGCAGTTGTTTCCCGGTAGATTTCTTCCAGAATGTTTATATATACTTCATCAACGCCCTGATTCCGCAGTGTCTGCATGACGGCTGATATTTCTACTGAATCAAACGCCTTCTCGTAATATATGACGGCTATGTATAGTGGTAGGGTAAATTCTGAGCATTTCTCTAGTACCTGGTTGTTGGTATGAATGTGGTCGATTGTTGAGTAGCCAGTTCGAACTCCTGCTTGTTTCCTTGGTTGATTGAATTCAAATGTTTTCTTTACTCTGATAGCAATTACCTTTGTAAATAGCTTGTATACTACAGAGAGCAAGCTGATCGGCCTGTAATTCTTCAAATCCTTGTCATGTCCGTTCCTATGTATTAGGATGATGTTAGCGTTCTTCCAAGACTCTGGTACTCTTCCCGTCAGGAGACACCTCGTAAACAGGGTGGCTAGTTTTTCTAACACAATCTGTCCTCCATCTTTCAGCAGATCTGATGTTACCTGATCCTCACCAGCAGCTTTGCCTCTTTGCATGCTCTCCAAAGCTTTTCTGACTGGTTCTATCATTACTGGTGGGGAGCCATCCGGGTTAGTGATAGTTCTTATAGTATTAGGGTCGTGGTTGTCCTGGCTACTGTACAGATCTCTGTAAAACTCCTCAGCCATATTAAGTATCCTATTCATATTGGTAGTTATTTGGCCTTCTTTGTCCCTTAGTGCATACATCCAATTTTTGCCTATCCCAAGTTTCCTCTTGACTGCTTTGACGCTTCCTCCTGGGTAGATACTAAGTGTCAATCACTTGTGGCACTTACCTGTATACCAGCTGCACATACCCACCCTATGGTACCCACCATGTCACTCTCCCATGCTAATTTGGGTTCACGTCATGTTAAGAGGGGGATCAGGAGAGCATCCAAACGTGAGTGGCTAGATAGATAGATAGATAGATAGATAGATAGATAGATAGATAGATAGATAGATAGATAGATAGATAGATAGATAGATAGATAGATAGATAGATAGATAGATCCAGGAAACAAAAGACAGTCAATCTCTAATATCAGCAAATATATATTCAATACATCATGACGACCACATCACGACTTAATCCAGACCGTTTACTACCAAGTATTCGAAGCGTCGCTACCGCCCGTGCTCTTTCAGCTGTCATATTGTTACCAATAACTTGTTTAATAATCTATTTACAGCGCACAGAACTCGACGAGCAAGATGGCGCCAGTCCAGCATCACACGAAAACTCACTTCGTCCTCCTCTTTCATGCAGCCGTGTTTAGCGGCTGTTATGTATCATAACTCCCGGTGGTAGAAGCACCATCCAAGTGCTAAATCTATGCAGATGATGTCGAAGGGGTTTAATAGGGCTTTAGCCGAGCCACGCCAACGGTGACTCGGAGCTGAAGATGGATTTGTTGGATCAGTTGAAACAATCTCGTATGTGACGTCTGTCCCTTGGCGAACGATACGGAATGGTCAAGTGTAGGGTGACAAGTTTTTTAGACAGTCCCATACGCCGAATAGGTGACCAGAGGAGCACGAGAAAACTCGGGTAAAAGTGCACGTCCGTTTGGTGAGAATTGTAGAGCTGTTGTTGTTGCACCTGTGAAGCCTGTAGGCAGTTACGGGTGACTTGGCACGCGTGGTCGACGCAGGCAATGGCTGCCCCGGCATATTCAGCGGCCGCAGGTAGTAAAGTGTCTAAGGGTAGAGTTGGGTCCCTGCCATATAGGAGATAGAAGGGCGAATAGCCGGCAGTGTTGTGACGAGATGCATTGTAGGCGAACGTCACATACGGCGCATCTCGGCTGCGGCGGCTGCATTTTCGATGGAGGCGGAAATGTTGTAGGCCCGTGTGCTCAGATTTTGGTGCATGTTAAAGCACCCCAGGTGGTCGAAATTTCCGGAGCCCTCCACTACGGCGTCTCTCATAATCATATGGTGGTTTTGACACGTTAAACCCCACATATCAATCAATCAATCACATACGGCAAATGAATGTCCTAATCCTGGTGGTCTGGCGCAACGTATTTGGCAAGCATATCGGTCAGGTTTATGTTAAGGCCCTCCATGAGGCCATTTGACTGGGGATGGTACGAAGTAGGAAATTCGTGCTTGGTATGGCAAGATTTCAGAATGTCATGAACGACAGCTGATAAGAACGTGCGGCTATGGTCGGTGAGCAGTTGGTGGGGAGCACCGTGCACTAATCATATGTCGTACAGCAGAAAGTCCGCAACGTCGGTAGCGCAACAGGTCTGGAATACTCGTGTGATTGCGTACCGCGTCACGTAGTCTGTGGCAATAGCAATCCATTCATTTCCGGCTGTGGAGAGTGAAAAAGGGCCCAACAGGTCGAGACCAACTCGAGAGAAAGGTTCATTTGGGAACGTCGATCGGCTGAAGATAGCCGGATGAGAGGGCAGACAGCGTTTTGCGACGCTGACAGTGCTGACAAGCGGCGACGAAGCGTCGAAGAGAGCGGGCCAGTCCAGGCCAAAAAAAAACCGACGTCGTACCTGATCGTATGTGCGAGAAACGCCCAAATGCCCGTCATGGGAGCGTCGTGATGTTGGTGCAGGAGAGTAAAGCGTGGGTGCGCTGCGATGACAGGAAGTAAGTCTGATCCGAAGGAATCAAAGTTACGGCGATATAGGATCCCGTCTTTCACCAAAAACATTCATGGGGATGGGTTGCGAGGCGTTGACTCCAGTTTGTCAATGATGGCTCGTAAAGAAGCATCCCGACGTTGCTCTTCGCCAATGTTCTACAGCTGCGACACAGAGAAAACATCCGTAATAGCGTCAGTATCGGTTGCTTCGTCAACAGGGTAGCGGGATAAACAATCCGCATCCTGATGAAATCGCCCTGTTTTGTACATACAGAGAACGTGTATTCTTGAAGGTGAAGAGCCCAACGAGCGAGACGTGCCGTGGGGTCCTTAAGGTAGGCTAGCCAGCAGAGCGCGAAATGATTCACGACAACACGGAATGAGCGTCCATACCAGTATGGACTCATACAAGGGCGAGGCACTCGCGCTCCATGATGGAATAGTTGCGCTTTGCTGGAGATAGCAGTCGACGTGTATAGGCTATAACACGGTCCTATGCCGTGTCCACTGGCGTCCATGTGAACCTCGGTTAGGGCTGATGGATCACAGTGAGCCAAGATTGGTGGCGTTGTAAGCAGTGTCGTAAGTTGCGAAAACGATGACGATTCGTCATGGCCCCAGGTAATCGAGGCGTCTTTCTTCAAGAGGTCTGTGAGTGGGCACGCAATGGTCCTTAACAAAGCGTATGAAATATCAGCACAGCCCCACAAAACTGCGGACATCCTTTGTGGTCCTAGGAACGAGAAAGTTCGTGACTGCGCAAATTTTCTCTGAGTCTGGACGCATGCCTTGAGCATCGACAAGGTGACCAAGCACGAAAATTTTATGACGAGCAAAGTGGCACTTGGAGGCATTAAGCTGGAGTCCGGCTTGACGAAAAACATCCAGAATAGCTGACAAACGATCGAGATGCGAGTCGAATGTGAGCGAAAGACAATAACATCATCAAGGTAACAAGCACAAGCAGATGAAGCAATTCAACGCTTGGAGCAATGAGTCCAACATTCTTTCAAATGTGGCTGGTGCATTGCAGAGCAATGCACCAGCCACATTTGAATGCACCAGTCAAATGCACCAGCCAAATGTGGCTGGAGCAATGCACCAGCCACATTTGAATGTGTACTTAGGGCAGGTAATAACCACAGAGCCACATTTGAATAACCAGCTACATTTGAATGTCTACTTAGGGCAGGTAATAACCACAGAGCCGAACCACGAGATTGAAGTAACTAGAAGAATAAGAATGGGGTGGAGCACATTCAGCAAACACTCTCAAATTATGACAGGTAGATTGCCACTATCCCTCAAGAGGAAGGCATATAACAGCTGTATCTTGCCGGTGCTTAGCTATGGAGCATAAACCTGGAGACTTACAAAGAGGGATCAGATTAAATTGAGTACGACGCTGCGAGCAATGGAAAGAAAAATGGTAGGTGTAACCTTAAGAGACAAGAAGAGAGCAGAGTGGATTAGGGAAGAAACGGGGGTTAAGGATATCATAGCTGAAATAAAGAAGAGAAAATGGACATGGGCCGAGCATGTAGCGCGTAGACAGGATAACCACTGGTCATTAAGGGAAACTAACTGCATTCCCAAAGAAGGGAAGTGGGTTAGGGGGAGCCAGAAGTTTAGGTGGGCAGATGAGATTAAGAAGTTTGCGAGTATAAATTGGCAGCAGCAAGCACAGGACAGGGGTTAACTGGCGGAAAATGGGAGAGGCCTTTGTCCTGCAGTGGACGTAGTCGGAATTATGATGATGATGATGATGATGCATTGCAGAGACCAAAGGACATCACCTTAAACTTATAAATGCCATCAGGAATAATGAATGCGGTCTTTTCGCGATCCATCTCGTCGACGGCTATCTTCCAGTACCCTGACTGAAGGCCAATAGTTGAAAAACAACTAGCACGATACAGGCAGTCGAGGGCGTCGTTGATGCGAGGTAAACGATAAATGTCTTTTTTGTAATTTTGTCGAGGTGACGGCACAAAAGCACCATGTTCAATCCTTCTTTTTAACAAGGACGACTGGAGAAGCCCAGGGGCTGCATGATGGCTTGATAATGTTTTTCGCAAGCATTTTGCCGACTTCATGTTGTAATATTGCACGCTTCGACGCAGAGACACGGTAAAAGCGTCGGTGAATGGGAGTTGCATGGCCAGTATTTATGCGATGGGTGACAATGATCGTTTGGCTTAAAGAGTTGCTGGCAAAGTCGAAAATGCTACGATAGCCCCGAAGAACGTGGCAAAGCACTGCAGCTTGTTCAGACTCCAGGTCCGATGACACCATTTGCTCGATGTCTGCGCCCCAAGAACGTGATGGTGTGGAACCACTGACTGAGCTGCAGCAATCCTCAACTCTGAAGGGCTCGACATGGCCATCTTGGCGAGCGGTAATTTAGGCCAGGGAGATACCCTGTGGTAGAAGTTGGGTGGCGAGTGAGAAGTTCAGCAGTAGAAGGAAGGTGCGGTTTCTCGTAATCGTCAGAATATTATGCGGCAAAGCAACCCCATGCGTAAGCATCACGGCAGGAATTGGTGCCAGCATGTAATTACCATCAGGTACTGACGGCATGGAGGATAAGTCGACATGTGTGACAGAGTTAGGCAGGAGGCGCGCGAAATCAATGCAGCAGAGGCTGGTTCGCGGTGGGCTGGTCGGGTAAATCGAGATGGAGAGAGCCAGCTGAACAGTCAATTAGGGCAGAGAGTGTGGCTAGAAAATTCATACCGATTATGAGATCATGAGCGCAATGTTCGATAACGGCGAAAAGAACGACAGTGGTTCTCTCCCCAATAGACACTCGCGCAGAGAACATGCCAATATTTGCGGAAGTTCCTCCATCTACGACTCGTACAGCTCGGTTGAGGTTGGGCGTGACAACTTTTTTAAGTCGGCGGCGAAAGTTAGCACTCATAATGGACACATGCGCGCCAGTATCTATCGTGCACTCACACTAGCATTTTCAACAGTAACGCGTAAATAGGTTTGGGTTCATCGTTAACATTAAGCGAGAATTTATTACGAAGTTCATCAACGCAGTTCCCCCTCCAGAAGCTGCACGACCTAGTTTTCCGGTCGGAGGTGCTGCGAATAGGTCGGGGAGGCAGCACGGCGTTGTGGGGGCGACCGGGGCTGATGGCGAGCATGGGACGGTGACCGGTCGTAGCGAGGTCTGCTCAGAGGTGCTGCAAGAGCGGAAAATGTGGTTGGCGTTGATGAAGAAAGTGATGGGGACGATTGGCAAACAGAAATAGCGTGATACTGAGGTGCATATTGGGACGATGGAGCCCAGCGGTTGCGCCAGTGACCAGCGATATGACCAACACGTCAACAGTTAAAACATATGGGCCGGTCATCAAGAGTAGGTCATTTGGACGGATGGCGTTGTATGCGAGGAGCAGAAGTGGGACAATAAAAAGGCTCAGCAGAGTATACGGCAGAAACAGGATGTAGGCCGACTTTCGATAGCTCTTGACGAAAGACGGCTTGTATCAAATGAGTGTTGTCAGGGAAAGCACAGGCGTCGTTGATGGCGTGGCTACCGATTGTGCTACCTCGAGCTCTCTACGAATGATGCGTAGAAGGTTGTCACATCGAGGGGCCTGGTGAAAGGCGTCGACACACGAAGAAGTGGCTGCTGTGTTCGGAAGGCGCACGATGCTTTAGGCTGCGTGGCGGGCTTTAGCTTGTTCGAGACGTCGGCATTCTTTAAGGATTGCGTCGATGCTCGAGACGTTGTTAAAAATCAGCAGGATGAAATCATCGTCAGCAATGCCTTTCAAGACGTGGTTAACCTTTTCGTCTTTTGACATGCACTGGTCAGCCTTGTAACAAAGGGACAAGACGTCAAGAATGTAGGATACGTAGGATTCGGTAGAAGACTGGGCCCGTGGGGCAAGAGTTTACTTCGCAGTGAGCTGACGACCAGATAAATCGCCAAACAGGTCGCATATCTTTTCTTTGAAAAGATCCCAGCTCGTTACGTCGGTTTCGTGGCTTTCCAACCATGTTCGGGGAGTGCCGTTCAGGTAGAAAAGCACGTTGGCGAGCATGAGCGTGGGATTCCAGTAGTAAGTAGCGCTGACGCGCTCGTACCGGTTCAGTCAAGTGTCATGATCGATCGTACCATCACCGGAGAAAATGCCGGGATTCCGGAGGTGCGGTATTGTGACGTAGGTGGTGGCTTGGGCTAATGAGGGCCGCGTAGAGGAAGTACCAGCAGTCTAAACAGTAGAAATGTCGCCGATGGTGCGACTGCTGCTTGTCTCCATTGAGGTACGGGGTTCGTCCACCTTCACCAATAATGTTACGAATAACTTGTTTGATAATCTATTTACAGCGCACAGAACTCCACGAGCAAGATGGCACCAGCCTAGCATCAAACGAAAACTCCCTTCGTCCTGCTCTTTCATGCGGCTGCTATGTATCAGTATTTTAAATATGTGGACTCGAATTTAGTTTTTCAATATAAGTCACTTCAAATACTTAGCCTATTACACTGCACGAAAACACTGCGATTGCACATTTCTGTGCGAGTACGCATTTTATGTTTAACGATAAATAATTGTCGGGCAAACACGTGCCCAAAGAGTGCATATAAAACTGTAGATTCTGCTGCAGAGTATGTGACAGCAAGGGTTGTCCGACTCTAGCTAGTCGAAAACTCATCTACTTCCTGTTGTGTCTTGCCGCGCGGCGCTCCCGGCCACCAGTCTTCTTCCAGCCCGTCAGGTAGTGACAAAGCAGTTCAGCGTTGCGTGACGCGCTTTGCTTGGCACTTGGTGTCGCGGAATACACAAAAGCAGGAAGTGGCGTATTTCTTCAGAGGGTGTCAAACTACTCGATGCAATATCTATACATGGTCATGTACTAGACGGAGAAGCAGACAACGCCTGTTCACGAGTGCTGCTGTTCTATGCTGCTTCGTTGACTCTCGTGCTCCGGTGCGAGAGCTAAGGCTCCATTACCGCTCTTTATCATTACACTCGGCCATGACTGCGAGTTAATCTCATGATACTTATATATACATATATATATATATATATATATATATATATATATATATATATATATATATATATATATATATATATATAACAAAAGTGATGCTGGGTCCGGGAAAGATTATTTATATAGGAAAGAAGACGCACGTACGAAGTTATTTTATTGACGTTTCGGCCGTGGGTCCGGCCTTCATCAGAAGACAGTTTATGGCATGAGTGCTGTTTATATACATGTGCATATCAGTAAGATACAAATATGAAAACCGGCATGAAAGGCGATATATGGGCATATATATATATATATATATATATATATATATATATATATATATATATATATATATATATATATATGCAAGTCACACAATATGAAGGGTATCGAATCTACGAGTAAAAAGATATTGCTGCCACGCGCGAGCACCTTGTTTACAAATAAAAGATAAAACGCATAAAAGATAAAGCACATAACATGAAGGGTAGTCCGAACAGTAAAAGCAAGAGAAAAAAAGAAAAAAAAACTATAAAATACTAATAAATATGACAAAGACGTTACAAAACTGCTACGTAACCAACGGATACAGACAATGTAGTGCGACTTGCTGAGCAAGGTTGAAAAAGGATGGACAGGGTGATACAGGTTACGCAGATAGCCAACTAAGTTTTTCTACGTTTTCATTCAGACCAGATGCGACAGCGTTGAACCTATACATGAGGAATGATTCACGGGCTTCTCTATCATAATTTTTGCGGAAACCAGATTCTAGTAATGTGACCTGTAGGTTTTCAAACGAGTGGCCAGGGAGGTGCATGTGTCTTGAAATGGGCAAGTGGGGCAAGGTGTTAGCATGCAATTTGTTGTTGTTAAAACGCAGTCTAAAAGGCCCTTCTGTTTGACCAATGTACTGTATTTCACATAGCGCACATTCTATTATGTGTATCACGTTCTTAGAATCGCAGTCAAGATTGCCTTTGATTTTTAAGGAAAAGTTGCAACCAGTACTGGTGACCTGTTGGCATGTGCGCATGTAAGGGCATACTATGTTTCGCGGTTTTTGGCAAGGATGGCACCCGATCGTGTCAGGACTGTCTGCTTTCGACGATGATGACGATGAGAGTATGTCTCGAAGTGTTTTAGCTTTGCGATACACTGCTTTAGGTGGTTCGGTAAAAATGTTTCTTAAGCGTTAACTTTGCATTAGAATATTGTGGTGCTTTCTCAGCACATTCGAAACACGCGGAACTGACGAAGAATGGGTAAGGACTAAGTTTGTCTGCGGTAAAGGAGTCAAGGTTTTAGCAGCGCACAACAGCGTTCTACGATTATGCATGTCGGCACGTTTTATTGCGTCATCAATTAATTGCGGCGGATATTTTTGTTTGACTAGAGCATCCTTTAGTGTTCTGCAATTTTTTTGAAACTCTGATTGCTCTGAGCAGATTTTTTTAAAGCGTAAGGCCTGACTGTAAGGGATACTAGTTTTGCAATGTTTCACGTGGGTACTGTCAAAGTGCAAATACTGTTGCCGGTCTGTAGGCTTCCTGTATAGAGCAGTGGATAGCTTATCATTTATAATCGAAATGCTTACATCAAGAAAACTAAGCGTCGATGTGGAATAGGTATGAGAAAAAGATATTAATGGATGGGCATCATTAAAGTCAGATATGAAGGAAATCAACTCCTGTTCACCATGCGGCCAAATAAGGAAAATGTCATCAATGTAACGTTTATAATAAAAAGGTTTCAGCGCGCGGGTTTGCAAAATTCACTTTCAAGCTGGCCCATGAATATATTGGCGTAGTTGGGTCCAATACGCGTACTCATTGACGTGCCGCTAACTTGGACATAGTGTTGCCCTTCAAATTGAAAGTTATTTAGCTCTAAAATGAGCCTGAGCAATACTGCTAATGTGTTGCTGTCGATAAATTTACCCGGTGATGCTGCTTCATAGGACCTGGCCACTGCCGCTATTCCGTCTACATGCGGAATGTTGGTGTATAAAGACGCTACGTCTAGCGTGACGAAAAAGGAACCTTGAGGAACAATCAGATCAGATACCATAAACAAAGTCGGTAGTGTCCCTTACGTAAGACGGAAGCGATGCTGGGATAATACTGATCAGAGAATCGACATAGCTGGACAATTTTTCTCTGACAGTACCTATACCTGAAATAAAGGGACGGCTGGGGTTGTTTATTTTGTGTATTTTAGGCAAAAGGTAAAAACGACCAGGAACAGGACTTGAGGGAATAAGAGAATGAATCGCATTGTCAGGCACCTTTTTGTTTTCCCGAAGCTCTAGCAAAGTGCTCTGGACAAGAGATTTAAATTGTTCAGTGGGTTCGTGATCCAGACGCTTGTAAAAACTTGTGTCTGCGAGCTGTCTTTGGGCCTCTGCTTCTTAATCAGACTTCTTCATTACGACAACAGCCCCACCTTTGTCCGCAGGCTTGATGACGATGTCATTGCGACAGGACAAGGCATTTAATGCTTTCATTTCACTGGTAGTTAGGTTACGGCGAAACGGCGTTTGCTTTCAATACGACTGTAGTACGTCTCGTTGTACAGCTTTGATATACATATCTAAGCATCTGTCTCGTTTTGAGGGAGGTACCCAACGTTTTCCAGAAGGTAATGCGCTAGTGGAACCATTTGTATTTTGCCGGTCATAAAAAAACTGGCGCAAGCGTAAGTTGCAGGCAAAATTATCCAAGTCTTTCCGTAATTGAAAATCACTGTGTCCGCCTGTGGCAGGACAGAAATTAAGACCGCGGCAGAGAACACTGCGCTCCTCAGCAGTTAATACAAGGTCCGAAATATTTACAATATTGTTCTGCTCCTTGACGATATGTTTGTAAATGGAAGGTGACAAAGAAGTATTGGGGTAAGCTTGTACCGGATTGGTTTGCAAAGGGACGTAACTGCATGAATTGTTCTGGCTAGGGCACCAAACAGCGTCACGTGACATTTTCTTGACTTTCAATGCGTAAATTTCACGATGCTTTTTATAAGCGAATGCCTCTCGTGTGGCGGATTCATTAGACGAGAGGCTTCAATTTGCTGACATTTGATTTTGTTGGTGCAAGATTTTTTTGCTTGAAGAACAATAATGATCAAGGGTAACTCGGGTGAGTTCTAGTGAAGCATTTCTTAATTTGTTGTCCCACCTATCTATATTTTGCTGAGACATGTTAGATAGGGCTGGTTTCACAATGATACGTAGACCCTTAGGTGCAACAGACGCGGGTAAGTAGGTGTTCAAAGTTTCTACATGTAGGTTGGTGCGAACACGTTTTTCTACAACTTTCCGTAACCTTAAAAATTCTTTTGAACAGAGGCAAGAAGTGTTTTTACCGGGTGACAAAGTCTGTAGTCAATCAGCAGGTCCCTGTCGCACGGTTTGGGTATGGCTGCGAAGCTTGTAGCGGCGACCACTGGCTGAGGGATCTGGAGGGTCCTTTGCTGAATGCGAAGGTCCAATTGACGAACCTTTCGTAGCGGAGTCTGTCGGGCAACTTTTAGAAGAAACATATATATATATATATATATATATATATGTATATATATATATATATATATATATATATATAAATATATATATATATATATATATATATATATATATATATATATATATTGCGTGGCTAGTATCATCATTACTTGTGCGTGCCGGAGGATTTGGTCGGCAGAAAGACGACGACGAACTCGCACTGCTCGATTGAAGCAGTTCCGATGTTTGCTACATTTCACTCATTTTATTACTGTGACAAACTGGTGGAGCGGCTGGGTACAATCCCAATTCACTAATTTTAACTCAAGCCGCTTCAAGCTTCTGTCATCATTTCAACAATTCGGGAAGGAAACCTGGCACTTCGCCTCAGCCACCGCTTGCGAGGACTACCTCCTGAATTTGGTCCTTTGAGCTCGGCGAGAATTTCCACCACAACAGCAAGTCAGACGCAAGAGAGCAACGTAGACCAACTTGCATTCACTCCAAGCGTCGTCTACACAGCACGCACCCCGAAGCCGTTTCGTGGTGAAGTATTGGAGGACGTTTATGATTGGCTAGACCACTTCGATTGGGTCGCAGCCGCCAAATAATAGAATGGCACGAAGAAGCTTCGCTACGTATATTTCACTCTTGAAGACTATGCTCGCATCTGGTATGGGAACCATGAGCCATCTAACAGCAGCTGGCAGGAATTTCAGCAACAGCTATGCCAGGCAATCAGAAATCCTGAAAGGAAAGAAAAGGCCAAGCAGGCTCTGCAGAGCCGGGTTCAGAAGCCAAATGAACACGTGGCTCTGTTTTCGAAGACATGTCACGCTTGTTTAATTGCGCTGACCCTGGAATGAATGAAACAAAAAACTTCGACTCCTCCTGCGGGGTGTCAAGGAGCAACTTTTTGCTGGACTCATGCGCAAGCCCCCAACCACTGTCGATGAATTTATCGCGGAAGCTACTACCATAAAACGGGCACTTCATCAACGCTTTTTACAGTCCGACCGCCAAGCTTTTGTTGCCGCGGTGTCACCTTTCACCTGTGAACAGGACTTATTAGCACTCTGCGAGCTTGTGCGGAGCATGGTCCGTGAGGAGCTCGAAAAAGTCCGTCCAACTTCTGCTCACCCAAGTGCGACAATTCTGGGAGACATTATTCGCGATGAGCTCAGGAATTTGACCCAACGATGGCTCCCCATGCGTGCGGAAGCTCCTGCTCTGTCTTACGCTGAAAAGAGTCGTCAACCTTCTACCGGACGCCGGCCACGCTCTACTTTCTCACCATCGCCCCGTCACTTCGCACCTGCAAATAACTACGAAAGCACTTTCCAGTGTGACGTTCCGCTGAAGTCACCCGTAAATCTGACGTATGGTGCACCTCTGACAACCGGCCTCTTTGCTACCACTGCGGCGAAGCGGGCCATCTGTACCGCCAGTGTGCGTATCGTAGGATAGGCCTCAGGGGGTTTCACCCTAACGCGCATCGACCCAGCAACGGGGACCGTCCTCGCGAGATTCAGCAAATACCTAGCAGCGCAGCAGCCGTTTCCTCATGCACTAAGCAACCGGCCACGCTCATCTTCTCCTCGCCGCCTCAGCTCGCCTAGTGGTTACGCCACGTTCTCTGGTGTACTAAACAGGTGCCCAAGTCCTGGCCCACGCCAGGAAAACTGGGGCCAGTGGCTTCTGGGGGTAGGGCCGCTGTAGACCGAACTGACAAACATCCTCCGCCGCGACACGTTGACGACGCCAATATTTCTGTCACGAAATTTTTTGATCCTGACGCAGCAATTTCCGCTGATATTTTTGTAACCGTCGACAATCACTCGACCACCGTACTCGTGGATACTGGCGTCGGTTACTCCGTTATGGGTGGTGACTTCGCAGCTGCTCTCCAAAAAGTGGTGACGCCATGGAACGGTGCGCAGCTCCGTACCACGGGTAGTCATGTAGGGACGCTGGTTCGGAGATGCACTGCCCGAGTACATCTTGGCGCTTCGACCTTCATCGGGACTTTCGTCGTACTGTGGGAATGCTCCAGGCTGGTCATTTTGGGATTACACTTCCTTCGAGAATATGGGGCTATTATAAATCTCCGAGAAGTGCTGGTCACGTTTTCACGTAACGAACAATCTCAGGATTGTGAATCACGTATGATGGCGTTGCGTGTATCCTACGATTCAGTGACAGTACCGCTCCTTTCCAGTGTTTTGTTTAACGTGCTGAGTGACATCAACCGAAGGCTTTTGGAGTGGTGGAACGCAATGTGGCAGTGCTCTTGTCTCGTCTAGTATGGGTTGCTAGTGGTCTCATTAAATTGACACAAGAGCGTGTGAAAATTCTACTAACATATTTCAGTCATGAATACCAGCACTTCATGAGGCAGTGTGTCATCGCTTACTTCGAAGAAATCGGAGACTCGAAAGCCAGCTGCTCACTCACGCAACTCTCTTCCGGTCCTCGCGACGACAAACAGTCTCCGGTTAAGCTTGTTGTGAACTGGGTACTGTCAATGTCACAGCAATAAAGTCTTTGCTCCCTACTGCTTTCCTTTACTGATTGCTTTGCCACGACGTCCAAAATCAAACAGACACCCGTCGCGAAGCACAGAATCATAAGAGAGCCCAGCGAAAAGCCTATTCGACAAGATGCTCATCAAATTTCCCGCAGAAAACAAGACGCCATCCACGACCAAGTACAACCAATGCTTGCTGACGACATCATTCAGCCATCTACAAGCCAATGGGCATCACCGGTTGTGTTGGTGAAAAAGAAAGACAACACACTGCGTTTCTGTGTTGATTATCGCAAACTGAACATCGTGACAAAAAAAGACGTTTATCCACTTTCTCGTATGACGACTCACTCGACCGCCTTAGAAACACGCGATATTTTTCATCCATGGATCTTCGAAGTGGTTATTGGCAAGTTAAGGTCGATGAGCGTGACCACGAAAATACCGTCTTCATTACTCCTGATGGGCTTTTCGAATTCAAGGTGCTTCCTTTTGGACTGTGCTCTGCTCCCACGACTCTTCAACGAATGATGGACACAGTTCTATATGGTCTCAAGTGGCAATCTTGTCTTGTCTATTTAGATGACGTCGTCATTTTTTCATCGACTTTCGAGCAGCACCTTCAGCGTCTTCGTGCAGTAATGGAGGCGCAACGCACAGCTCGCCTGTCGCTCAAGCCCGAAAAATGCCACTTCGGCTACGAGGAGCTCAAGTTTCTCGGCCATGTCGTCAACAGTGACGGAATTTGCCTAGACCGCGAAAAAACTCTGGCTGTCACTGCCTTCCAAACTCCGACTAGCAAACATGACGTACGTCATTTTCTGGGCCATTGTGCACACTATCGTTGGTTGCTTCGTTCCAAACTTTTCCAAAATAGCAGAGCTCTTACACCAACTCACGAGAGACAACGTTGCTTTTGCGTGGTCCCCAGAACAACACAAACCTTTTGCAAGCTATGACGACGCCTCGAGACTCCTCCAATCTTGGGTCATTTCGACGAAAATGCTGACACTGAAGTGCACACAGATGCAAGTAATGTCGGCCTCGGAGCCGTCCTTGTGCAATAGCAGGAAGGTATTGAGCGAGTGAGCGCCTACGCTAGTCGTACGTTATCATCGGCTGAAACGAACTATTCCACCACAGAAAAGGACTGCATAGCTGCTGTGTGGGCCATAGCCAAGTTCCGACCGTATTTGTACGGGTGACCGTTCAAAGTAGTCAATGACCACAATTCCTTTTGCTGGCTTGTAAGCCTCAAAGACTCCTTAGGTCAACTAGCTCGATGGACTCTCCGCTTACAAGAATTTACATTACGGTAGTATACAAGTCAGGACGCACGCACACCGATGCTGACTACCTACCACGCGCCCCAGTCGAGTCGATTACTCCTTACCAAACTGACGACGAAATTTTCCTCATGGCCTTCACAGCCTCAGACTTGGCTCAAAAAACAGCGTGATGACACACAACTTCGCCCCATCATCGACTATCTCGAGGACAAGCTTGAACAGCCACCATGAACATTCAGGCGCACGATTTCATCATTTATCCTTCGTGACGACGTCCTGTTCAAACGGACCCTTGTTCCCAACGCTCGAACCACGCTACAGGCCGTACCATCTGTGATGCGAGACGACATCCTTAAGGCGTGCAATGATGAACCATCTTGCGGGCATTTAGGGTTCACGGGTATTTTGACACGTATCTGCCGCACGTACTACCGGCCCGAACTGTCTCGTACCATCAAGCACTACATCAAAACCTGCCAGACTGTCAGCGTCGCAAAACGCCGCCTATGAAACCTGCTGGTCTTTTACACCCTGTGGAGCCACCCTGAGAACCATTTCAACAAGTTGGCATGGACTTGCTAGGTCCTTTTCGGAAATCTTCAGCGGGCAATCGCTGGATAATAACTGCGACTGACTATTTAACCCACTACTGTGAAGCATGAGAACTCCAGCGTGGTACGGCAAGCGATGTCGCGAATTTCTTCCTTCATGCTGTCATACTCCGCCATGGTGCACCGGCCATGGTTCTGACAGAAGCACGGCCTTCACTGCCCAACTACTGGAAGCAGTGATGACACTCAGCGGCACCGTACATCGCCGAACGACAGCTTACCATCCACAAGCTAACGGATTAACATAACGGCTCAATAAGACCATCACAGACATAATTTCCATGTATGTCGACGTAGACCATAGGAACTGGGACAGTGTCCTCTTCTTCATAACTTTCACATATAAAACCGCCGTGAAAGAAACTACAGGGTGTACACCTTTCCGCTTGCTTCACGGCCGCGAAGTTACTACGATGTTAGACGCCACGCCCTTACCTGACGCATTTACGACCACAACCAAAAATGCTGACCAGTATGGGCAGCGCGCCGACGAAGCTCGACAGCTAGCTCGATTGCGCATTAGCTCTCAGCAACAACACGATGCTCATAGGTACATATTTGCCACAGAGCATTCACCTACCAACCCGGAGAAAAAGTATGGCTCTGGAGTCCCGTACGCCATCGCGGCCGCTCTGAGAAGCTTTTGCGTCGTTATTTTGGCCCTTACCGGGTTCTTCAGTGCTTCAGCGATGCAAACTACGAAGTTATCACAGAGCCCAGCGTGCAGCCTTCACGTCGTGGTGCCCAGCCGGACATCGTCCACGTGGCTAGGATGAAGCTGTATTACTCACGCCGAAGACTTGCTCTTGCCTTCATACATTTGAAAGCATCGAGTCGATGCTTTTGGAGAAGGGGAGTAACGACGCGAGCATGTAGTGAGTTTCTAGCTGTTGCACAGCTAGTGTCATGATTACTTGTGCGTGTCAAAGGATTTGGTCGGCAGAAAGACGATGACGAACTCGTGCTACTCGATCGAAGGTGTTCCGCTGTTTGCTTCACTGTTACTTGCACTGATATATATTGTAGTGGGGAATTCGCAAGGCAATGACTAGTGGGACCATCTCTGAGTGCGAAATGCGAGCGTGTGCACGAGCTGTAGACGCTGGACTTCTCAAGCATTTGTGTCTGTACCGGCTGTCTGCATACTACCTGGCGTCGCTATGAAACTCCCTTGCAAAGTGGTGGAAGTGTGCTGGGTACGCGAACCTGAAACTTCACAGCCGGAAGCTGCCCACTGCATCAGCAATGCCTGATCAGATGACCGAGCAAGGCACCACCCAGCAAAGCACGGCCCAATCTCAACTAGTCATCGTACCTACCACCCTGCGCCAGCGGGATCCCCCCTTTTTCAGCGGCACCGAGGACCCTGATGTCGAAGACTTGTTCCAGCTGCTTGAAAAGGTGAGCGCTGCCAACAAGTGGAACGACCCCTCAAAATTAGAGTATGTCCCATTTTATCTCAAAGACGTCGCCAGCCTGTGGTTCACAAACCACCGTACCGAATTTACCACTTGGGCCACTTTCAAGACCACCCTTGCAACTGTGTTCGATTGCCCCGCAGTGCCCAAGCTGCATGTTGAACAGCGTTTACGCGGACGTGCACAAAGGCAGGGCGAAAACTTCACTTGCTATATTGAAGATTTATGCCGGCGTTTTAACCCTGAGATGACCGAACAAGACTGGATCAGGCTTATCCTAAAAGGCATAGACGATGATGTCTTTCAAATGTTGCTGGCAATGGGACCAAGTACCATATCCGAACCTGCGATCTTGTGCCAGAGCTTGGAAGAGATTCGCAAACAACGTGCATCAGTTCGGAGGTTGACGACAGCAGACGACTCTCTCGCTGCCCTGGCCGTCGGTGGTGACAGCACTCTGCTGGAGCAGATAAAAAATAAATAGGCGAAGAGGTCGCATGACAGCTTTCGTGTCTCTGGTATCTGCCGACCACCGAAGCACCAACGAACCGCCTAACGCCGACAATAGGAGAGGCTATTCGGGAGCAGGTCTCCGAGGTGTTGCTATTACCTACGTCTCACTCTACACCAACGCCTGTTGCCGCGCCACTGGCTTATGCGGCCGTCGTGGCAATGCCTCCGCCTCGTCTGCCATTCTATACGCCATAACTCATGCGACCGTCCGCCGCGCCGTTTCCAGCTACACAGCAGCACGCAGGAAATCCTTGGCGCACTGCTGACAACCTGCTTATATGTTACTTTTGCGGAATTACAGGTCACGTTGCATGACTATGTCGTCGGCGCTTCGCAGTTAACGCACCTAGATACTCTGTCTACTCATTTCGGCCTGAAGATACCCTGAACCTGAAGACACGCACCAAGATACCCTGACTACGTGCCACCTGAAGTTCACGAACGCGATGCGCAAGGTGCTTCCGGCACCCGAACCTTCGCTTCTCGACGTTCTACTTTCCGCTCGCCTTTCCCTTAACAATTCGTCGTTCTGTATCGCCTATGCGCCGACGACCCACCTTCATTAAGATGAAAAACTAACTGCCGCAGCTCCGCAGGCACGAGCTGTGTCATCGTCGAATCGTTTAAATCTTCGCCTGTCTCCCGCCAAACTTATCGATGTAATCGTCGAAGGTGTACGAACACTTGCACTCATCGATATTGGTGCCATAATATCTGTGATTAGTCAAAGACTCTGCCGCTTTCTTCTTACAGTGACGATGCTTTCTCCCATGTTTTCTCTTAGCACTGCGAGCGCCCAACAAATTGAGCCCCCAACAAAGGGGTGTTTTGAGACGTGTTGAACACCATTGAATTTCATGTGATGGCTTTATGTTCCCACAATGACATCCTAGGATAGGATTTCTTATCACGTCATCACGCCATCGTGCACTGCGGTCGGGCCGAAGTGGAGTTGTTACCGTTTCGTGATGCGCCTTCTGTTGATGCGGCCGTATCTAGTGTGGCTAACCTTGTCGTCGCGACGGACATAGACCTTCCTCCTTTCAGAGCCCAGTTTGTTCCTGCCTCCTGTGCTTTACTTTCTGACGCTACCGTCCTATTCACGCCATCTGGCATCTTCTGTAGCAGCCACCACGCATCGCTGCCATTCGCCGTTCTTACGCTTTGTGAAGACTCTACCAGATTATTTATTTCCAATCCCAACTCGTGCCCCCTCAGTTTGCGGCGCAGCGAGACGCTCGGCCACATTCAGCTTATCGATGAAGGTAATATAGTGCCTGCCAATTTCTTCGACACCAAGCCGAATATGAAGCTGAACGCGTTGGTTCTTCACTTTGCCTCAAACAGCGTCTTCCGATGCATTTCACCGTTCTATTGACAGCCATTTCGCCCCGGCTCAACGAGAGCAGCTTGTTACCCTGTCGCACGAATTCAGGCATTCAGTTGAATTTCCCCAAGCGGTGCTCGGAAGAACGAACACCGTGGTGTACACAATGAACACTGGGAAGAGTACTCCTTTGCGCCAGCGCCCCTATCATGTGTCCCCGGCGGAGCATCGCGTATTTGCAGAACAAGTAGATTCCATGCTACAGCGTAGAGTCATCAAGCCTTCTTGAAGTCCTTGGTCTTCCCCAGTTGTACTTTTCAAAAAAAAGGTTCGATCCGTTCCTGCGTAGGCTACAGGCGCCTTTACAACATTACGAAGAATTATGCTAACCCTCTTCCCCACATAGACGACGCTCTCGATTATCTCCAAGATGCAGAGTTCCTTTCCTCACTTGACCTTCACTGAGGTTATTGGGAGGCCCCGATGCCTGTGTGTGATCGTCCGAAAAAGGCGTTTGTCACACCGGATGATATCTATGAATTTACCGTGTTGCCATTCGGACTTTCAAGTGCGCCCGCCATATTCGAATGAATCATGGATAGCATTTTACGTGGTCTCAAATGCAACATTTTCTTGTGCTATCTTGATGATGTTGTGGTCATTTCACCCGATTTCACTTCGCATCTCACTCGTCTGCGTAAGATTCTACAGTGCCTTACAAACGCCTGGCTTCAGCCTAACCTAAAGAAATGTCAATTCGGGGCTAAACAATTCACCTCACTTGGTCATGTTTTCTTGAAATCCGGCATCCTTCCCGTCCCTCACGAGCTTGGTGCTGTTGCCGAGTTTCCTAAGCCGACTACAGTTAAAGAACTACTAAGCTTTGTGAGCCTTTGCTCCTATTTATGTCGCTTTGTCCGCAACTTTGCTTCCATCATCGCCCCACTCATCAAACTACTTGCTGGCGCTGCAGATCTTTCGAATCAGGCAGCAGCCTGTGACGAATCCTTCGCAACACTGCACCCACTCCTTACCTCACCACCCGTACTGCACCATTACAACCCTAACTGCAGCGACCGAAGTACACGCGGACGCAAGTGGCGTTGGCCTTGGTGCAGTACTCGCGCAACGCAAACCAGGTTTTACGGAGTATGTGGTCGCCTACGCCAGCCGCACCCCCACTAAGATAGAAGCAGACTATTCTGTTACGGAAAAGGAGTGCCTCGCAATTTTGTGGGTGTTAAACAAGTTTCGCCCCTATTCGTACGGCAATTTTTTGATGTGGTAACTGACCATCACGCACTCTGTTGGTTGGTTTCGCTGAAAGATCCTTCTGGTAGCCTCGGACGTTGGGCACTACGCCTCCGAGAATTCGACATACGCGTCGTCTACCGATCAGGGCGAAAGCACTCTGACGCAGATGTGCTTTCACGATCACGCGTGAAATCTGATAATACGGAAATATCAGCCTTTGACTTTCCCCTTTCGGCCGTCAGCGTCACAGACATGCCAACAAAACAGCGGAAGGACACTTGGATTGTCTCGCTCTTGAATATGCTTTTTGACGCATCAACTTCCGGTTACCTGCGTGCTCTTCACCACCAAGCAACGCATTTTCCCATACGGGATGGCCTGCTATACCTTCGCAACTATCAAGTGACGGGTCATAAATGGCTGCTAGTCATACCCAGCCATATGCGGTCTGATGTCTGCGAATATATTCATGCGGAACCGCAGCACGCACACACCGGTGCACTAAAGACGTATCAGCGGATCCGCCACCGTTACTACTGGCGGGGTATGTACACGTTTGTACGCAAACACATTCGCTCATGTTCCCTGTGTCAGGAGCGCAAGACATTACCTCATTCGCCCTGTCAACTGCAGAACTTACCATGTCCTGCACGCCCATTTGACCATGTTGGGATTGACCTATACGGCCCGCTACCGTGCTCTGTTTTTGGTAATCGATGGGTGATTGTGGCTGCAGACCATCTGACAAGGTACGCCAAAACGACAGCGCTACCTTCGTCTGGTGCTCGTAACGTTGCAAGCTTCATCTTGCGTCGGTCTGTTCTTCATCATGGTGCACCAGGGGAGCTCCTGAGGGACAGAGGTCGCATATTTTTGTCCCAAGTTTTGCAGCAGCTCCCACATTCAAGCCACGGTACATCGCATATAAACAGCCTACCACCCTCAGACAAACGGCCTAACCGAACGTTTCATTAGAACCCTGGGAGACATGCTCGCTATTTATATTGATTCCGACCACTCTGATTGGGACGCTTTTTTTCCTTTTGTGACGTGCGCCTACAACATGGTGATTCTATCAATAACAGGTTTTTCTCCATTTTTTTCTTTTATATGGTTGTGACCCATGCAGCACACTCGACTCCATTTTGCCATACAATCCTGATGCCTCCGAGTTCAGCCCACTCTCGGAAATGGCCGAACATGCCGAAGAGCGTCGTCAGCTTGCACGGTCCTTCACAGCCGATAATGAAGCCCTCCAAGAGGATCGCCATGACCGTGATCTTGTTCAGGACACTTTCCCCGTGGGTTCTGTCATGTGGCTCCGACTGCCTTTCTACTCTCCTGGATTCACTCCCAAGTTTCCTCCGAAGTATACTGGCCCTCACCGCGTCATTCAGCAGCCTACTTCTGTCACCTATGTGATTTAACTGCTCAAGTCATCCACGGACAAGCGCCGCCTTGGTCGTGAGATGTTCCACGTCAGTCACCTCAAGCCCTGCTACGACCCTTCTGTTTTCTCGTCACCTTGAGTCGCGAGGATGGCTCGTCTTTATTGCCGCGGTATTGTACTGCGGCATTCACAAGGCAATGACTAGTGGGACCATCTCTGAGTGCGAAGCGCGAGGATGTGCACGAGCTGTAGACACTGGACTGCTCGAGCATCTGTGTCTTTACCGGCTGTCTGCCTACTACTTGGCGTCACTATCAAACTCCCTTGCAATATATATATGTATATATATGAGATCTAACAGCAAGTATTGCCAAGAAATGTATAGGGAAAGTTATTAGAACCATAGGAATGTAAATAAGAAAGAAAATTGGGTGAAAAAATAAACAGCCGTGAGCAGGAATCAAACCTACGACCTTCGAATAACGCGTTCGATGCTCTAACCACTGAGCTATTACAGCGGCCTTCCCACCATTCACTTTTTTGGGTTTATATGTGAATTTAGAAGTAGGAGTGTCAGTCAGCGCCATCTATAAGCCAAGCGACGAGTGTGAAAAACTCTTTTATGCGCATGTGTTGCGTCAAGTAGCACGTGAACTTATTACGAGCGGGCAGCTGATCAGCAGTCCCTCGTATACAACCTAATGACACCAAGTCTGCTAGTACGAGACCCTCGTTGAGGAATAAGGGAAAGAAGTGTATACCTAAGGGCCTGTTTTTTCGTGTTTTGACACAGTATTAATGAGATCTAACAAACAGTGATGCCAAGGAATGTTTAGGGGAAGTTATTAGAACCAATGGAATGTTAATAAGAACAAAGAAAAGTGGGTGAAAACATAACCGCATAAATATATTGTGATACAAAAACTAGGGTAATATATTGTGTTACAAAAACTAGCCACCCTTTTCACGAGGTTTCTCCTGACGGGAAGAGTACCAACCAGAGCCTTGGAAGTATTTTAACATCATTCATAAATAAGAAAAGAGAAGACACGGACTTCAAGAATCAGGGGCCGATCAGCTTGCTCTCTGTAGCATACAAGCTCTCTACAAAGGTAATTGCTAACAGAATTAGGAAAACATTAGAATTCAATCCACCAAAGGAACAAGCAGGATTTCAAACAGGCTCCTCAACAATCAACCACATACATACTATCAATGGGCTAATACCGAAATGCTCGGAATATAGCCACCCACTACACATAGCCAATAGATTACGAGAAGGCGTTTCATTCAGTATAAATATCAGCAGTCATGCAGACACTGGAAAATTAGGGTGTCCACGAAGCATACATTGTAACGTACAGTTCAAAGAACACTTTTATTAGACAAACGTAGGCAGGGCGAACTTGTGCCCGAGAATAATAACCCAGCTAGAACGGAATCTCCTAGCAGTCGCGAGGATTCACTTATGCTTCTTTCTCCACTTCTTTTTCTTCAACACGGGTCGCGCGCAGCTGGACCCCGCGGGCTCGTGTGCCGCAAACCATCCGGAGGGCAAAACTATAGGCTAGCGCGCGTAAGTTGAAGTCACATTGTGTCATTGCCCCCTTTCCAGGGTGCATCGTCCCAATGCTTGTATCAAACTGGTTGCATGGTGGTCTTTCACAACATCTCGTCGTGAATGCAGTTAACGTCGAACAACGTTGTGTCCTCAACATTTCATTGCCTGTCGTGATAAGGTTCCATCCTGACGACATGCACAGTTTCTGTGTGATGCCGCCGTCATGATGGAATATCCTGTCCCTCTGGCATAACTCTGTAGTTGAGCGCACCAACGCGGCGGAGCACTCTGTACGGACCGAAATAGCAGCGAAGCAGTTTTTTCGGTGTAGGCCATGTATCCGTACAGAAATCCACACCCATACTCTGTCTCCTGGTGCGTACTGGACGTCTCTTCGGCGCAGATCGTATCGGTGAATGTTGGTTTTCTACTGTTGGAGATTGCGATATCGTGCTAGCTGTATGGCTTCTTCTGCTCTTTGTATGTAGTCGTGAACGTAATAGTCATTCTTGGACGTCTCGTCAATGGGTAACATTGCTTCTAAAGGTGTCATTACCATCCAGCCAAAAACAAGTTGAAATGGCATCATCCGTGTTGTCTTTTGCATTGCTATGTAATTGGTGAATGTTGCATAGGGTAATATTTTATCCCAAGTACGGTGTTCTATATCCACGTACTTTGACAACATATCAGACAGCGTTCTGTTCAGTCATTCAGTAAGACCCTTCACTTGAGGATGATATGCCGTCGTTTTCCTATAACTGGTCCCTACTGAAACGTTTCGTACGTACGGCATCCGCGTGTGCAGAAATATTGGAATACAGAAGCCGTATATGCAGAAAGACTATGCGGCACTCCGTATATAAGAAAAACCGAATGATGCGGAAAGGTCCGCATATAAGAGGTGTATAATGCGGAAAGGTCCCCAAATGACTAAAGCTGTATTGATTATGGGGAAATGACAACGACGTCTGAGTCTGGTGAAAAGCAGTATTATATTGAATGGACGTCCATATCTAGTGTACATGCAATACTGCGTAAAGATGCACGATAAGAGAATCAATATTTGTATCTTTCGAAAAGTCGTGATATGTGAGCAAAATAATCTTTTAGAGCAAATATGTTAGGGGGCTACTGAATTAACATGCTAGGCTTCATAAGTCGTGGTTACATTGCAACCATATAACGCAGTCTGTTATGCAATAAACAAAGAAAAAATTGCAAAGCGAGTAACTACATTCGAAAAGCATTGATATGCACATGAAAAGCAGCTCTGCGACAATGAATATTTTTTTGTATGTACGCTCTAGCTGTGAATAGCCACATTTCAGTGTTGATAATAAGCAAATGAGGTGACCCTCCACCAAAATTTCGCGACCTGTACCTCAGACACAGAATGGGGGCACAAAACATAATGCAAGAGAAATTTTACAACAAAACCTTTATGCTTAAATATTAGTGATAGCATTGTGAAAATAATGTGTTGTGTTTATCTCGTGAACGCCTTGAGGAGATTGGCCAAATGCTGCTTGTGGTTCTGGCGCCACTGTGCATACGGCAGGTCATGGCCAAGCACCTTGATGTGTCCTTCAGAAGCATCTAAAAATGTAAATGATTGGCACAAGTAATGTTAGACACACATGCAAACATTGCAGTTCACATGCACACGAAATATAACACACAAAATGAAGCTGAAAAGGAAATGCACACAATCCTTCATGTTGTGCATACTTGAATCTTGGAACAAGTGCACAAATGAGCTCGAATACCTGCAAGAAAACAGCTTGCTTCTCACATAAAAATAAGTAGGTTGTTCTTACGACTTTCAACAGTACAGTAAATTCATTGAAATGGTAATATTAGGTCTTGAAATAACTGCTTCCTACACTGAAATATATGGAACTGCCAGTGAAAGCCCTTAATGTACTATGTCAGTTTTTGTGAAAGGAAACACGCACCTGCATAGCCCGAGCGCTTTGGCGGCTGCTTGAAGGGATAGCAACAACAGCCTCTATTCCCGTCATCTAGTCGAAAGCAAAACAACCAGTCGTTGGTGATATGGAACTGGGGGCAGAATTGTAGCCCTGCCCCCTTCAAGGCAATTACGCCTGGCCTTTGATGCAATTGCCTTGTAGGGGAGGTGGTTGCAATCTTGCCACTGGTCTTATATAACTAATCAGTGGGGGCAAGATTGCAGCCATGCCCCCTTCAAGGCAATTACGCCTGGCCTCCTATGTAATTGCCTTGAAGGTGAGGTGGTTGCTGTTTTGCCGCTGGTTCTATGTAACCGAAGACCGGTTGCTTTGCTTGCTACTAGATGACGTCAATATAGGCTGTGGTATCTATCGATCCCTCTTGAATGCGCTACAAGCAGCCGCCAGAGTGCTCGAGCCACCCGTTCGCGTGTGCCCTATCAATAAAATTTACACTCTACATTTAATAATACGTGCATGTATATTTACTGCCTAACTTTACAATTTGTGTGCAAAAATGACACCTTGAACAATGTTGTGAGGTGAAACTATAATTTATGAAGGGGAAAATCCCCATGAAAGCAAGCAGGGCGTTGAACATGTCTTTACAAATCTCTGCAAGCCAGACACCATAGACCAACCACAAAGAAATAGGGAAGCAAGTATAACAGAAATGATGTCAAAACAGAAGAGTTAAGTGTATGCGCTATATGTAGCTGCTCACGCCTTAGTATATACAGTGTGCTCATGACATTTTAAATGCCGATATTTAAAATAACTACTTCATCAGAAATGTAAGTATCCAAGAAAACTGAATGACTCAACAAAAAGTGACACATCATAACATCACCTTTTTTTACAGCAAAACTGACTATGACGCTGGAATATTATTATGCAGGCTAAAATTTTCTGGAGAACAGTTATGTTTGGAGCCATAATTTCTACAAAGGCTACCAGGAGATAACCATACAATCGGGCTCAACAAGGCTAATGTTAATTGTTAAGGCCTATGTTAACTAGACTAACAAACTATACCACAAAAAAACAGAGCATTCAAGCAAAGCAGCACAAAAATTAAAAAAGCAGACCTTCTTTGTTATCTATAATGCCTTTGTATGGGAAATATTTTCTCTACTTACCACCTTTTATTGAGGTAACTGTAGTTTTTTGCTGAAGATGCACTGTGCTTTTAAAACCTTTTGCTCGAATCTCAATCGAAGAACTGGCGAAGCTCGCATTAAACTAGACTGCACAAGCATTGAAGCAGCGAAACTAGACGAATTTCAAGACTCCAATAATTGCTTTTGGTTTCTTTCTATCCCAAAGCTTGAAGACAAGGGTTTTATTCAATTGCTACTAACAATGAAATGCTATAAAAATTGCCCAGAAAAATGTTCATTCAGGCATTTGTAGTTTTTTACTGGTCCATTCCAGATGCATTGAAACCTACTTGGCCGGCGACCATCACAACTACTTTTTGTTTAAAATACTGCTAATTCACTCTATTGAAAACTGTGACTTGCTAGAATATTCCAGAGAGAAAAAATTGTTTGGTCACAAGGGTGCCCTCTGAACTTTGCAGAATGTCGTCTGGGTGTTGTTAGTGAGCAAATTTTAAAAGTATCTTTTTTTTGCCATATCAAGTTTGGTGTGCATATAAACTGAATGTGCTTGTGTAATGTATTTCATGCCGAGTCATATTAGTGGAATTTTTCTGCAACATAGGCTGCCAAATATTGAGCCAAAATGTTTAATGTTGGTATTTCTTCTAAGGCAAGAGTGCACTTTGTTTAAATGTCTGAGCAATAAAAACTTACTTCGCCGAAGGTGTACTTTGCGAAAACGAAATCATTCTTGAGCCCTCAAGTAGCTAAATTTTACTAGAAAAAGATCACGAATTTCCCTATATCGTCATTTTGGTCCACATTGAGATGCAATTTGCCTCATGTGGTGGGCGAAATAAAAATCACTTTTACCTGTAAGTCGGAAGCAAATTCATCTATTTTGTTTATTTACAAAATACTGCAGGCCATGTGGCCCGATGCAAGATAAATACATGTACAAAGCACAATTGACTATCATAAAAAAGTCAGGAAACGGTAAAAACTACTCTAAACAAAATATAATTAGAAATTCGTGAAGAAGTAATTCTGTATATATTCAGTCAAGTCCAGATGATCAAAAACTATTTGGTTCCATTCTTCTATATTTTTTACAACTTTCTAAAAAATATATTTAAAGAATTCAGATATGGCAAAATTGGGGGAAAGTGTGAGAAGATGGGATTTCTAGTCTCAGAAAGGGTTATGTAAAGACTGGGATCTATAAAGAACTTATGATTTAACAAAGAATGAAGGAACTTCAGTGGGGTATTTTACGCATCATTTGAAGAGTGTGAAAACCCCTAGAAGTATAAGATTAGTTACAGAATACCGGCGGCTCTATTTAGAAAAAAACAATCACATGGCTTTTCTCTGTATTCTCTCAAGAAAGTTGACCCAGGTAACGCAGAACGTTGAGTCAACGTGGTTTGAATGTAACGATTGTGAGGCAACGTTAGATGGTAAAATATAACATTGCACCGACGTTTATAGTATTGCGTTGCCATAACAGAGTGTGTTTAATGTTGAAGCAACATTCAAACAATGAAGTTGTCCTAATGTGTTGTTTTTAACGAGGCAACAGCATTCAAATTATCCCGTTGCCCTAACGTGATGGTATTATTGTGCCAACAACAATCAGTCTCATCGCATCAACGTTGTATATAGACATGCAGTCCATGTTTAACAGCGAACGTACAGAGAACATGGAAAACGTAATCGCTGAAACATCCAATAGCACACATGGCAACTTTTTCAACTTCGTGTACTCATTTGATTGACGGCTGAGAGCGGCTAGTTAGTGTGGTTGTGTAAGAAATGGAAGAAGCATGAACAATACAGACAAAAGTTCAGTCTATGTTCTTCACACACTAATCCTTCAAGAAATTCCATTTTTTTATACAGTTGCATTCTATGTTTTTATTTATTTATTTATTTGTTTGACAATACACGATTGCTTTAGTGCAGGAGACAAAAAAATGCCGCCACATCCACGAAGTGAATGATGATGAGTGGGCGAAGCTCCGGAGGTAAACCTGGTAAACCATGAATCCTCCGTACATTTTGCCCACTCGATTTTATTGCAACGCTCCCCCTAGCGTACGTCGCCGCACTATATCGAACGATGACACGCGCCATATGTGGCATCATTCCTATTTTATAACACCTCGCATCTTTCATAATCAACTACACATACCGCCGTATAACATCTTGCATCTTTTGGATGGATGGATGGATGGATGGATGGATAGATGGACGGACGGACGGACGGACGGACGGACGGACGGACGGACGGACGGACGGATGAATGGACGGACGGACGGACGGATGGATGGACGAATGGATGGACGGACGGACGGACGGACGGACGAACGGACGGACGGACGAACGGACGGACGGATGGATGGACGGATGGACGGATGGATATGGCTGTACCCTTTAGATCGTGCGTTGGCTAGCGTAATACTTAATGCCGTCAGCTACAAGTACCGCCATCTAGTGAACACTGCAAGAACTGAACGAGAGGTGGCTACATACAGGGGACGCACAGCCCACGCCTTAAGGAGCTTCGCTCCTAAAACACCATGAGTCTCCTGACTATGCCTCTATAGCTCCGCATCATACGTTTTTCACAGAGTGACTGCATTGGCAAAAGAAAAAGAAACACAGGAACACAATTACACAAGACATATAACCCAAGTAATGCACAACGTTGAGTCAACGTGGTTTGAATGCAACGAATGTGAGGCAGCGTTAGGCGGTAAAATATAACATTGCACCGACGTTCATGGTATTTATAGACTGTAAGGCATTGTTGGCTTGAACAAATGCACCTAACGATTGCGATAACCTTGCTCGAATAGGTCGAGCGAGAATACATACAACTGAGGCAAAGCTGCTAATGAGATACAATTCTTTTTTTACATGACTCCATGCAGCTTTCTAGGTAGTAGATGTAGAAGTAGCACCAGGTTCATGCAGCTGTCTGAGCGACTGATACATTTGGTCAACTGCAATGTTTTTCTAGTTGGTCACAACACAAACGGCTGAGGCATATGTCACAGGTGTGCTTCTTTCTCCTTAACATGCTATCGTGCACTTTATTGCTGTAAGTTCTGGCCGTTAAAGCTGGGGCATACCGGTGACTAGCAGCGGTCGCAGAACCATTTGCGACTGGTCCCAAACAGTCGCGAACGGTCGCAAACAGTCTCAAAGCGACTGCTTTGGCTAGTCGCTTCCTGACCGACTTTTCAGTTGCGCGACTGCAGTCGCAAAGCTGTTGGAACGATGCTTAACAAAACTAAGCGATGCCTAATTTTTGTTCTTTTGCTTTTTCATTGCGCTGGCTTCCTGCCGCCAGATACAAACGTGTGCGTTCTTCTCGGTCTGTGGCACCATGGCCACCTCGGAATACTTGGCGTGGAGATGGCGGGCCGCAGCAGCTCGAGCAAAGTGTCGAGTTTACGTGGAGGCATTCGTAAGAAGCTAAACACCCTCAAAGTACAGAGAAAATAAATTGTGCATTATCTTTTCTCCGTATTCAGAAAGGTTTTTTGTCTTGAACTCGTCACCGCTTTCAATGCAGCGCATTTGGAACGCGTTTGTGCTTCATGCCTTGGCAACGGCCTAAGACACCGCGCTTGAGACGCGTTTGTGCTGAATTGTAGGCTGTGGCAAGTCAATTTAAATTCAAGGGCCGTTTCTTAATACGTACGACTCTCGGAAATACTCCTCGTCGTTTCAGCGCGGCTCGGCAGGTAGGTGGCTTGCATGGCCAGCCAACTCCCGTGAGCGAAAGGATGGTCACACCCACTACCGGCTTTTTTTTCTTTGGATGCATTTGTGATGCCAGGGCTGACACCATGGCCCAGCGCCTCAGCACCATGACAAAGTCTTGTTCTTCGCTTGAATCGAACTTGACGCTGTTGGGAACGCTGTGCGAGAACGGACGAAAACACTAAATGTGGCGCGCCCGCTTTGCTCCGCTCACTCAGCTGGCGGTGATCAGCTGATAAGCGCCGGTCTCCAGAGTTCTCGCTAATAACGAGATCCGGACGTGACTCGCCGCTTTTGCGACTTCCGTTCGCTTGCATGCAGCCCCTGCCGGTGTGAACATCAGTCGCTTTTTGTTCGCCAGTCGCAAATGGTCGCGTGACCACTGCTAGTCACCGGCTTGCACCAGCCTTTACTGGTCCCACAACACCACCTTTTTCATATGAAATTCGAGGCGCGAACGGTTGCAGTCCTGATGGAGTCCTATTTTTTCAGTAAAGGAAGCTTCGATGCTTTCTTTCTGTAGTAGTTTCTTACTAATTGAATTTTTTTCTACTAAGACTCCTAGTGCAGGGTAAGTTTTTTTAGGCAGCTTGTTTGTTGTCGACAAAGTAGGTATGGTAACCTCTCAGCAGTTAGGCGAGCTTCCCCTCCTGTTCCAGCGCGACGTACATGCATAAGTAGCGGCACGTTTATGCAGATGTCTGGATGACTAGTACATTTGGTCAACTTCAGTGTTTCTTTACTTGGTCACAACGCAAAGAAGGCTTAGGTGCATTTATTAAACTGTCAACTATTAAATTAGATTGAGGCTGATTTTAGCCGAAAGCCGTGTGCGAGCTGCCACTGCTTGGTGAACTTGGCGAGCTCTCTACATGACACTTGTAGACTCTTGTTGCTAGTTCGCACAAATAGTGCTTCATACCTGGGAGGTCTCTTGTCTGATCATCTTGTCGCGCTTCTGCTCATTGTTACATTCAAGCACTTCTAAGATTGAGGCGGGGGGGGGGGGAGAGCCGAGACGCTATTTAGCTTGCCACTTTCAGAAGCGAAGGGTGCAGAGGGTACATCGTTTGTTGCGTGTCGGTGCAGAGTGTGCATGAAGCGTTCATATCTGGTTGTTGAGTCACCTCAGTTGGAGGACCAAAACCTAAATTGTTGTAGATAAAGGCAACAGGTCCGCCGGCTACGGAAAGTTGAAGTATCATTTCCGTTCGATACATGCCGTTTCGTGACTGGCAACGGTGAAATAAAGCTGAAATTGCAGTGCGCACAGCATCCAGTTCACCCACAAATCGCTGATCATGCACTTACGCACTCAGATGTCGTTGCTGTGAACGTTATTATGTGTAGGAAGATCCGCATCAAGTGAGCTCACTGATGATGCTTAGCTGTTGCGTGGATATACTCTGCTTTTTTCACTAGAGGTTGTCGTAATTGGTCCCACTTGAACGACTCCTCCCGCTTGACTAAGATACCTTAACTTGACGCCTCTGACCGAGAATTCAGAGCGAAAACGCAAGAAAATAAGATGCTCCATGCTACTGTGTTACCATGATGATGACGATGATTGTGAGTAGAAATTGAAATTGCACAAGTTTCAATTTCAACTTCATTTTAGAGTGGTTTTGAAACAGTAAAAAAAGACAGGTAAGGCAGCATAAAAAAGTGAGACAAAAGTTGTTTGCAAAGAACCGGATTACTGTACGCACTAAAATATCCGTAGGACAATGCTATAACCAGTACAGCGCAACTGAAGGTCCAGTTAGCCCCGCCGCGGTGGTCTAGTGGCTAAGGTACTCGGTTGCTTACCCGCAGGTCACGGGATCGAATTCCGGCTCCGGGGGCTGCATTTCCGACGGAAGCGGAAATGTTGTAGGCCCATGTGCTGAGATTTGGGTCCACATTGAAGAACCTCAGGTGGTCAAACTTTCTGGAGCCCTCCACTACGGCGTCTCTCATATTCATATGGTAGATTTCAGACGTTAAACTCCAAATACCATGAAGTTTCAATTACGCACTCGTCACTTGTTTTTTCTTGCAACCTCATGACGCGTTTTACGATTGTTCCTATGTTGCGATCATCAGACTTCACCAAAACAAAAATGCAGTCATGATTAAAAATACTATTACCATATGCACGAAAAGTATCTAAAATTACTAGTTATAAAATAAGCCATAGCATTTAGGATTGGCATTGGCTTTAGTTGTTTTGGAGGCTATGCAATGTTAACTTCGGTTCCCGCCTTGCATCGTGGGCCGTTATAGTCACGTGATAGCAGTTTGCGGTCAAAATAATGGAGGGTTCCACAGCGGTCCCTTCGACAGTAGTTATCAGTAGTTAACAATGTGAAATTTTGGTTTACATAGAGCCTTCATGGCTGCATTTATCGCCTTTGTGTTCTGCGGTGCCCCTCCTGTCCATGTGCAACTAAGCAAGGCGCTCGGCGGTGGAAACGGCTTTCATCTGACCACTCCTCACGCTGCATGATCGGGTAAGTAGCGGGGTTTGCATTCTTCTCGTTTGTAACCCTTTTTGCTATGGCATGTTTTGTCGCACTAATTGTGACGTAAGTCACGTTCACTGCCGCTCTGACACGGGCACTTTTGATTGTGATTTGGCTCTCTAATCACGGTTCAACTCTCGTTTCGGGCAAACTCGATCCAGATTAATTTGCACCGCTTAGCAACGATTATTGTTGATCGCGATCAAGAAATCAGACCCGTTATCGTTCTCTTCTCGCACTATAACTATCGTCATGTCATACCAACTAGCCCAAACTGCCACACTTCCCAATCAAACCTTCTGACGAGCAAAAGTGCTCGCGTTACAACGATGCAATCTGCAGTATGCAACCAAAATTTATTAATGTGTCATTTTTGTGTACATTCACTTTCAATTTCTCGACTTATATAGTGTATACGATGTGTGCACTAAATAAAGTTAAAATAATGTCAACAATTCTATTCTCAGAATCATTGTTAGGTTGCTATGTGTGATTATGTCTACAAAACATTGGCCTAGTGAATGAGTGGCAACCCCTTGTTCGTTTAAACAACGGTTTCACCGTGTTTCTCCGGGCCACCAGCTTTGCCCTAATCTCTTCCGTCGCGTCTGTTATCATGGCCTTCTACGTTTGGCCAAGTCAGCGTTACTATATTTGTACAACTTTCTTCGTTTTATAGCATTATTATATTTTTACTCCAATTAGTCTGTGGGCAGAACAAGTAAGATTTTAATATGGCAGTAAAAACAGCCGCAGCCTTTACAGCATGTCCCTATCGACGTGGTGACGTGCGCCACAACTATTCATTTGCTTTAACCACTTGCAAATTATTGAAAGGTGAATAAATGAATGCAACTTTGTTAATAACTGTTTAACCTATCTCAACACTGGAATGCCAACCACTCAAATGTGGACGATAACCTGAATGACCTAATGTTTAAAAATAAACAGAGTGGAATACCCCCTGACAAAGACTACTTCAAAGTACTACGCTGCCTTCAAAGACACCTACGATCCCACTTATAGATTCTAAAATGCCTTGTCACTGTTGATTGTTTCTTATAAAGGTTTCAGTGTGTCTATCCTTAAGACAGCGTCAGATCTGACCCATGTAGCTTCTGCTGAATCTCAGTGATTGTGTACATAATTCCTTTATTCTGCCTGTTATGAGTGCGGCAGTGTTCCCTTCCTTTCATCTGATCGATTAATCTGTGTAGGTCAGAATGTTTCGGGGGCCATAAACACTACTTCAACTCCACCACTTTCTCCCTATTTCCTAGAAGAGTTTATGAGAAACACTTTGCAGGCTAAGTGCGACAGCCGTCATCTTTTCTTGCAGTCCTTCAGATGGTCTGAGACTCCTTTCAACGCCTAGAATACCTTGCATGCCTGAACGAATCCTCGGCTAGAGGCAACTCGTATTGAGTTGAACCTGCAACATAAAGTCAAGACCCTTACTTGGTAATTGCTTCTACCACTTTGTGTTAAAGTGATCCACACAGACCACTCTGCAAGGATATGTGGATGACCGCACTCTTGGCCCATTTTGTGTGCTCCAATGAAAAAGGCAGCAGTGGCTTCCATGGACGAGATCTATGCCGACAACTTGTGCACAAATTTGTAAAAAGCTGTGTTAAGCGCAGGGATTCGATTGTGAAACATTTGGGAATCTCAAGAGTTGCCACGAGACGCTGAAGCTTTTGCTTCAAAACCTTCATGCTGGGCTTGAAAACCTACTTGCAGTCCACAGATTCTACCAAATCTAAAAGCAAAAAAATATTCACATAGCAGGAGATTGTACAGCACTGAAACCTAGCACTATGTTAATACTGTTCCTTTAAATACTGGTCAAGTGCAGGTCTCCAAGGAAGGATACAGTGCTCGATTCAATACCCTGCCGTTACAAACACCCCTTTATGACCTAGCCAGGAAAGGTAGACTCAAGCAACAGCGTGAGATACACTTCCAAACATCTGCCAGTGACATTGAACACTTTCCAGGAAAGGATACTGCTCAAAGAAGTTCGATAGCATCCTTGACGCACAGCAGTAGATTCTTTGCGCTGGCAACCTGTTTATAATTGGTTAATCACTGCATTGATTTTTAATGACTTGTACTTTGCCTGTGCTGCAAGAAAAAATATCAATAAAAGGTTGATGATTTCTAGGGCTGTAAGATCATCTTTCTTTGTGGATGATTTCTTGGTCTTTCACTGGGCAGAATCAATAGGCTAGGAGGAAATGTCGTGCCCACTTTGAAGCTTTCTTAGGTTGTGCTCCAACTTTTTGAAATAGCGTAGCTGCTTCTTGAATGAGGTACGATTAAATTCTTCAACTTAAGGTGGTTTCTCAGAGAATAGCACTCGTGTTGGTGGTATGAACCCTGTGCTTGGAAGCCATTGTTGCTTTTGTGCCGCAGTATTCAAAAGTGGCTAAAAGGCGGAACATGCACTTGCCTTTGCAGAATGCTCTGTGGCAAGCGACTCATCTCAAACGAGGTGGATGAAGCATTCTCCGAGTAAACATCCCATTTTAAAATTGCGGGTTTCACTCAAGATCTGTTGTTGTAGGTAGCTAAGAGTTTACTTATGTATTTGATGGATCTTAGGCGTGGAGAGGAGTGGCAAGCCACATCGAAGGCCCAAGAAATGAATAAGACAACTGTGTACATTGCATGTACAGTGTCTCTCGCAGACTCAAGGAGGTAGGGAGAAAGTGTTGAAGTACAGGCAGTGTACTTTATTGCCTGTGCAGATCCACCTTTGAATGAACTAAAAAGGCTGCAGTTCTGATCACAGGCACAAGTGTGTAACATGTATTAAACGCATAGTGAACACAAACTCTTATCAAAGAACCATGAGCCCCTAAAATTTCCTTTTGTTCATTCATAGCGAGGGTCTCGTTCCTGTAGACTTAATGCCTTTAAGTACCGTAAGAGTGCTTATTGTCAGGTGCAAACACGTAGAAAGACCACGTGCTACGAACCGCGCCCACTAACATTCGCAGGTTTACGTGCTCGGAAAGACTCCATATTGTCGACAAGACGACAGCCGCCGCTTTAGCTAATGATAAGAGCATCGAATGCATTGTCCGAAGGTTGTATGACCAGTCTTTGCCGGTGGAAAGTTGTGTGTGTGTCCGCCTTTATTTCTGAACATTTTTATCGTAATTGTTGTAATATACTCAAAAAGCTACTAATAACGTCTCCTATATTTTTCATGGACAAAATGTCTGTTCTCATTGAAGGACTGTTTATACATCTGCACTGCTTTGTAATAAATTTCAGTTGCAAAATGGTTTTGCGTCTTGGTATTTTTGGTCCCTCTAACTGCATTAGCTCGGAGCAGCTTTTGCAAGCGAGTTAGCTTGTAGGATAGATATGCGGGGGCATGGTTGTTGTCAACAAAATATCAACATGTGATATAAGCTGAAAGACACTGAAAATCAACTTTACAGTGCTTGTCATATTATTACTTGCAGAACACCCCTTTCGTTTCTGTCTAAACAACCCACTGCCTTCTACTTTATAAGTTTGTGTTTGCTTCCACAACCCTTGCAAGTGTTCTAATAGCAGACTTATTGAAATGGAGGGGGGCAGACTTGCATGGGAGCACAAAGGCTGATGTCCTTGCTTTAGCTGCACATTTTTATGGGTCATGCATATTTACATCTCAGAGTCAATTATCGCTGCACCCAGAAAGCCTTCATTAAAGAAAGTTGTCTGTGCGGTGACTACGTCAATGCGGTTTTGTGTTCATGTAGCCAGCTATGTTCGCATGAAACCACGTTACGTCCCACCTCACTTGTTTTGTGCCCTCTGAAATCGAAATCGGTACTGAGCACTGTAAAACCTTTTTCTAGGTAACAAACTGTTCCACCCACGATGAGTGTGTCATTAGCTACTTATTGCAACAAAAACAAACGCTAGCTATGCAAATATTTTGTGTGAGTGCTCAGGCTGTGTCCATGAATGATACTTGAGCTCTTAAATGCTCCTTTTGTTTTGTGACATGCAGGAGGGTCAGTGGCTCAGACAGGAACCTTACACAATGATACGCACTGCGAGCACCAGTGTAGTCTAAAAACAGCAGTGAAAGGTTTCTCGGAATCCTTGCGTAGATTGATGGGTTAGGCCCTATTTTGAAGACAGTGTGTTTCTTGCACTTAGCCCAGGTCAAAAGGCCAGGTAGATAGTAGAGGTGGAATAGATTGCAAGGTCAACTGACGCATGTGTAAGCATGCTATCGTTGAACCTTTGAGAGAAAGAGCATTTTCTTTTGGTGGAATTTAGAAATGGTAGCGGTTAGGCCTCATTTTTTTCGTTTCATTTATCCAGATATTAGTACCCGTGTGCATGGTCTGATTCTTTTATTTTTCATCTTTATTGTATACAGCTTACCCTTGCTGTAACTAAATGCACAGGTGAACAGAAAAATTGTGGTGTTGCAAGGGTTTCGTTACTGAAAAATAACACAGTCCTTGCTGTAGTACGCAAAGATGCAAACCATCGGGGAACAAAATTGAGGACAGAACAGAAAAGGCGTCACTCGCAACTAACTTTATTCTTAGAAAATCGCTGAAATATATAAGCGTAGCATTCTTGCGCGTGCATATCACCTCACATGCTAGTAAAAAAACATGCAATAAAATAATGATGAAAATGATGAATAATGAATACAACAAAAGAATGATGAAAAAAGCCACTAAACAAAAAGAAGATTCTAGAAACGAAAATCCCCCACCACGCACAGCAACAGACGTAACGCTAACATGCGTATCTCCCTTCTTTTTTATGTAGAATGCTTCCATAATTTCACGTGCCACAGTATCATTACTTTTTCCAAGGACGGATACACTGAAAAACCCAGCCTCACATTTGCAGAAATCACAATGTGCTGGCAAATATGTCAAAAGGGTATTTTTCACAGGATGTTCTAACTCCCTAAATCTGTTCTTTATGCACCGGCACATCTGCCTGCACATTGTGGTTCCTGCAAGTGTGAGGCTGGATTTTTCAGTGTATCCTTCTTTGGAAATAGTAATGACACCTTCGCACGCAAACTAATAGAAACATACTACATGAAAAAGAAGAGAGATACGCATGTTAGTATTACATCTGTTGCTCTGCGTGGTGAGGAATTTCCTTCTTCAGAATCCTTTTTTTGTTTAGTGGCTTTTTTGTCATGTTTCTTTTATTATCAATCTTATCGCTGATTTTTTTACTATCATGTGAGGCAATGTGCATGCGCAACGTTGCTTCGCTTATATATTATGCTGATTTTTTGAGAATAAAGTAAGTTGCGAGAGACGCCCTTTCTGTTCTGTCCTCAATTTTCTTCCCCGCTGGAATGCATCTCTTTAAAATCAAGCAAGCATGCATCAACTAGCCCAACAAAATTATTTATTAAGGGTGCGGTCACACTGCGGCAGCACCCGCTCTGCATTTTATGCGCTGTTTGCTGACGTTCTACGCTCAGCCTATTGATGTGAATAGTACTGCAATATAAAGCTTACATTCTCCACTTTCTAATTGCAGCTAGTATTGTCGCCTAGTCTGAAGAGGTTTTGCACAGCACTCAGAACAGTGCGAGCAAAGACCAGTACTTTTGCTGTACAAGCCTTCGTCGCACTAGAAGTGTGGCAAAACTTTTCAACACAACCAAATAAAGTTTACTGGGCCTCATCATAAATCATTGTGCAAGCTTTATGTGAAGAAATGTAGCCAGTAAAGCAATAAAAAATCATGCAGGCTTGAATAAAAATGAGTTGAACAAGATAGGTTTATGAGCAAAGAAATTTTTTTTTCTTTTTTCTGTAGAACAGCAATATTGAATGTGTTTCCTGGGTACAAAATACCTAATATCTATACGAAGTTTTTCGTGCTCTGACGAATAGCTCATGAATAATAACTGCTTCAAGTCACAAATTTATGAACACGCTTGTTCAGGTATTACCGACGAGGTGGAAAAAATGTCCAAGACAAAAATCGGAAATTTTAAATTTTGAAGCAGCAAGACTTTTTATGCATATAAAATTCTCACAAGTTAATTAGAAAAATGTAAGACAGAGTTAACTTAGCTCATTTTCCTGCTTGCCAGGTTTGTGCAAATTTACTTCTTTATTGCTAATTTACCATTATTGCGCATTAGCAAAACTGTGTCATGTTTGTAATTACCAGTGTTTACTAACTTTGCGTAGCAGGGCTTGACTGAAAATATCTTCAACACAAAAAAGTATTGCAGACAATTTTTGATGGTTGCGTCGTCTGTGAAAAGAACCATGAAGTCGTCTTGTGTCAGTTCTTACCTTTGTCAAAAGTGATGCCATAAACATGATTATGCTGCCGAAACATGTATTGGTTATTTCACCAGATTTAAGACTTCAGTGTCTAACACAGTGGGTAAATTTAGTCGCTACGTCTTCAATACATAATGTAACCCCAAGAGGCTGCTGGAAAAAAGAAAGAAAGGGACGGAGTCACAGAAGGAAATAAGGAAACAAAGCGTGCCACAATCCTGACAAAGTCGTTTGGCAATTGTGCCGACGATTCCAGGACTTGCTTGGCTGCTCGCTTTTGTAGCCAGAGCACTGCAGAAGCGTTTCTAAAGTACACAAAGAACTTGACCTTGCGTTCTTCTATTTTTGACACTCGTAGGACATTACCTGGTGGTCTTTCCTTCGCGGGGAGGTGAGGAATGTTTGGCAGTGAGTGTTCAACGTGACACTGTTTGAAGGGTAGTATAACATTGGACCTTTTCCGAGAGACTAGTCTGTCCATGTGAAGGGGTGGCGAAGTGACGCGCGTCACTATTTGTTTTCTTGGGAGAGGAGGGCAGGTCACTTGGCCAGGCAGCCTCTATGAATGTTGCACATAGTGGCGACAGTTGCTAACTGAGAGGCAGCTTGAATCGTCTGCAAAACGTTTCTGAAATACACTAAGCCCCCAAGACTTTTTTACCAGTGCGTGGCCGATAACCTCAGAGGCTACGGACGGCAGTTTTTATTTCGGTGACCATCATTAAGGCGCTTTGCAGACTTGAAAAGGGCCCATTGACAAGTTCGGGAATAGTTTGTGGGCAAGTTGTTAGAAAACAAACTTGCATGTGCGCAGTAACTATACTGTAAACTCTGAGTTAGCGAGCCATATTTCTCTGTCTGCAGCAAAAAGTGCTGATAGCTGCGTGAGCTCCATAGCGTTTCCAGCCATGCGCGACAAAACAAACGTGAAGTGTCTTGACGCCTTCTGAAGTTTGGAAACAACATTTTCAATACGTCAACTTCTACATTAAAAATTTGTTTGCTAGCATAATACTTACTCTCAAATTACGGTAACACATGTATTCCAAATGATCATTGTGTCCTCGAAGATTGTTGATGTGATGCCATTTGCTTGTGGTAGTGGGCAGTGACTGGTCTAGCAGAGAGGTAGCAGGAGTAAAGCTTGAACTGCACGAAATTGACAAGACGGTCAACATTTACCTCTAGCACGCTAAACTTTGGCAAATAATGTGTTCGCATATGTAGGTCATGTTATATCTTACTTTCTAGGCAACCGGCCTTCACTGATCATATGGGACATAACGCATTTACTCTCAACATTGGCCACCATAGACACCATGAAAATGAGACGTTCGCAGAAAACCTAGACGCACTCAAGCGTACTTTTTTGATGAACTTCTTCGAGTGCTCAATAAGTGCTGCCACAAATGCGTGAGCCGCCTATTTCCCTGCACCTCCCAAATGATAACTGCAATACCCGGACTGGTTTTGCAGCTTCCACTCGCTAAGCCAAGAGTCCCAATGAGCTAGCGTGCTGTCCTAACCTTAAGATTGTAAAGGCAATTTTAAGTTTGAAACAAAAGAATTAGAATCTTGAAAAGAAGACTATGCGTGAGTTTTCGCGATAATCATATCACATGCTAGTGCTATGAGTAATCACATAGGTGAGCACTGAAGAAGGAATCATTTCATGTGATCAATTCGTATACCACACCACCGTGCTGCTGTTTAAAACTGAAATGAAAATATCTGCAGTGCCATGTGCACAAACTGATCAGATTCTGACCGGTCTACCGTCGCATTCCTGAAACCCCAGTACGTGAGCATGTGAGGTGTGAAATTTCTGTCCAAAAAAGACTCCCAAGATCCCATATGCGTTTGTCTTAGAGGATTTGAACGCCGAAGCAGTCATTCTTTTCTGCTTCTCGGTCGACTGTATTCTTTCGCCAGAAGCTTTCTGTACCTCATGCGGTTTGTCTGTTTTTCGGGGATCTGCCCAATTTAGACCAAGCAGTGATGTCACTTGATCACCTCATAATTTCAAAAATGTTGGTGATATATGGTGTCAACCAATGATTTTATTTAGCACTTGTGTAGACAGCAACAGGCACTTTTTGCGCTTGATAAAATCTCTAAACTTTCCCGACCATGTTTACTGTGCTGTTTGTTTTGTAGGAGCGCGCAAACATTACCTTTTCACACTGAATTGAGTACTGCCTCAAACATATCAAATAAATACACGCTTTTTATTAGAAATCTGCGTAAATATGTTATCATTAGATTCGTTGTTCAAAGTTCAGTGGGTGAAATTCGCATCTGTCTTCCAAAGTGATTGCGGTGCGAGCGGAACTTGTTATATAGCTGAAAGGATTGACTTTCATATGTTTCACTGAATTTGAGCACTGCATTCGTGTATGTAATTGTAATACCGCCCTCTTAGTATGAATCTTGCACTTCTTGACCTCATCTTTCTCCCTATCAGCTCACCACACTTGCGCCACATCATGACTGATGCCACCTCTATCCCCATTCATAATCTTCAAGGTCTCAAGTAGCTATGTGAGAAATAAAAAAAAAAGTGGCAATTGATACATCAGTTTAGCGATGCATGAGTCTAGGAATGTTTTGGCTGGCGAATTGCTTCCGCCGCTTATGCCCACGAAATCACCATTTTTTCGCTCACTGCAAGGCATAAAAACGGGACTTTGAGTAATGATTGCCAGTTTTCTCGGCCGCTTCTCTATGTAGCGACATAAGTATCAAGCGGACTATGCCAACACCCGCAGTATGTGTGCAGAGACTTCAACTGTTGAAGGAAACGCCGGAGCACGTGTCATCGTCTCTGCTGTTTTTTACACACTGCCACATCTATTGACCACGTGATCAAGTAGAGGAGGTGACATTTAATATTCCTGAAACGGTTTTGCGAACCTCGCCAGCTATTGCTCGTGTCTCTCAACTCACTACATGCCCCCTGTAGGGTTTCTAGAACGATTATGAATAGCCGCGTCAAAGAATATTGCTACCGGCTGGAGAGTAAAGCCCCGAAAATGGGGCCATCTTAGTACTTCTGTTGAAGGAAGGGTATGCGACGTAAAGCAGAGGTGGCGAAAGGGAAGTAGCAGGACAGGAAGCTTACATATGCCGCAGGGACGTCTGACATCATGCCCATCAAGGTGCTGCCTCACAAAGACTGGTGTGCAGCTTTGGCCTGCTAGCAATGTTTCATAAATACAGGCAGATCTTCATAAACACTGCAAGTAAGTGGTTTATTGGAACAGAAGCTGCTCTGAAGTGAAATTTTGATGCTTTTGTGTTTTTTTTCTGTTTTTGTTCATTACGCTTTCAGCTCCGACAGAGGCATATTAGAGTAATGAATATTAGAGTAATTTGAGTGTCCGAGAGATGGTGTGTTGTAAACGAAATGTCGTAAAAAGGAGGTTTTTTGTTGCTTTGCACGAGGGAAAATGTTGCTAACATAAGTTATACCAGTATAATGAAGGCTAGGCATTGTACGTGAGTTAGCCATGTTTTGTTGTGAATTTGCAGCTTAACATGATTTTCAAGGGAATTCCTCTGCGATGCCACTGATACCCTGTCTTCATGACGAGGAAGTACATAAATTTTAATCTAATACTACAAAGTGTACAGCAAAAAACTAAACTTGTCCTATTCCGAAACCTTGGGAAATTTCACTTACGGCAAATGCATGGTACTGGTTCAAGTTTATTTTATGCTTTAAAGTTAGAAGGAGCAATGTAATAGAGTGAGCAGCACTCGTTGAGCTAACTACTAACCAAAAATTTTGTAGTTAACTGTTTTCCTTCTTGAAATAACATAGGTGGTGTAGCCAAATAAAACAGACGCATAGATAACAATTTCCAGGAAAACAGTTCACTTGCATTAACATAATTACGGGATTGTAGATTATCGGTAGTCAACGCATGGCATGAATGCTGAGTAGCCATGTTTATTTTGCCTCAGGAGGGAATTATGTACGCATAGATAGAAATAAAGTCTATAAAGATTAGTTTTCTGTTTGAATAAATATTTGCTTCTCTGAAAATATTGGAACATATGCTAAATTACTATAGAAATGAAACTCTGCTCCTTAGTGATTATAATATGCACTCCGACATTACACAACAAAATATAACAAATCTACACAGACATTTCGCTTCCTATTTGAGTGGCATCCTCAGTGTGCACTGGCACCAAATCTGTAGAGGTGACCGAATTCCCTGATTTTCTCGTATGTGTCTACTCATCCGGATGTAGGCCATGATTGTTGTTTCATGCTGGCCGGTAACCACGGTCTAACCACGACTTGAAAAGCTTTCTCTTCCCGCTCTTTTGTTCCCGAGCCAGCGTCATCGATTTACGAAAGTCGACGGCATGCCCCATTTTCAAGTAGTGTTTGATGAGTTTTGTCTAAGAATGCGTGGTTTTGTGATATCCCCTTCGTGTTCATTAAAACTCGTTGACCATTTCCTGCTAGTTTCGCCACATAAGTGGTGTCGCAGCGACCGCACAGGAACTTGTAAACAGTCCTGTTTTGATCATTTGCAGTGGTGCTGTCTTTGGGCTTAGAGGGCAATATTACCAAGGTACAATGAGGCTTGAAAATTGTTTTATTTCCTAGCGGATATACTGCTATCTGAACAGAGCCTCAAAAACCTTCAACTTAAGGCATACAAACAATGGGTTTTGTGTTTTCTCGCGGCACACTCCTTGTTCCCTTTTGAATGTGTTTCTGGGTGACGTTGATAAACCTGCTCGGATAATAGCTTCATTACAATTCACCAACCACGTTTTCCATCAATATGACTGCAAGTTCTGATCAGTGATGTATGTGACACTACATGCATGAGTGAAATAGAGTGAAATAGGCAGGAAGCGACCAAGCGGGCTCAAAGAGCACAAAAGAGACATTACAAAAGCCACCCATGCCACGCATTATAAGACAAAACACTGCTCGACGACGGCACATGCCTTCGACATCAGTAATGAGACAAAGCTAGCTCAGGAAAAAAAGTGGGACAAGAGAAATCTTCTCGAGTCATGATTCATTAATGTGACAAGTTGGCTTGCGACAACAACCACGGCTGCATACTAAGCGACATACGAGAAAAGAAGCAAACTGTGTAACCTCCGCTCATCTGGTGCCCGAGCATACTGAGGATGCCAGCTGCATATTTGGCATAACGTCTATGTAGTTTTTGCTATATATTGCTGGGCTAAGTATGAGTCTAATATTTTAATCATAAACTGGCCTGTCTTTTGGAGCATTTTTACATCTGCTCCTTAGTTATAACTTTCCTGCATACTGTGTTGTACCAAAACATGCTGATTAAGGTATTTTGAAGTTTTGGATGAATTGTTTTCATTTTGTTTAGGTATATGTGTCGGATGAAGAAAATGAGCAGCAGAATTTCATCTTACATTACCACCAACGCAGCTGATGAGGAGTGACAGAAAGAAATACTACGCTGTGAGTGTCATCTGTTTGGTAAGCATCATATTACATGGCAATTTTAAACTACTAAAAATTTCTTTGACCATTATTTGCATTATTACCTCAACGAACATTGCCACTCTGAAAATAACTTGGTAGACCGAATATGTTTGAGCAGAAGAAATGAAATAAGACCGTAAATAAGCTCGAAATGCTGACTCTATGCCATCATTATTCAGTAAGGAGCCAATCATTTAGCTCAATAAAGCTTCACCAATTTCATCTCTGCACTATTTAACTTTCCTCACAGCTGTGTTTTTGTCACTGCTAGACTGTTACATAGCTTTTCGTCAGTCCTGGCTCAGCTTTCATAGGACGTCGCAAACAGATTTTGTCAGCTGATTCTCTGCATTATTTTAGAAAAGTGTTCGCAATCAATATTTTGTTTGCTTGATAAGCTACTAGTATAGGTCTAATCACTTCCTCTTTATCACGCTGCCTTTCATCACCAACCGATTGCATTGCATCATTGCTTGTTCCAAGGTCATCACAGCCATCACCGTGCAATTGGTGTTTGCCGACATTGTCGACAGTGTACCCCTCTTGGACGTGCTCTGGCATGGCGAGCTTGTTCACTCAAGTCGAACCACATTGGAAAAGTCTTGACCAAAGACTGGCAACTTCAACATGCTGCTCGGTTTGCATATGTAAACTCCACTGGGCATGAAAACTCTTGTGGTGGCATGGCTGTTAGTTGCTTCTCTGATGGTGGTGCAGGGCGATGTCCATTTGTAATTCTAGTCTAAAAGATTGCATTTCCTTTGCCTGCTGCTGTTCCTGTGCCCACAAGTATGATTGCATGTGTAGCCCTAGTTGACATTTATGGTGTTATATTTTTTACGATAAATAGAGTACTTGGTCATAATACTCGTTCTGAATACCCTCAAAAAATTTACTTCCTTCCTAAAGACTTCCGAAAAAAAAGTGAGAGTACTTTGGCACTTTTCCAAAGATGCGCATAACCACTCGCTAAAAATTACCAACTAGGAAGCTGCATTCACTGCAAATCCTAAAAAACCTGAAATGCTGATATTAGTAGCACCCACAACTCAAGAAATGCATAAATGAAAATATTAGACAGTTATTCAGAGCCGTACATAGCACTCTAAAGATAACTTAAGCTCACCTCCAAATGCAAATTAATAAAATTTGGACTGAATGAACAAGAATAATTGTGTCAAGGTAGGTTAATCATCCAATGAACAAAAGGACAACAACTTGGTAATGAACTGAACAGAAAATTGTTGCATGCCTTGTGTATTTGTTTCGTGATCAATATTTCTCGCTCTGCTGTGGCTGGAAGGTCACTTTTTTGCGCTAATCACACTGAGCAGTTGCTCCAATGATCGCGTTTTGCTTTTTCTTACAGGGTTTCGGCAACCTTAGCTTTCGAAGGCGTATTTCTTTATGTATTCAATCGGCCACGTTCAATTAGCTGCTTTTCAGTAAATGCGTGTCAGGCAGTAATCATGAAGTTCAGTTGCTTTCAAACTGATAAGCTTTTTTTTTTATGTGAACATGTTTTGCTGCACAAATATCGGCAGGTTTTTCTGTTTTGGTAAAAACAATTTCTTGTTTTGAAACTTTTAGGCTCCGTCAAAACAAGCTGCACCTGAGTGAGATGTGCCAGTTTTTCAATGCTACTATATGGTCTCTGTTCATGAAGTCATGACATAGACAGTCAACAGCAGTGGCCACCATCATTGTATAAAATTCATGCATCACTGTTGGAAAATTACCGACAAATCACTGGCTCTCTATGGTATTCGTGTCCTCCTATGTATTTAACACATAGCCGTTTCGCCAGTGTATTCTTCCTTGCCTATTCACTTTCCCACTGGTATTGTAAATACTAGAGATAAAAGCTTTTTTTTCAAACTTTTGCTAAGATTGTATAAACAAGTTGTGTTTTGATTTGCATCAGTATTTGTTTCTTACGACCCAGCAGTTGACACAGTATGAAAGAAACTTGCAACGTGCCTTGTTCATATTTATCACTGAATGTTTAAAATGTGTTTCGTAACACTCCCAATTATGTCTGGCTCTGTGAGAATGACAAATAAATAAGAAGTATTCTTCGTAAATAAATGTCTTCTTTTTTCTTTCATATGTCATCCATGCACTTCGGCATGTTCTTGCCTACCTAAGCTGTGTGACTGCAGGTCCTGATGGTTGCTGCAATTCTGCACATAAAGTTACTGCACCCTCAACACGTGTTCACTCGTTGCAGTCATTGCTTACATGGAGCAAAAGCACATTTTTCAATACTCTAAAAAATGCAGTATGTATATCACATGTGTTGCCAGCTTTGGTATTTGAAAAGTGTGTTTTTGGTCTTACGGACATGCACAAGTGTGTTTTGACATTTTTATAACTTGACTGTTCTAGCACTACTTGTTTATGCATGTACGAATGCGTTGATGAAGAGCTGTTAGGACACAGTTCTTGTGCATTGACAATAATAATACAATTCTTCACGCCATACCAGCGCTTTTTTTACTAGCCAAAAGCTTCGGGGCGGTTCCCGTGACAAGTCACTGTGCCTTTTATTAATAACGCACACACAGTATATATTTTCTGCACACGTCACATGAAATTGGACACGTCACACAGCAATGTTGATATCACATTGCTAGTATGCTGCTATGTCGTTGCTGCTATATTGACATCCCGTTGCTGGTATATTATATTACGTTAGTAGTATGTTGACAATATGTTGCTGTTATGTTGTGAAAACATTGCCGTGATGTAGAAAATGATATCCTGGATGTTGCCATAACGTTCCGAATGTTACAAGCAACGTTATTATGTGATCTAAAAAGAGGACGTTAAGCTCTTTTAGGCAACCTTGCTGACTGACATCTGGGTGCTTTCGTTCAATGTTGGGATAACATTCTGCGTTACTTGGGAATATTGGTTTTGATGAAAGGATTTGGAATAATTCGAACTTGGGTCTGTTCATAAACAGTTCATGTTTACGGCAACCTCTATCATTACAATTTTTGTTTCAGAGAAGCAAATATTTTTTAAGTTGCCCTTGGCCGTGATTAGGAACTTCGGCACAGAAGTCGTCATACACTAAATGGGAAAACAGCCATCAATGCTAACCATTCAAAATTGTTTTTTTTTCTTAAAAGAAAAACTGTAACGACATGACTGGCCATATAATGAGGACTGTTTTTTTTGCTTCAAAGTGGCAAAAAACTGCCCTAATGTTACGGAGCCTAAAGCAGTATATACAAGCAACTTTAAATAAGATCTAGACTAAATTTGGTAAAGAAAGAACAAGTGATATTATCAAAATATTTTTCTCATAAATAACACCCAAACGGCATCTTGAGAAGTCCAAAAGACACCCAGGTGACCAAAAATTTTGTTCTGTCGGATATACTTTAGCAATGCTCTGTTTTAAATACAGAAAGCGGGTACAATGTTTTTTTAAATGCATTTAGGATGGTTGGCAAAATGGCTGGGATGTTTAGTATAGAATTGCTCCACTGGCATTATTAATTCTTCTAAATCTCAAACTATTATTTTTCTGCTACTGCCATTCTTAAATAAATTTCTGCATAAAAAAGAAAAAAGCAGTTTTGACAAGGTTCTCAAGGTAAGATATTTTCATATTGGATAATTTTATTACCAAACACAGAGCAAACTAACATTTATTTTATGTAGTCCAAGACACAAGCTATATAGCAGTATACCAAAAGCCAAGCGCAAACTTTTGATCTCATCATGTGCGGTGATAGACAGGAAGCACTTATTGCAAAACTGATCAGCCTGCAACCAACCTGATGATGTTCAATGCACTGTTCAATCCAACACCACATAGGCATCTTTGCCATAGCAAAACCAAGTGTCATTGATTCATGCAGTAGATGGGACAATGCAGACAATGTCAAAAAAGCTGAAAAAAAAGAAGGAAAAAAGGAACAAAAGAAAATGCAATGTAGGAGCGGTGTAGCATACTACTCTCACTTTGCATCCCCCCTTTTTTTCTTTTTTTTCTTTCACCTTTTTTCCCTTCCTTTGCCCCAACCTTCGACAGGAGAACACTGTTTATCATCGCAACCTAACTTAAAAGAGAGATTTGTTTTTCTTATGTGACGAACATTACCAATTGGCACACATGCCAACACCAATTGATGACGTACCTACTAACTCCCTTAAAAATAACACGCCAAGGATAACAGGGTAAATTTTACAAAAATAGGTCCTCCTATCGAAACATTGGCTAATCGGCTACCCTGTCTGAAGCACTTCCACTGTTCACCCACATTACCCCACTAGGTATTTACATGTGTCACCTCTCGTCTTCATTTTAGATAACACAATGTTTAGCTTACATTGATGAATGCGCACAAAATTTGGTGATGTATCATGCATCAAGCTGAGCGACTGTGTTCATAAAAAATTATTTATAAGTTGTTTTCTGGCTTTTTATACTAGAATACGGTGCTTAAAATTCCTAAAACTGCGTAAATGTCTCCTATGAACAGGAACTGGATTGACAACGTAATGCATGACACGCTTGCAGAATATTGCGAGAAACATGATGACCACAAATGGACTGGCCACCCTAACTTTTCGCTTTCATGTTTAAAATTGTCATGTTCACCCAAATGAGGTGCTTATGATAACAAGCCGAAAAAACCTATATGTAGGGCCTTGAGACCTTCGTAAGTAGACTAGTCGCATTTTTGGTGGAGAAATCAACACCCACAAGTGAGGCACAAAACTGCTGCACAATGAAGAATGTTGGCTGCTGTCAGTTATGGAAAGAACTAATGCAGCTAATCTTCCCTGACACATCTGTACATTTACAGAGGCGACGAAGATTCTGTTATTTGTGGAAGTAACCCCAATAGGACAACTGCAAAAATTGCAGTAGTTGGCTAGACAAATGTCCGCACTTGTGTGGCTCACTCCCTGTAGCCATCCTGGCTGAATCTGACACATGATTTCGAAACCACTGAAGCTCTCACAATACACAACATGAATTTCCTCTGGAGTAGTCCCCTTCATTTTCCGTTATGAAAGAGCAGCACAGTATGCTGGTAAGGCACTCCTTGCAACGGCTTTCAGTGCCACACAGTTCCTTTCCTGTTCTTGTCAAAGATACCTTGGGGAGCTTGTGGAGTGGTTGTCCTTTCTGTGTGCTGCTGCCGCTCCTCATTTTCCGCTTAAGATCAACCTGCACAAAGTTGTAGAAGAGGCCTTTAAGTGTTATATATTATGATATCCAAACCTTCTCAGAACACAAATTTCATCGTGGCACACTGACGAATTCCTTCTGAAAACTAAAGCTTCATATATACAAACGTATACAAACAATCCCAAGATGCACTTGACTTTAAAGAAGCAAGTTTGTTACGTACTGTATATAAAAAAATGTGCTTCAGCACAACCACAACTACAGTTTCACGCGGAAACAATATTAGCTTCTATACTGTAGGCAGCTATCATTGCATAGCTTTCGCTGACACTGATCGTGCAGCTATACTAAAAGTATACAAAGATCGCCTGATCAATTCCAAGCAGTACATAAGGCTAGGGCGCGAATGGAAAAAGCCCACAAGAAGTTGTCTGTTGAAGCACACAAATCTGTCGTTCTACTCATGAGCAGTGCATAAAAATCAACATCAGTACTAACCTGCTGAGCTAAAAGTTTTGATTAGTATTACTTCTTTAAAGAGACAGTCAAGTGGTCAGAATGTGTGATTGGAGATGGAAATGAAAATTGGTGAATCCTACTGCATTCTTTTTGCAACTGTAGTAGCATTTGCTTTTTAAATTGCATTAAAAGGGCAAGAAATCAGTATTTCATACAGGCCTGTCTATTTACTGCAAATAGTGTGATGATCTACGTGCAAAAAGATTACAGGTGAAAGTTACAGTATATATATCTATATTACCTGTGCTAACAATATTCCGTACTGCTCATGCTGAGGAGTCAACCTTAAAAATCGTGCGCTGCCGTCATGAAAAACTGTGTGAAAAACGTGCATTTCTCAGGCACCTGAAATGCGTGGTTTCGCAGCAAGCTGCAGTGCACAAACATATGAAGCTGTCATGCTGACCTCCCACTGTTTGCAGCCCGTATTGTATGACACTTCGTAGCAGTGAGGGATCCTAAAATTCTTGAAATGTTTTAGCACTTTCTGCATTACGATTCAATTTACTCATAACAGTCACATCAAACAAAACGAAACAAGCCCTAAATATTCTCTTCATTCACTAGATGACTACGCACACTGACCAGTAAGCTTTCGATTGCACAAAAACAACAGTTACTACAAAAATTAATATTCGGTCCCTTTAACTCTTTTATGCTCAAAGCCATGATAATATGTTAAACGGGTGTCCTATTTAACACAATCTGGTCTGCATGAACTCGAACCGGGTACCATATATACTGGAAGACACACGCAGAGCTTGAGCCAAACCTAGTTTCCCAATGAGCATCTTTATGCACTAGAACAACACATCTTGATCTAGTTAGGTGATCTTAACGAGGCGAAAACAGCTCGCACTTGACAAGGGCGGGCGGAAGAAATGACGCCTGTACCCTGTGCTCCCTGTCCATCCTCAGTGCGGGTGCAGTTTTTAGCTTATCTTTGTGCATTTTTTGTATTTATAACATTACTCGCTGCAGGTCCTTTGTGGCATTAAAGTGTGTGATATCGTCATGTATACCCCATGTAATGTATAAAAATATAATTCAAGATAGCTCGATTTAAAGAGAAAGTGCATCCAGCACCATGTCCGGTAGCCATTCCATAGGCAAGTGGCAGAATGATTGATTCTTCTTCAAAACATATCTTATTTGTATTCACTATAAGAGCCATCTCTGACACTGGCACATTCTGATAGCCTCTTGAGATTATAAGGTGTCTTTTTCTGTTTCTCTGGCGAAGAACACGACCACCACCTTTAGCTTTTCCACATGAATTCTTCGGCCAAAGTCAACCTGAACAAGGTCGCAGCTGAGATTTTTAGAGTTTACAGCGTGACATCGGAACTTGTACACAAGAAAAGTGTCCAATTTAAATAGGCGATCATAGGCATACTTACTTAGAAGTTAAGCTTTAGATATTCAACCTCCATTTTGCCTATTTTTTCTGAACTAGCACATTCTATTTGAAGCTCAATGTAACTCGTAAGGTGCACGTTCCTTCCATATTGTGTGTGAAGAGAGCAATAATTTCACTGCAGCGCAGCCACAGCGCCAGTCAAGTGGGACTTCTGGGCAGCTTCTTTAAAAAAATTCTTATTTAGACACAGATGGTGCAACCTCATTGAAAGAGACGCGAAAATGAGCTTAACTGAAACACACAAGCCATGCAGTCTTAATCAAGGCAGAATAGACAGCAATCACAAGAATTTCATGATGTTTCTATGGTTGTAGGCGTCTTGCTGCGTACATTATTTGATACCCATTGCAAAAGTTTTGAAGGATCCGAATAAACTTTATGCACAAGCATAACCACAACTGTTCATCCTTCTGACTGAAGAAATTATACGGTATAAATACAGTAGCAGAGGCTACTTAACCATGAGTGGTAGCATCAACAGAGCATGGTTATAGAACCTTAGAGCAAAACAGTGCCGTGTGAGACATATGCCGCGAACTGCTACATGCTGGCTTCTATTCTTAGCCTTTGGTTAGAAGGCATTCAGTAGACTGCAAAATAAGATGTTCACGAAGGTCTCAGGATTGGAGTTACGCATACTTGCACAGCTCAATCATCGTCATATGGCTGACTAGGTCCACTGCAGGACAAAGGCGTCTCCCATGTTACGCCAGTCAACTCGGTCCTGTGCTTGCTCCTGCCAATTTATACCCGCAAACTTCTTAATCTCATCTGTATACCTAACCTTCTGTCTCCCTCAAACCAGCTTGCCTTCTCTGAAATTCAGTTAGTTACCATTATTAACCCTCGCTTAGCCTGTCTACAGGCTACATGCCCGACCCATGTCGATATCCGTTACTGGATTTTAACTATGACATCCTTAACCCCGGTTTGTTCACTAATCTACTGTTACACCTACAATTTTCCTTCCCATTGCTCACAGAGTCGTCCTCAATTTAAGCTGAACCCTCTTTGTAAGTCCCCAGGTTTCTGCTCCATAGCTTAGTTCCGGCAAGATGCAGCTGTTATTAACCTTCCTGTTGAGGGATAGTTGCATTCTACCTGTCATGATTTGAGAGTGCTTGCCAAATGCCCTCCACCCTATTCTTATTCTTTTAGTTCAGTATCGTGGTTCGGCTCTGCGGTTAGTACTGGTCCTACGTAGACATAGTCTTTTTCAACTTCAAGTGTACTATTACCTATCTCGAAGTGCTGTTCTCTTCCGAGGTTGTTGTACATTACTTTCGTTTTCTGCAGATTAACTTTAGTACCTACTGTTCTGCTAGCCGCGTCTAACTACGTGATCATGAGTTGCAATTCATTTCCTGAGTTACTCAGCACTTCAATGTCATCGGAGAAGCGCGGGTTAATAAAGTACTTTCCATTACCTGTTATGCTTGTTTCCCTTCTAGGCGTCTGAAAACCTCCTGTAAGCATGCGGTAAATAGCATTGAGAAGATTGTATCCACCGGCCCTACAGCCTACTTGACTGGCATTCCGTTGCTTTTTTTATGAAGCACTATGGTAGCAGTTGTTGCCCTGTAGAGTTCTTCCGGGATGTTTATATATGCTTCGTCAACGCCCTGATTCCGCCGTGTCTACATGACTGCTGATATTTTTACTGAGTAAAACGCCTTCTCGTATTCTATGAAAGCTATGTATAGTGGTTGGCTGTATTCTGAAGACTTCTCTAGTACTTTATTGATAGTATGAATGTGTCGATTGTTGAGTAACCTCTTCAAAATCCTGCTTGTTCCTTTGGTTGATTGAATTTCAGTGTTATCTTAAATCTGTTAGCACTTACCTTTGTAAAGAGCTTGTATACTATGGAGAGAAGCTGATCGGCCTCTAATGCTTTATGTCCTTGTCATCTCTTTTTTGATGTATTAGGATGTTGATAGTATTCTTTCCAGGTTCTGGTACTCTTCCCCTCAGCATAGACCTCGTAAACAGTGTCGCTAGATTTTTTAACACAATCTGTCTTCCACCTTTCAGCAGATCTGATGTTACCTGATCCTCACCAGCAGCTTTGCTTCTTTGCAAGCTCTGCAAGGCTTTTTTGACTTTTCTGTCATTACTGGTGGGTCGTCATCTGGGTTACTGCTACTTCTTATATTAGGGTCATGGTTGTGCTGGCTACTGTACATATCTCTGTAAAACTCCTCCGATAATTTACTATCCTACCCTTATTGGCAGTTACCTTGCCTTCCATGACCCTTAGTGCATACATCTGCTTTATGTCTATCCCAAGTTTACTCTTCACTGGTTTCCTACCCTTATTGGCAGTTACTTTGCCTTCCATGTCCCTTAGGGCATACATCTGCTTTATGTGTATTCCAAGTTTACTCTTCACTGGTTTGACACTTTCTCCGTTCTTCAGAGCGTTTTCAATTCTATCTACGCTACACCTTCTTACATTGAATACCTTTCACTTATTATTCAACTTCGAAAGCTCTAGCTACCAAATCTATTTTGTCTGTAGTACTTGAGACTTTCATGCTTTGATGCTTCTTAATGAGATTCGATGTTTCCTAGGTCATCTTTCAATGTCTTGTCTAACTACACTACCTCCAACTTCCACTCCGCAATCCGTATAGATTCTGGTCAGATTATAATTCACTGCGTTACGCTAAGGCTGTTTTCCTCAATAAGAGCCGAGTATATGTTGTGAAGCAAGACTCTGAATTCCTGTACTTTCCCTCTAAGTGCTAGCTCATTGATTGGCTTCTTGCGTATCAATTTGTGTCGTTCCTTCTTCAAGTCTAGGCGAATTAGGGACCGTATCACACAGCTATATAGAAGTGTGTATGTGTTACGCCTTGGCATTCAGAATGTAATGCAGTTTTCACCATGGACCCGATCGCACACAGATATGTGTATGATCAGGGTGTGATGATGATAATGAACATAGGTTAAATAGTTCAATAAACAAAATTCGGACAACAGTACCTATATTGCTTGTCAATTCAGCCGCGCTTTCAGGGGTTTTTGTCTGTCCTTCTTAGTCACAGTACCAGGGCCGCTGAAAGTTGCAAAAGTGCAGCTGTAATTTTTGAAGGCCGACTAAGTCATCATCTATACGTGATATCAGCACCGTACTTCCACTACTTTTGTTCCTTTCATTTGTTCCCTAAAGTTATGCATAACCATTTCTAGTTATTTTTCTTGTTCTTTAGTGTTTGTTCTTTTAGCTTCTGTAAAACTACAACTAGCATAATAATTTGAGCCTGATTGTTGTTAATCACTTGGCTTCTGCCTCGCAACTCCCATTTTCCAGGTTTTAAAGAACGCGTTACCGCTTAAGTTTTGTTTACAATTTTCTACACAGTACTTTGTAATTTTGCGTCTGATTATTCTGAAAATGTATCGTAAATGCTCTAACAATCCGCCGGCTACCTACAACATCCTAATCCTCATCATAAAAGCGTAGGTGGCTTTCTCAACTCAAAAAAATTTAGAATGCCCACATAATAATCCGCAGAAATAGCACCCCACAGCTAGGCCTTCATTCCCGTGACTGAGACTACTTGCGCCCAAGATTCAGCGGTTGATGCTGGATGCACAATTTTCAAATCAGGGGACCCGAGGGTGGTTATGAATGACACGTTGTGCGTGCTTCGACTGTGTTCCCTTCCGAAAAAAAATATTCTAGGCATAAGGCACGAGACAAAAAGTTCCAGCTTGTCCAAAAAAGCGAAGCAAAGAACGCGATAGCGACGAATTGAAAGGTCACGCGAAAAATGGCAAGCAGATAGAAACGTGGCCCGAATTTTTCACGCACAAATGACACATCAAACGTACTCACAGGTACAGATGAACGCGAATAAGCATCTCAGTTGCTACTTCGCTGTGTCAGAAAAGCGGGCCCTTTTCGCGAACGGAAACGCCGCAGCGAGTGCAGTCACTTTTGTGGGCCGCGTAAACACAACAGAATCGTTCTTGTGAACGCCTGAGGAGTACTATTCTCCCCACCGTGAGATACGCGCCTTCACGCCTGTGCGTCTACACGGTCTCCCTCTTCGCGGGTCTAAGTACGCGTGGGAGACGAGAGCGCGTGCTGCCGCGTCGTGACTATCTGGTGACGAGTGCTCATTGCGTCATATCGCTGCTATTGCTGAAAACACGATAGTTTCCCGAAATCACCATCGCGAAAGGTAATTGCACATACAGATAGTTCGCCGTTTCCACCTTGCAGGTAGTGCTTTTTCGAAGCTGAGTGGCGAAGGCCTCGCACACCCAAGCAAGTGCCTAATTTGTTGTTAAAATTAGATACTAAGAAGGATGCCGGTCCCGATAACTTGCCAAATGAATTTCTTAGGCGATATGCTGAATGGGTAGCCAAATACTTGTGTATACTTTTCAATAAGTCCCTATCAACCTGTTCCCTTCCCCAAGAATGGAAAATCGCAAAAGTTGCTGCTGTTCATAAATCTGGTAGCGAAGCTGACCCTTCAAATTTCAGACCCATTTCACTAACCAGCACAACTTGCAAACTACTGGAACACATTATTCTTAAACATCTAACGTTGTACCTTGACCAGAATCACATCTTATCGCCACTACAACACGGTTTTCGCAAAGGACTATCAACAGTTACCCAACTGGTTGAACTAATTCACGACATCTCCCTCAGTGTAGACTGTACAAAACAAACTGATTTAATTCTATTAGATTTCTCAAAGGCGTTTGATCAGGTGCCACACAAAAAACTTATAAAAAATTTACAAGCAACGATAGGCGCAGGCTCACTTACTGACTGGATAGACAATTATCTGAGTAACCGAACACAGTATGTGCAAGTCAACCGCGAAAGTTCTACCATAGCCAACGTTACGTCAGGTGTACCGCAGGGCTGTGTTTTGGCCACCATTTTATTTTGATCTTCAATAATGATTTACCTGCTGGCATTGGTGTTATTGTGAGGCTTTTCGCCGATGATTGTATACTTTACCAGGTAATAAACGCCCCAGAAGATCATGTAAAACAGAACAATGCCTTGCAGTTCATATCTAAGTGGTGTGCTCTTTGGCAAATGACCCTTAATGTTAAAAAATCTGCTCTCTTGAGGATAACAAGAAAAAAGCAAGCACCTGAATTTGTTTACGTTATAAATATCTCTCCACTTGCGATAGTGACTGAACACAAATATCTAGGTTTGACTTTAACGCAAGATTTTAGATGGGATATCCACGTTAGTCATGTCACATCAGCTGCATTAAAACGGCTGTTTTTCCTTCGTAGAAGTCTCGCTTTCGCGCCACCTGAAACAAAACTTCTAGCCTACAAAGCATTCGTCAGACCTGTCTTAGAATATGGAAACGTCGCGTGGTTTTCCTTTACAAACAATCTCATAAATGCTCTAGAACGAATACAACGAAAAGCGATAAGATTTGTCTATAACAAGTACAGAATAACTGACTCACCCACAGAACTTTTAAAAAAAGCAGGTCTCTTAACAATAAAAAAACGCGCTAAACTGGCACGTCAGAAATTTCTATAACAGTTAGTTCACCAACAGCTAAACATAGACAGTTCAACGTATATGTCATTTAAAGAAACAAGGCCAACACGTCAAGAGCATTCTGAGACACTGAATGAATATCAGTGCCGGACGGACTGTCTGAAATATTCTTTTTTTCCAATAGCAATTCACGAGTGGAATAACTTGCCAATCAGTATAACAGTCAATCATTGGAAACTTTTTCATCTCTGCTCGAATGTTATTTATTGTCTTCAGAACTGACGAACCCTGTTTTTTTCTTGTCCACTGTTTGAAGTGCTCACTTGTCTTTTTTTTTCAGTACTAGTTGTAATTGATGTCCTAAGCTACTGAATGTACTTTAGTGGTACAGATGTAGTCATGAAATCTATTCCTGTCGGCTTTGTCTCACTCGTTATTATAATAATTCAGTGAGTACCCTCTGTATAAATCTTGCCCTTTCACAATGTATGTGCCCTTCCTGCAATAATCCCTAAGTGGGATTGGCAGTATATGTAAATAAATAAAATAAATAAAATAAAAGGTTGGACGTCCGGTTCAACGTGGCGGAGTCTTTTTCTGAATTACTTTTCATTTTTGCGCTTTCATACGCACAGATACGTATGCATATAGGTTGAATTACGTCGCGCCTGGTGCCAGTGGTAAAATGCAATTGAGAATTTTCCTATATTTGCTATCGCAATAATACTTGCCTTACTCACAGAATGTCACTTGGTACTTTCATTACGTCAAACCATAAATATGCCAAGAGGTGGTCACAACAGAGATGAACTGTTACCTATTTAAAGCCTTTAAAACCTCAAGACAAGTAAATACAAAAGTTATTCGCGTCTGGTTCCAGGAAGACCCTTCTTAGAATGAACACATAAATAAACTGGCAGCAGATCTAAATACAAGCATTGGACGTATGTATAGATTATTTTCTTTTATACCCCTTTGGCTCAAAAAAGCATTAAACACTGTTCTACTCCAGGCTAATTTATTGTCTTGTGTTGAGGAACAACGACCGCACAGAACTACAAGACATTAACTACGTTACAGAACAAAGTGTTACGGCTATTCAAAGTTTACTATGGTCACCTACAAAATATTACCACACGTCCATTACTTTCTGAATATTTCATATTACAAGCAAACCAAATATATTATTACAAGCCACTTTTGTACATTAAAATTAGCAGACTATACCCCGTGTATGATTCTTCTCAGTGTGTTGAGAATTGCCCCCGTACACCTGGCATAAAAACTCCGAGAACTAGAACCCACCATGGTGAGCAACATCATCTTCATCATCATCATCAGCCTGTCTACGCCACAGCAGTGCAAAGGCCTCTCCCATGGTACGCCAATCCACCCGGACTTGTGCTTTCCGTTGCCGCATTATCCCTGCGAAACTTTTACCTCGTCGGCTCCCCTATTTTTCTGTCTCCCTTTCGCGCGTTTGCCTTTTGTGGGGATCTTTTCAGTTACCTTTAGGTACGAGCGGTTATCCTGCCTATTTGCTATGTGCCTGTCCCATGTTCAATTCTACTTGATTTCAGCTATGCTATCCTTAACCCGGGTTTGTTCGCTGACCCACTCTGCCTTCTTCTTGTCTCTCAAGGTTACACCTATCATTTTTCTTTACATCGCTCGATGCGTCGTCCTTCACTTTATTTGAACCTCTTTGTAATCCTTCAGGTTTCTGCTTCATAGATAAGTACTGGTAAGTTGCAACTCTTAAATACCTTCGTCTTGAGGGTTAGTGGCAGATTTACATTCAAGTGTTCAAAATGCCTGCCGAACGCGATCCAACCCATCCTTATTCGTCTAGTTATTTCACTCTTATGGTTTGGCTCCGCTGTTACTACCTGTCCTATGTAGAGATGGTTAGGGTCAGCAACATACTGACTATCAAATACGCAGTCTCCACAATAAACTTGTGAATGTAAGTGTTCCTAAGTAAAAAAACTTCTAACTTCAAATCTAAGAAAGTTGTCCTTCATATTTGCTGTGAATATATTTAGTTTAGATATTTCAATTAGTTATTACCTTATGTGCCCTAATTTTGTAGAGTATAGTTTCAATCCTGTCTGTTTTTGTTTGCTTGCTTTAGATATGTGTATATCTGCAGATGCGTTCTTCATATCACCTGTTCTACATGTTGTGATTATGATGTTTTTCTTTAACGGTATGTTTACTGCATATTGTTTTGTTTTTTCTTACACCTTTTAAGCTTTAATTTTTCTAATTAAAAATTTCTGATGGTTAGTCTTTGCATAAAAAGTTATTTTATCTTCGTCTAACTTGTTAGACACCTTTTTTGTGTATCGGACTGTATTCCAGAGCAAGAGCCCTCGTCAATCTTTATAGCATTTTGCTTTTGCCTCATTTTCTAGGAGCGAAGCTCCTTAATGCCTATGCTTAGCGTCCCGACGTAAACGTATGCAGCCGCCTCTCGTTAGTTCTTGAACCAGCCTAGAGGCTGAGACTTGTACATATAACAATATGAATATACTCTGAAAAATGCAAATGGTACGATACTAGAGCACGTTGTTTGTAGTATAAAAAATTATAAAATTGATGGCATATCCATGGAGTGAATGATGATGAGTGGGGCGAAGAATCCGTCATTCTGTCCATGATACCGGCCATTCGTTCGTTCTTGCTTCCGTCCATCCTTGCGTTCATCCGTCCGTCCATGCATCCATTTGTTCATGCATCTGTTCATGCATCCATCCGTCCGTCCGTCCGTGGGCTCGTCAATCCGTGCGTCTTCTCGTGTATCCATCTGTGTGCCCATCCATCCATTCGTGCGTTGGTCCCTGCGTACGTATATGCTTCCATCCGTCCATCCGTGCGTACATCTGTTCATCCGGCATCCGTACGTTCACCCATACATCCGCACATCCATGCATCCGTCCATCCTTTCATCTTCTCGTGCGTCCATGCGTTTGTCCATCTTTGCGTCCGTCTGTCCCTGCATTCGTGCATGGATCTATCCGTCCGTCTGTGCATTTATCCATTCATCCGTGCGTCCATCCGTCCATTCTTGCATCCGTTTGTGCGTCTGTTCCTCCGTACTCTCCTGTGTCTATCCGTGCGTCCATCCGTCCGTGCATCTGCCCCTGCGTTCGTCTATGCGTCCATTCATTCGTCCGTCCATGCATGCATCAAAAAGACAGACAGACAGACAGACAGACAGACAGACAGACAGACAGACAGACAGGCAGACAGACAGACAGACGACGGGCGGACGTGGCATAAGGATGATATACTGTTTGCTTATAAAAAGTATGATACGCGCAAGGCAGCCGTGGCTCGCGGTCGAGGATGGAACCGCGATCTGCGAGCACGCGAGAAAAAAGGAATGACGTCACACGAAGGCGTTCGTGATCGTGTGTTCGTCGGCGGCGCCATATGTTGAGGGGGTGGCGTAGCAAAAGAAAAGCCATCATGGTGCGCGCGCACGTTCAGAAGGTCAGCGGATGGATAAGGCTGCAGAGCGGCGTGCGCTTTGGTGGCGGTGGCTCGCGCTGAAAGACGTAACCCTGATGGTGCGAGCGCGCGAGTAAGAAGCGTACCGTGAAGGTGCGCGGCGGCGCCGACAAGATCCCAGCGTACGAGAACGGAAAGGCGAAACGGTGTGGCCGAGGCGTGCGGACCCAGCTTCACTGCCATCTCCATCATTCACACCGTGAATATGTTGTCATTTTTTTATGTGCAGAAAATAAAATAATAAACCTCGAACTTGTAACATCAAATAAGATACCTCATAGGCGACACTCATTAGTTTTATTTGGTCAGAATGGCCTCGCATGCAGGACTCTCGAACAGCACGTCCATTTTGAGTTTCTAAATTTGGTGTCAGGGTCGTTTACAATAAGAACAAAAAAGCTGAAGATGGCCAAGTAATGCAACAAGCTGACAAACGCCAACACCTTCCCTTCAGTTTCACTTTCAAAGCAATGTATAACTAAAACAATTACTTTACTGGGGCTGATTGGGACTACTTCTGCAATGTACATTACACAAGTTGTATGTGGCCGCGTCGACAAAAGGAGCCCACTGATGCCACACAAAATTGAAATGTGACAGGTTGCTCGCACTTTTCCTGTGGATTTTGTTTCGTGAGTCTTTTTGTTCGAAAAGTGCACTTCAAGTGTCGAGCCTAAACATTTACGACTCCGCACACACCTCGTGTATGCTCATGCCATGCGTGTATTCTGCTTAGCGTGTGTGTTACAAGTTTCTAGCTTGTTGTCGTTCTTCAGATTATTTTGCAATTTGTTGCTGTAGCAATCATTTTATCACCCTTCGGTCGAAAAAATACACAAAAAACGCTCAACTGCCACCGTATACGCACGTTTCACATTCGTGTTTTGTCGATTTCTATAATAGTGATTAAGCACATGTTTTAGACTTCTTGTTAACCATTTTTACCCACAGGTCCCGCTGCATTCATCGATGATGGGACCCGCGTCTGTGTATTTTTAAGTAACCAGATTATCTTGGTAAGAATATTAATTGACAGTGACTTTGATCATGAGAGCAAACAGAGATGGTAGTAGTTCAAGACTTATATTACAATTGTTCATTAAACTTCTATTCATGTGATTTTCATCCGTTGAAACCACGCTGTTGACTCGTTAGCGTGCATTTAAACATGCGCCTATTGCCCATATTCGAACATACTTCTTGGAACTTCAACACAAATACACACGTCCTGAGTTTTTTACAGATGCCTCTAAGTCTAACTCCTCTGTGTCCTACGCTGCTGTTGGCCCTTCCTTTTCGGATGCTGGCCCGCTACATCCAGGCACAAGTATCTTCACAGCGGAAGCTTACGCGATACTCGTGGCAGCTAAACACATAAAACAATCACAAATACAAAAAGCAGTAATTTATACAGACTCCCTCAATGTGGTAACGGCTCTGCAAAGTCTTAAAAAACAAAAAAATCCTGTCCTCGTCTCACTTTACTCCATTTTGTGCACACTCTACACACTCAAACAACATGTTGTAGTGTGCTGGGTGCCAGGGCACCGTGAGATTCAAGGCAACGTGAGGGCGGATCAACTCGCTGCATCCGCCCACAAAAGCACTGCCCCTACACCCATATCAATCCCGGCCCTCGATCTTAAACCGTCTTTCAAACGAAACCTCAGGGACTACTGGCAGAGCAAGTGGAATACACACACACACAAAACAAACTACACACTGTTAAGCCACACCTTGGTCATTGGCTGCCCGTATCGAAATCGCGTCATACAGAGGTAATACTTACAAGACTCAGGATAGGACACACATACACGACACACACACATCTTCTGTCGGGTGGGGATCCACCATTGTGTGACAGATGTGGTGAAGGATTAACAGTCCTTCACATTTTAATTCAGTGCAAACAATTGGACGCTCTAAGAAAACAACACTTTCCATTACCCTACCGACAACATATACCTTTACACCCTGCAATGTTCGTCGGTAGGAAACCGCTTTTTAGTCATAAGTCATTATTCGCGTTTTTAAGAGAAATTCATAGTTTTCATATCATATTCCCCGGCATTCCGTAGCACGACCTCTCCTGGGAGGTTTTCGCTGCGGTGGCTACACAAGAAAGCACTTGCCTCACGGCCCTTGGACGCAAGGGTATGAACGAGTGAGGCACTTGTGCTAATGCCATACATATCCATCATCGTCTTTTATTATCACCAACTTTCATCACCTATTCGCACCACACACCTTTCACGGCATGGTCATGATTTTACTACTTGTACGTTTTTACCCGCCTTACCGCGAGGAATTTTATGGCCCTTATACAGCCGCTAATCACAATCATCGTCCACATTCCTTGTCCTATGAACTGGCGCTCTTTGGCCATCAAATGGCCCTTGCGCCAAAAAACGCCATATATCATCATCGTTAGCGTGCATTGAGTTAAAAAATGTAACGGGTGCAGAAAGGCACATGTGCCAAGCTCATGATTTAAGTATGTTGAATGTACTTTCTATTGTTGCTACAGACATGTCATTCATGCTCCTCATAGGCAGCTTACATGCTATGCCTATTATAGTACAATGCATAAAGTTGATCAAGTGATATGAGAACACAAAGGTAGAGGTAGCGATGCCTTGAATTATTGGACATGCTTGGTATGATTTTAATGCACCGGCCTGTTGGCCGATCAGCGTTATGCAAATTTTGTTACAAGTTACCGTAAAAACCGCACAAAGGAGCCCAAAGATGCAGGCAAGAGTAATGTCTTTTACATGTCTTTCCTTTTATGCTTTTTCTGTTGCGACCTGTCATTTAAGTCTTTCATAGGTTCAAGTGATGCATCAAATGTTTTCTATATTTCAAGCTACCAAAGTGGCCCCATGGACACAAAGTTTAAGAAAAGATAGATAGATAGATAGATAAATAGATAGATAGATAGATAGATAGATAGATAGATAGATAGATAGATAGATAGATAGATAGATAGATAGATAGATAGATAGATAGATAGATAGATAGATAGATAGATAGATAGATAGATAGATAGATAGATAGATAGATAGATAAGATAGATAGATAGATAGATAGATAGATAGATAGATAGATAGATAGATAGATGATAGATAGATAGATAGATAGATAGATAGATAGATAGATAGTAGATAGATAGATAGATATGAAGTTCAGTAAGGTTGAGAGCTGGGCTAGTTGGTGAGACATCTTTTAACCATATGGTGTAGTAGCGCAAATTCACGGGGACGAAGAGGACAAGAAAACACGACACTCGCTACACTCGCCACTAATTTTTATTTCAGAAGTAGCACTTCATATACAACCCATAACCCTAGCGACACAGAAAAGAACTACGAACACTGAATCATTGCCAACAGAAGCCTTTGCGCAGACTCAAGCGATAGTACACGGCAGTTACGCTTAGACACTTTAAGATGACATAACTAAAACAGCCCTGGGTAACATGAAATTAAAAAGAATGAATGGATGGATGGATGGATGGATGGATGGATGGATGGATGGATGGATGGATGGATGGATGGATGGATGGATGGATGGATGGATGGATGGATGGATGGATGGATGGATGGATGGGTAAGTGGGTGGGTGGGTGGTTGGATAGATGAATGGATGGATGAATGGACGGACCAAAATTAATTTTGCTCGGCTTAGAAAATAGTCACATTCGACATGTACAACAACTGAACCACAACTCACCTTACTGATTCATTTTGTAGATCCACCAGGTGGTTTACAACCAATTCTCCTTCGTGTTGTAAGACAGTAAAGGGCGGCTGCTCTTCTCTGCTTTCTTTGAAGCGCATTTCTTATTTCGCTCTAATTTCCTGATTTCGCTGGCTCCATTTCACCTTTTCTTCTTCTACAACATTTCTACCTGCTGTGGTTCCGAGCTTAGATTGCCCATTTCCTGTGGAACTTGCACACCTTGTGGTTTTCTGCGCACGCCCTGCATTTCATGGACCCTTAAAAAGGTCTCTTAATAAGATAGAGATAAACGGGTAGCATGATAGAAACAGGGAGACATAGTAAGCAGGAAGGAAATGAATTATTAGAAAGAAACTGACGGAAGAAACACGAAAACATAAAAAAAACACAGCATATCCATGATGTGAATGATGATGAGTGGCAGAAACGCTGAAGGGTTTCGTCGCTAAACCATTACCCATGTATGAATATCGCCCGCTATATCATCAAAGACGCGAGAAACAGTATAAATATATATATATATATATATATATATATATATATATATATATATATATATATATATATATATACAATATAATATTTGTAAGAAGTGGCTATACGTTCCTTCCGTCAGCCCTACATTATAACAGCGTTATGGTCGGTGAATTAGCTGGATCGGTGGTGGGGAGTAGTGGGTGTTTGCACGGACGAAGTAATGGGAAGTTTGCCGAGGTGAAACTATAGGCGGTCACGTTCGAACAAGGCATGAACAGACTATGGTTCTTTAACGCGCACCTGGATATGAGTACATAACCATCTTGCATTTTATGTAGGCTACTTCTCAATAGTATTTACTGTATTGTCAGTAAAGTGGTGGATCGGAAATTGGGCGTAGATTGATGTTGTAAGTACGAAGTAGTGGGCAGTCAAAAAGGTGGAACTTTAGGTGGGCACGTACATATACACAATAGACTGACAGACCCCTCCCTTCAGGAGCTTCGCTCCTAGAACATAAGCAGGAGAGAAAAATAGAAATAGGAACAGAAAACCTAAGAGAAACAATGAAGGTGGCCGAGCTTTGCTCTTTCCTTCTGGCCAAGCACCACTAACGATAAGGTTCTACATTTTTTTGCGATCACTGTATGAACTTGCCTGCCTTTATGTGCGTGGCCTTTCTTTAGACGGATGACACCAGTTATACGTCTGAAAGTAGTTCGAAAGTGTAATTCCAATGTTTTCATAAGAGAGGTCTTGCAGCTAAGTACTTTTTATAACAACGTGGTATGATTGATTATCTATTGCCGTTATCGACACATCTCTAAAGTAGATTTCACCAAAATATTGCGACTTCTCATCTCCCGCCTCCTTCAGTTGCACATATTAGTATAAGTGGGCGTCTCTACTTATGTCAATTTCGTTCATTACGTCTGCAACAGCGCTCATTTACCTTCAATTTGACCCTAGATGATCTTCAATATCACCGAAATGCAGTGTCACGTTGATTTGTAATCTCAGTAAAGATTGATTTCAACAACACTTGCACGCATCAATTGTTCACTGAGCTTCCTTGAGAAAGACTACCTGCAGGCTACTAAATAAGCCGCTGTTAATATTACCTTGTACCAAGGAGACCTTATGATGAAGACAGAATATCAGAAATGTTAGGTGTCTGGGATTTCAAAAAAAAGCTTGGTTTTCCTCTTGTCAGTTTCTTATGTCGGCAGAATTACATCCCTTTTTAATACATGTGACAGTAATTTATACTACGGAAGAAAAGCCTGTCGGTGAGCATTACTTTTTCTAGCATTTCTGCTCTGAAACGCCACCATAGGTGTTACCTCGGTATCCGTCATTTCAGACCAAGAAAATTATCGAGCCTCTGTGCCGCCTGTATATATTCAAAATGTCAAGCCGCCCTAGCTTGGCCAACATTACCAAATAAACTTAAGCCTAACTAAGTGTAACTCTTATAGCAGATAGGCCAGTAATACGAGTTTCTAAGAAGGTCTCAAGAGATAAATACTACGGAGTATGCTTAGAGGACTCTTCGAGTTCAAGGATAAAATCCTGCTGGACCCTCCTTTTGTCAGCGGTTCAACTTTGTCTGAACTGTCTGCTGATGTGTTCTTAAGAAATGGGCATATATCTCTATTCATTCTACATTCTCATAAAACCATTTCACATGGTTGTTGTATGTGATTCGCGTGAAAAATTCAAGGCCCCTTCAGCCATAGCCACTTCTGGTCAATGTAGGTTACACAAGTGGCATTTCGAGCTGCTGCAGGATCTTCCTCAGGGCCAGGCCCTTTTTCGCCAACGAAGATTGGCGCTTGCTAAGGGATAATCGCGCTCTTGGAAGCGGCGCTCTTGAAGCAGTGAGGCGCCATAGGCCCATCCGAGGGTGGTAATGAAACTGCATGTTACCATGCCAGGCACCCCTCAGTACCTTGCGGCGTCCCCCACGCTATTCGCCGCTCATGGCCTGTGCAATATACAGGATTTTTTGTTATTTAGGCCAACGACACATATCGGACACACAAATCATAAGACAGCGCCGCTGGCATGATAACATGGAAACTCATTCATCGCACACTATCTTCATATGCATAGAATAAACTTTCTTGTCCTATACGTCCACGTATGGTCGTCTAATGGCATAATGACAAAACTCTTGAAAGTGTGCGCTTACGAGCACTTTTGATGTGGCTATTTTTGCTTTTAGGTAGCAAAACGTCCACAGAGGACTACAAATATGCATAATGCGAATTCTCAACGCTAGTGTGTAGGTGCTGTTACTTTAGGATAAGATGAGGCAAACGAGTTAATAGTGACATATAATAAATCTGATGATGAAGAGTGACACCGTCGTTTCAGCATGAGGACAGTGAGAGGAGGACGAAGAGAAGGACGAAGTGACACAGAGAACACCAGTGGGTGTGAGCTACAGTAGAAAAATAAAAAGCCCGTGTCGTGCTAATATCTTTGTGAGACCGCGCATCGATCCATCGTTCACGCAGATAAAGTCCACTACGTCCAAGGCTTCGCTGTTCGGCAATTGTGGTACACTTCCGGGGGATGGTAGAATTGTAACTCGCGGTTCCTTATATCTCTTAGTTTCTCAGTTTGAGCTTGTTTCGTTTTCAGTATACTTATCTTGATGTCTGCGTCATCTCCGGGCCAGAGAGTTTTTCTCTGGTATGCATTTACTCCTTCACATGATATTCCAGAGGATTTCTATCTGCGGGACGGAATCAACAGCGTTCCCGTGGCTGTGGTGCCAATATATAGATTAGTTGTTCGGATGAAGAACCCCAACGTCATCTAGTCTGAGCAATGCATGGGGACTCCTCATTATCTACAGATAACTGAGGCCTATCAGTTTGGACTTGGTGACATTCTTTGCTGCTCTCCCGACCAGGCTTGTACAGAAGGCCTTATAAAGTGTAGCAGCTTTGCCTCATCTTCAGTGAGCTGTTTCATTCTCCCTCATCTTACTTGTTGTAAAGGCCTATTTCGTGAAGTAGACGTCAGCTTAGCTCCAGCGGAAATTTTGAATATTTTCTCAGAGGCAGGCATTCTATCCGTCTATTGTTGCAGCTGGCTTGTCAATAACGTTGGAGTTTCTTCCGGGACGGTCATCGCCACATTTGCCGGGACATCGCGTCCTTCCGAGATTAGGACCTATTGAGTTGAACCACTTGCCCCATGCCCTCTTCAATGCGTAAAATTCTGGAAGTATGGACATAGCATAAACGGTTGTCGCTATAATGTCTGATGTCGCATCTGCGGGGCCGATCATAGTGCTAACGACTGCAAGTCTAAAAAGAAGTCGTGCTGCTTATGTCAAGCCAATTGCAAAGCTGACCACTTTAACTGTTTTGCTAGATCTAAGTACCTGCAAGTTATTGACATAATTGAAAGAAGGTGTTGCTCCCGCAAAGAAGCTCTAGCAGAAGTGCCGAACGGGACTCAAGGATATGCAGGAGTTACAGCCCGACTTCCTCTTGCTATGGATGCGTCTATGGCTCAGTGAATTTCTTCACTCGTAGAGAAAGCGGTAAAAAAGTCCTATTAAACACTGCTTTTTAACATATATAAGAACTTGGCTCAAGGTATTTGTTTACAGCTATCTGGTATTTTTAAGCAACTATCCTAAAGCTTTCAAACCCTTATTCGTCTAAATAATTGATCACCTCGATCTCCGTCGGATGCTCACAGTGATAAAGAGATCCGACCCACTTACTCACTGAGAATGGAGCAAGACCAATTGTCTGATTCTGGATCACAAGATATTCAGGATGTAGAGATGGATGCTGGAATCTTTAAACCTACCAGATCCCCGAAAAGCGAAAATCAGAATTTTAATTCGAAAACCAGGAAACTTGGAAAAGAGCTTTTGACAAAGGAAGATTTCTAAAGAATAAACATTTTTACCAAGCAGTTCCGTCTGCTTGTCTATTATCAAAATAGGATACCTTAGAGTCCTTCAATGAAACAGCCGTTCAATACTTGCCGGGATAACAGATTTAATATACCTTATCTCCTAACAACCTCTAGACGTTATAGTACTACAAAAAACTTCGTTATCAGCGGAAAAAAGTTTTCATTTACAAAATTATAAATGTTTTTGTTTGGATAGGAATACAAAAGGGGGAGGAGTAGCACTTCGTATGTCATCCAAATTTCGTCATAGAGTGAGCGTTGAATTCCAGGCAATATAATCTGATTACGAAGTTCTAGTAGTGTAACTTGTACTTCAAGGCTGCACGCCACTTACTTTCGTGAACAGTTACTTTCAGACTAGAGTAAAAGAGAAAAATATTCTGCACTCTATTCAGAGTTTGTGCAGACCTGCCACATTATCTATGGGTGCTTTTGTTTCACATCATGTAACATGGCGACGCCATAGGGACGCATCAGGCGAAATCCTGTGGAACTGAATTAGATGCATTAGTAAAAGTGGCTATATATGTATAAATTCCAAGTAACCGACGTTTATTGGAGGTAATTCCAGATCTGTGCTAGACTTGCCGTTTGCTAGCTCTTGACTTTCGATTTCTTTTCGGGCACTGGTTGATGCCGCCACTATTAGTGATCACTGCACAATAATGATTGAAGTCAAATACTCTTTAGTCACATTGGATCATCAAACTCAATTATTTGTAAGCTATTCAGAATTTTAAAACGTTTACAGTCGGCTCTGGCCTCTTGTATTAACTCTGAAACCTACATTACAGCCATGAGTCTGTGTTTGGTACAAAAACGCTGTACGAAAAACTCACAATTTACCATAGACTCAGTACAAGAGAAACCTGTATATGCTTGGCGGAATTCTGATTGTGAACGATAGTACAGGCGCATAAAAGCTGCTTGGAAAAAGTTTCCTAATAACCAGTGCCCTACTAATAGGGGCAAATTATAAGTAAGCCAAAGCTATGTTTAAAAGAACTGTTTTTATGGTGAAATCTCAACTTCAGGAAAAATTGATATTGTCACGGGGTCGTGACGTGGCCGAAGACAGGAGACTTCGTTTTGGGATTTAACTGTTTATTTGGGCGAACCTGTGCCTGGTAAACGGAAAGTCCAATTACAGCAGTAGTCTTGCACAGATAGCAGTCTCGGACTGGTAGCGGCGAACGGAGCGTCGGCCTTCGATCAACAACTGACAAGCGGCCAAGCGCGTCGGCATTTATAGTCTTGCCATGGAATGTTCTAGCGTTATCGCTAGCGGTGGCGTAGGTTCCAGAACAATCTGTACCGTTCGCACAGTCAGCGTGATCTTATCGAAATGATCTACTACAGTCAGGAACCTTCTCGAAAACTGCCGGCGCGGTTTGCGCTGAGAATCGTGTGGTGTTTTGGGGCGATAACAAAACTTGGGAAATGAAACGTGGCATTGCCCCCTCTGAAAAAAAGGCATCGTCCCGATGCTTTAACTAAAGATGAAGGTACAATTATAATGCAAGAAAGTACAATAAATAAATTACGATACAACAATAATACAAAAAAACAGTTTCCGTTTGTTAACGCGCATGAAACGGCTTGAGGCGCGCGACATGGACGACTTCAGGTCGCGATCGGCGTCGTTGAGAATTCGTGATGCCGTCGGTGACAACCTCGTAATCAAGTGGACCGAGACGTCAAACCACCCTGTACAATCCGAAGTACCGTCGCAGAAGCTTTTCACTTAGTCCACGTCGGCGTATCGGCGTCCACACCCAAACACGTTCACCGGGCTGGTATTCCACGAAGCGTCGTCGAAGGTTGTAACGGTGGCTGTCGGTCGTCTGTTGATTCTTGATACGGAGACGCGCAAGGTGCCGGGCTTCTTCGGCGCGTTGAAGGTACTCGCTCACGTCGAGGGTTTTTTCGTCGGTGACGTTGGGTAACATGGCATCGAGCGTCGTTGCCGGGCTCCTTCCGTAGACCAATTTGTACGGAGATAACTGCGTCGTCTCCTGCACCGCCGTGTTGTATGTGAAGGTCACATAAGGAAGAATGGCGTCCCACGTCTTGTGTTCGACATCGACGTACATTGACAGCATGTCGGCGATCGTCTTGTTAAGCCGCTCAGTGAGGCCGTTGGTCTGGCGGTGGTTTGTTTGGCTGTATGCCAAGATCGCTTGAGTTAAGTCGGCAGTGAATGCCGTTCCTCTGTCGGTGATAAGGACCTCCGGGGCACCATGACGTAGGACAATATTTTCGACGCAGAACTTAGCTACCTCGGATGCACTGCCTTTTGGCAGGGCTTTTGTCTCGGCGTAGCGGGTGAGGTAGTCGGTAGCTACCACGATCCACTTGTTTCCGAAATCCGACGTCGGGAACGGCCCCACTAGGTCCATACCAATCTGCTGGAAAGGTCGGCAAGGTGGATCAATTGGCTGCAGAAGTCCCGCTGGCCTTGTCGGCGGTGTCTTGCGTCGCTGACAGCCCCGGCATGTCCTCACATAACGAGTGACGTCGGTGGTAAGACGTGGCCAGTAGTACTTTTCTTGTATCCTCGCGATCGTGCGAGAAACACCGAGGTGCCCTGCCGTCGGATAATCGTGCAGGGCCTGCAGGAGTTCTGGTCGCAGAGCTTCAGGCCCCACAAGGAGGTACTTAGCTCGAAGCGGTGAAAAGTTTTTCTTTTGTAGAAGACCCTTTCGTAGAAAAAACGACGCAAGTGTGCGCTTGAATACCTTCGGGAGTTCGGCGGTCCTGCCTTCGAGGTATTCTATTACGGCCTTAAGTTCCGGGTCAGCCCGCTGTCGTTCAGCGAAGTCGTCGGTAGTTATCGTTCCCAAGAAGTAGTCGTCATCCGGATCGTTGGGTAGCGGTTGGTCGACAGGCGCACGAGAGAGACAGTCGGCGTCGGAGTGTTTTTTGCTGGACTTGTGAATGACAGTAATGTAATATTCTTGAAGTGTTAGGCGCCATCGTGCGAGGCGACCTGAAGGGTCCTTCAAGGTGGCTAGCCAACACAAGGCGTGGCGGTCGCTCACAACTTTGAAGGGCCTGCCGTAGAGGTAGGGGTGAAATTTCGACGTGGCCCACATGATGGCGAGGCACTTCTTTTCTGTTGTGGAATAATTTGCTTCTGCTTTGGATAGCGATCGGCTGGCGTAACTAATAACCCTTTCAAGTCCGTCAGCCCTCTGCACAAGAACGGCGCCAAGACCTACGCTGCTTGCGTCAGTATGTATTTCTGTCTCGGCGAATTCGTCAAAATGGGCAAGTAACGGAGGCGTCTGGAGGCGATGTTTAAGCTCCTGGAAAGCGTGTTCCTGTGGCGTTTCCCACTTGAACTCCACGTTGGAATTGATAAGGTTAGTGAGAGGATCGGCGATGCGGGCGAAATTTTCCACGAACCGCCTATAATAGGCGCACAGGCCCAGAAATCGGCGCACGGCCTTCTTGTCAGTGGGCGGCGGGAAGTCGGTGATGGTGGCTGTTTTCCGTGGATCGGGACGAACTCCAGACTTGCTGATAACGTGTCCCAGAAACAAGAGCTCCTCATACGCAAATCTGCACTTTTCTGGCTTCAGTGTGAGTCCGGACGTCTTGATGGCTTGAAGTACAGCTTTAAGGCGCCGGAGATGCTCGTCGAAACTCGAGGAAAACACGACGACGTCGTCCAAGTACACAAGGCAAGTCTGCCACTTCAATCCTGCCAGTACTGTATCCATAACTCGTTGAAAAGTTGCAGGCGCTGAGCAAAGGCCGAAGGGCATCACCTTAAACTCGAAGAGGCCGTCTGGTGTTATAAACGCCGTCTTCTCTCGGTCTCTTTCGTCGACTTCGATTTGCCAATAGCCAGTCTTGAGGCCCATTGGCAAAAAGTACTTGGCGTTATGGAGCCGATCAAGTGCGTCGTCTATTTGTGGGAGAGGGTACACGTCCTTTCTTGTGATTTTGTTCAGGCGGCGATAATCGACGCAGAAACGTAGGGTCCCATCCTTTTTCTTCACTAACACCACGGGGGATGCCCATGGACTCTTGGACGGCTGGATAATGTCATCCCGCAGCATTTCATCAACTTGTCTCTTCATGGTTTCACGTTCTCGCGTCGAAACCCTGTACGGACTCTGACGGAGTGGTCTGGCATTTTCTTCGGTTATGATGCGATGTTTCGTGATTGGGGTCTGCCGAATTTTTGATGACGACGAAAAGCAATCTTCGTATTGCAGGAGCAGGGCCTTGAGCTGTTCTTGCTTATCGTTCGGAAGTCTGGGATTGACGTTGAAAGCTATGGGAGGGGCTTGGTTCCTCTGAGCAGGTTCCGCAGAATCGGCGAGGCCGAAAGCACTGGTGGCTTCGACAATTTCTTCGATGTATGCGACCGTTGTTCCTTTGTTCACATGTTTGTACTCATTGCTGAAATTCGTGAGCATAACCGTTGCTTTGCCTCCCCGCAGCTCTGCGATTTCTCTTGCGACGCAAGTATCTCGGGTGACCAACAGATGCTGACTGCCTTCAACGACGCCTTCCAAGTCAGGTGATTTAGGAGCGCCGACTGAAATAACGACACTCGAGCGAGGCGGAATGGTGACTTGTTTTTCCAGCACATTCAAGGCATGGTGTCATGAAGGCGTGCGCTGCGGTAGTGCTTCTTCTGTGGATAACGTTATTGACTTTGTTTTTAGGTTGAAGACAGCACCATGGAGGCATAAGAAGTCCATGCCAAGGATGACATCTCTCGAGCAACGCTGTAGGACTACGAAGTCTGTAGGATAAATACGGCCGTTAATGGTGACTCTCGCTGTGCAGATTCCTGCAGGCGTTACGAGATGACCTCCGGCTGTGCGGATTTCAGGGCCTTTCCAAGCTGTCCTGACTTTCTTTAACTTCGCGGCGAACGACCCACTGATGACAGAATAGTCGGCTCCAGTATTGACGAGAGCGGTCACACTGTGGCCGTCGATAAGAACGTCGAGGTCGCTAGTTCGCCGTCTCGCATTACAGTTAGTGCGTGGCGTCGGGTGACGGCTGCGTCGGCTTGTTCTACTGCTTCCATGTTGCGTCGTTGGGGCACCTTCGGTAAGTGAGCTTTCGCCGTCAGAGCTTTGCCTGGTTATCGTTGTGTTCGGAAAGCTCCGTCGCGGCATCGTCGTCGTCGGAGGATCTTCGGTAGTTCGTCGCACAGCAGCCTTGTGTACAGCAAACGACGGAGCTTTTCTTCGTTGTCCCAGTGGTTGAGGGCGGCCACATGGGCGTATGTTTCTAGCCAGGTTTCCGGGTCTTCAAACGATGACCCATGAAACGTTGGTGGTTCCCTGGGTTGATGAATGACGATCGCGGGCTGGGACGCTCCGGTTGTCATTGTCGCTGCAGTAGAGGTCATGGCCTTGGCCTTCCGCGCCTTGTCTTGTAGAAGCCCGTACTCCGGTGGGAGACCTTGCTGTCGGCGGCTTGTTCGCTGCTCTTGGTTGGCGTCGGTGTCTTCTCCACGACGTGGGCTGGGTTCACGGCTTGACAGGGGCGTCCGGTGTATGAACGAAGCAGCACCTCCACCAGATGTCACGGGGTCGTGACGTGGCCGAAGACAGGAGACTTCGTGTTGGGATTTAGCTGTTTATTTGGGCGAACCTGTGCCCGGTAAACGGAAAGTCCAATTACAGCAGTAGTCTTGCACAGATAGCAGTCTCGGACTGATAGCAGCGAACGGAGCGTCGGCCTTCGATCAACAACTGACAAGCGGCCAAGCGCGTAGGCATTTATGCCGTCGAATGTTCTGGCGTTATCGCTGGCGGTGGCGTAGGTTCCAGAACAATCTGTACCGTTCGCACAGTCGGCGTGATCTTATCGAAGTGATCTACTACAGTCCGGAAACATCTCGAAAACTGCAGGCACGGTTTGCGCTGAGAATCGTGTGGTGTTTTGGGGCGATAAAAAAAACTTGGGAAATGGAACGTGGCAATATGCATTTCTTTCAAAAAGTAGAAACAAAAAATCTGTCTACAGATGTAAATGGAAGGAAAAAACTTTATTTCAGTCGACGCGCTTAGTGCGTAGCGGGCGTCTCCGACGTAGGGACCGACAGGGAGTACCTGGCAGCTGCTTCGTGGGCCTGCTGCACGGCCCATTGCTTGTCGGTGAGAAGTGAGCTCCTGAGGGTCCTCTCGCACTTGCTTGCGGTAGAGTCGAGAGGAGTTGTTCTACACTCCCAGAGCATGTGTGCGAGTGTCGCTGTGTCCACATGATGGGCATGTGTCGCTGGGGTATGCATGAGGATAATAAACGTGAAGTGTGGCAAGGTTTCGGTACGTGTGTGTCTGTAATAGGCGTAGGGTTAATGCCTGCGGTCTGTTAGGTTCATATGTGGGGGTGGTAAAATGCGGTGTTCGAGGTAAAAGTGGCCCCGCCGCGGTGGTCTAGTGGCTAAGGTACTCGGCTGCTGACCCGCAGGTCGCGGGTTCGATTCCCGGCTGCGGCGGCTGCATTTCCGATGGAGGCGGAAATGTAGGCCCGTGTGCTCAGATTTGGGCGCACGGTAAAGAACCCCAGGTGGTCAAAATTTCTGGAGCCCTCCACTACGGCGTCTCTCATAATCATATAGTGGTTTTGGAACGTTAAACCCCACAAATCAATCAATCAAATCGAGGTAAAAGTGCTTCGTTATGTCATTGTTCCTTCATCAATACCATAAAGCCTGTTGTCCTGACCTATGAAGAATTCGCTCATTTATTAAATCGTATTGCAATAGGTTTCCGAAACCATTTTACATCTCAAACACAAGTATTCTTTACCAAACCATCCTGTGTAGATGATTCCACAAGAATATCTATAGACGAACTTCGTCATGTTGTCCGGTCTCTTCTCAATGAAGCTTCATGTCCAGACGGCAATACGACATGTATAATAAAAACGCTATTCGAGGAGTCTCCTCAGGATCACCTTAATCTTGTTAACCATTCACTTGAGAATGGCTGGAGTCCTCTAGATTGGGAAATTGCAAAAATAATCTCTTTGCTTAAAAGACAAGGTACAGATGCACATATTGACAACATAACGCTATTGCAGAAACAGCATGATACCAGTGCGCTTTTGGGCACTGGTACACGCTGAAGACACTGGTACACGCTTGTAATCACTGGCACTCCGCTGGGCGCACTGTTAAAAGGCTGTGTCGCACTTGTAGGGACGCTGGCTCAACCGCTGTGATGCTGGTGCACACTGCGACGCACTGGAAGCGCTGGAATTTTCACTGGCGAGCGCTGGTGAACACTGGAGCACGCACTATTTCTACCCGCGCAGCGTGCACGTTATTGTAGTGTGTGCTGTGGTATGTTTCGGTGTCGTTGAATATAAAACGGTTGATTCGACGGCATGGAGAGATGCTACGCTAAGAAATACCGAGCATATGTAATTTTCCCGGCGCATGGACGAATCGCACCAATCATAATGCACCTTTTTTTGCATATGCCCCACGTATACCGGTCATATTCGTATCATCCGTGTATTGCTGTAACGATTCCAAGTTGCAGCGTTTGTTGGCCTGGAGCTGCACACCACTCCTAACAGAAACAGGAAATTTTTTCGCTGCAAAGTTGACGAAACGTAAATGAGCTCTCTCGATCACTTCGCAAGGTTTCCTAGCGGAGGCGAGAAAAAAAAAGCTGTCGTTCAATTCCACCACACCGCAAAAATGTTTACGTCTGACAATGATTATCCTTCCACTCACTTCAGGCAAGAGTTACAAATGTTCCGAAGCTCAAATGCGCAATCTTCAACCATCCCAACTCACCGCGTCGAGAGCGGTCTTACCCAGTGCCCGGCACAACGAGGCCTATCGTGCGGGTCGCGTCAGTGTACATGCTGGCGGTGCTTTTTACCTTAAATAGGCACCATTCTAAAGTGAGAATGACTGTAAAGTACATTTTAGATAACCCTGAGCCTAACTCGACAATTTATTTGCGTGTGCGGTGCCCGCACAAGAAGTGGGGACTATCGATGTGTCGTGCTTTCAGCAACGTGGGCTGTCACCAAAAGCGTTCTTCTGAGCGCAGGAGCCGGTACTTCTCTGACTCGTATGTAAGAACGTGCAATTTTGAGTTGGTAATGTGGTACGCGTTAGTGAACTAACATTCTCACATATTTTCTTACTTTTTCAGCGGATTGCATAAGTCATTTCTTCGGTGGTTTCTTAGTTGCAGGTATCAATATAACTACAAATATGTAATCTGGCACGCCGGATGTGTACTGCTATATCATCGCTTTCGCGAAAAAAAATACTCTATATTCACTCGTGTGCGCGGATATTTACCGAACAAGATATATAAATCATCTGTACATCTTGACCAGTAGCAAGTGTGAAAACCGACTATCAAAGGAAACAACTATCGGCAGCAACAGCTGACAATCTGTGGCTGCTCCGCACGTCATGCGGTGCCCGGAAGCCTTTCGTCACTTTCGAATCAAGACGCAATTGTAATTTGGAAAGAAATATTGTGTCAGTTTTGACTGTGCTACTTGTAAACTGAAGTTGAACTGCGCGTTCTTTGGATAAATGTCATTATGCAACCCTTTGGCATGTTCTGGCGTGGCGTAGTGGGTCATTCTTTCGTCGGCACTCACACGAGTCGGACACAAGGATCATGTGCTTCGTAGGAGTGGCGTTTGCGGCACATACTAGCCGCGGTAACAGGATGACCGAAGGCGAAGACGCAGGATACGAGATCAATTTGTCACCACTGCCCAAGGAACGCGTCGCGCAAAACACTATGTTTTACACGGTGATGTTCGTGGCAGACCATTGCGTAGAAGATTTCCGAGACGCGCTTCATCATACAGGACTGCTGCCGGAGGTGTTGACGCTGGGGGCCTACAAGATAAATTATGTTTGGACAGTCACCATGAACAACGCGGACGCTACGAAACGCTTGCCGGACGTGAAAGGGCTGAAAGTCAAGGGGCGACGCTGCATCATCGTAGACCCCCAGGATCAGCAGGTGTGGCTGCGTCTTCATTCGCTGCTTTATGGCGTCAACGATGAAGACATTCGATTGGCGTTGGCGGCTTTTGGGAAGGTCGTACAAGTCACCCGGGAGCATTGGCGTGTTCAAGGAGTCAGCGACAGGGGGTCAACCACATGGTCTGTGCTTCTTAAACTCAAGAGTGGCGTGAGGGTTGAAGATCTCCCGCATCAAATCAGGGTGGCTGGTGAACTGGCACTTGTGGTTGCACCTGGTCGGCCAATGCAGTGTCTACGCTGCGAAGGTACCGGCCATGTTAGAAGAGAGTGTAAGGTACCCCGATGCTCGCGTTCTCGGCGGTTTGGCCACAGCAAAATAAGTGCTTGCGCACGTACGCATCGGCTGTCGGATCAGCTGAAGGTGAAGACACAGCAGAGTTGGTGATGGACGCGACCGAGGCTAAAGACGCGGCGAAATGCGCAGGTGACGTGGTGAACCCAGATGCTTCAACAGGTATAGCCACACCGACTGGTGGTGATGGATCAACAGTACAAGCAGACATAGCATCTGGGGAGGTTACTCAAAGGCCAGCCTGCCAAACCAAGGAAGGCTCTACAAGCACCCCATCGAAGGATCCTGAGCCGGTGGAATTCACCAAATTTCAGTGTCTAGCGAGAGTATCAGTGGTGGGGCGCCAAGCAAAACACCCCGCGAACAGTCTGCAGGACGGCGTGAGGTGTCCAGTGAAAAGCATGAAGAGGGGCTACCTTCGAAGGCGAGTTCGTTCCAACGCAGCAGCACAAGGCTGCGTCCCAATGCGATATTGGACAAACACTGGCCACCTTTGTCCTCCAGTGGCACGGGTCCACCTGGAGGCTCCGAAGATGTCTAGCTTTATCCTAGATGCTGAAAATAAGCATCATGCCCCGAGCTACCTTCTTCACTGTGCAGACATGGCTTTTGCTCCGAAAACAGAGCCAAGGGAAACAGAGCCAAGTCTACAGGCTGCTCTTGGATCATGATCTGGATGTACTAGCTGTACGAGAAACAAAAGTAGAAGGTGAGGAACAGACCCGACGCATGGTGCCGAGGCTCACGGCGCGTTACTACACAATTGTAAGTCAAGCAATAGGCACGTCTGCAGGCTGTTTTGTTCATTAAGAAGTTACCGGGTCTGGTAGTGCAAGGTACCTTCTCTTTCCCGTCTGGTAGATTGGTTTTCTGCGATTTTGTATTCAATGAAGTTCAGTGGCGTATTGTGTGTATTCATGCACCAACTATTTGTGAGGAGCGATCAATTTTTTTGCAAGCCCAAAGCAGTACTTCACTTTGGAAAGGAAATCTGTATTACTTGGTGATTTTAACTGCGTCCTCAACAGGCGAGATCGAGCAAACGGGCTCGCCATTTACGATTAAAGTAGTAGGACGCTAGCGGACATAGTTACTGAATTCGAGTTGGAAGACGTGGGCAGCTGTATGGAGGGAATGCTGTATTTGCATTTCACACATTTTAAGGGGAATAGCCATGCACGCCTTGATCTCATTTACGTGTCGCTTGAATTAATAGCCCACTGCAAGACATATGCTGTCTACCCAATACACTTCAGTGATCATTGTTTAGTTAAATGTGATATGAGAGAGAAAACGAAAGCCAGAACTTTTTCATGGGAGCTGTGGAAGCTGAATTCCACTTTGATCGTGGACGAATATTTCTTAGATCAAGTAAAGAACTGCATCAATAAAATAAAAATGGATTATGAAGCTAAACATGCAGAACAATGGGAAGAGTTCAAGCAGCGAATAAAAATAAAAGCTATTGATCGTTCTCGCACGTTCAGTTACGAAAGAAAAAGGAAAGAAAAAGTGCTCCAAAAGACTTTGGAAAGACTAATTGACTTGGAGTGCAAGCAACCGGGAGAGTATAAAATTTACATTCGTCATATTAAGCAGAAACTTGCACTGCATGACCAGGAACGCTTCCGCGGTTCATTCGTCCGTGCTAGGGCTGAGGCTTTAGCGGCTGGAGAGACGCCAACCAAAAGAGCATTAGGGGTCAAAAAAACGAACGCTCGATGGAATCGTATCGAAAAAATAGAGAAAGGTGATCAAAAAGCAAGCAATACCGACAGCATTTTATCTGTAATTTCAAGTCATTATGAAAATATTTTTGCGTGTAGACAGGTAAATTTAGAAAGATTTAAAGAAGAATATTTAGGACGCATGCTGCAAGTGAGGGAGGAAGCAAAAAACGCTTTGGAATAACTTGTGTCCACACCTGAAGTTTAACGGGCGATGGATAAGTTAAATCTTGGGAAATCTCCAGGACCAGATGGTCTTTGTGCCAAGTAGTAAAAATGTTTTAAAAGTGAATTGTCTCCAACACTTGCAGGCGTTTTTAACGAGGCATATGAGGAAAAGAAATTACCACCATCCTTTGGTGAATCACGTACCGTTTTGATTCCGAACACAGACGAGGTTGAAAAGCTGAGGCACGTCTCAGCGTACAGGTCTATGGCACTGACAAACGTGGACTACAAAATAATAATGAAACTTTTGGCGGCTAGACTTCAGTCAGTAATAAAAAATATCGTCAGTCCAGAGCAAACGTGTGGAATCAAAGGTCGGTCCATAGTGACAAATGTTCATAAAATGCAATCCGTGCTCGAATGTGTTGACATCAGTCAAGCTCGTGTGGCCATACTCCAGCTGGTTCTAGAGAAAGCGCTTGATTGCGTTGCCCACGCTCTTTTGTTTGCAGTATTCGAGCACATTAATGTTGGTAAGATAGTTATTGACAGTGTAGCCATGCTATATCGAAATGAGACACAAGACTAATCAACAAGACATTGGGCTCCCACATTAGAATTGAGCGCTCAGTGCGTCAAGGTTGCCTTGTTAGTCAACTGTTGTTTTGTATGTATATTGAAATTTATGTTGATCGATATTGCAGAATGGCATCATTAATGGGTTTAGAGTACAATCTTCACTAGTCAAACTACTCGCACACGTTGATGATGTTGCGATTTGTAGCACTTCCTATGAAAATATTGAAGAATCAATCAGAGTTTCTAAATCTTTCGCCGAAGTTACAGGAAAATAGCTAAACTGGGGTAAATGCCTCGGCTTTTGGCATGGATATTAGCCTTAACACCCAATTTTTTGCAGCCAATAAATGCACAAGAACGCAATATAAATATCTCGGAGTACCGCTCGAGTCATACAAAAGTACTGATGAATATTGGACACAGCAAACGATAGAAGTTAAAGAGAAAGCGAATAGGTGGAATGCAACATATCTTTTCGTGTTTGCTAGGGCTACTGCATGCATCTGGTTTTTTTGTATGTGTGTCTAAGCTGTGGTATATGATGCAAGTGTTGTAATGTTCCCAGGTCAATGTGCAAAAATTACATCTGGTGTTTGCAATATTTGTGTGGGGGTCTATTTGGGAAAGAAGCAGTCGCACGAATTTGTTTAGACCGGTGAAGTGTGGAGGCTTTGGGCTAGGGCATCTGTTTATGAAGGAGTTAGTAAATAGGTTTTCCTTTTTTTGTGAGACAAGAGATCTTTTCCTACTAACAGTGTGTCAAACAAGGCTAAGTAGACTGTTGCCTGAGTTTGTTGTGAGCACTCATGTTACCACAGGGGCTGTGCAAGGATACATGAAGGAAGTTGTGGCCAGCGTGTGGTTTTTGTGTATTCGTTTTTCAACTGAGTACCTGTGGTCTGTTGGAAAGAAAAAAACTGTACAAAGATTTATGTGACACTATGCTCCCCATCCCACTGTACAGAGCGCTATATACAGCACGCAAGGGTCACAATAAACATAAACGAGTTTTAGAAATGCCGGCAGCTCGAAGTTCAAAAACGTTCTTTTTTGAATTAGACACTGGAACATTCCTGTAAGAGCCTTCCTAGAGGAGCATTGGTTTTATGTGCCTTGGGGACCTCACTGTCTAATCAGTAGGAAACCAGAAACTATTGACCATGTTTTCCTGCACTGTTGGGAAGGAGTTTACTTTTGGGACGTATTACAAAGGACAATCAAGAGAGTTCCCGTTAGACCCTCATGGGATCAGGTATTTGGCAATAGGGAATGAGGATGGATTACCTTTCAATTTTATCATGATGACTGACTTGCATAGTAAACGGCGGTCTGGAATGGCTGGATTTACTGACACCCAGAGAGGAGACCAGTAAGAGAGTATTTTAAAGAAAGCATCTCAAGATTTCTCGAGGTAGTAAGAACAGACGAGCGTGTACCTACATGGGTAGAAAGGGTAAAAGCCCTACTACCATGAAGTAATTCTAGGACGTGAAGTGTTAGAGTAATGCTTGACTGCTTTAGTTATTTTCAAGTTTTTGGTATTGTTCGTTGTGAATTGTAGTATAATCATCTTTGCAACCCATTTGTGAAGTTTAACCGTAAAAAAATGGCGTCGCGTATTGAGTAGCGTACTGAGTTCAAAATCAGGAGGTGGCGAGTTCCAATCGCGTAAAGAAGCGTCTTTTGTTTTAGTTTTATTTTTAGTTTTAATGTGAATGCGCGCTGTTCTACGCATATATGTATTTATTGATGGCGAATGGGCACCCCCCTTTTAACCCGGCGAAGACATTTTGCGCGGAGTACTCGGACGCTGCCGCTCCAGCGTTCCAGTACCTGCACTGGGAAGCGCTGGTACCAGAGCCATACTGGGCCCGTAATCAGGCATGGCACTGGACGCTGGTACCCAGTGGCACTGGTTTTTGCAATAGGGAATACCTATCGCATTAACTTCGCATGTCATAAAATATTCAAAATATATTAAACCTTAGAATCAATAAATTCGTGACAGAAAACTCAGTATTAAGTCCTTGTCAGATAAGATTTAGACCAAGATGTTTCATTTAGGATGCACATTTGATTTAGAGGGACGCGTTAAGCTTGCTCGTCTTAGGCGTCACTTTTCAGCATTAGTAACTCTACATTTGGCTAAGGCATACGGCACTGTAGAACATGCCACCATACTCAACACATTAGAAAGCTTGAACTTCCCGTGGTATATTATCAATTTGGTGTACGAATTTATAAATGATTGGAAATTTTATTGTTCACAACGAGGATGGTCTTCTAAAGAATATAATCGGTACAGAGGGGCTTCTCAACGTTGTGTCACCTCTCTCGTTTTATTAATTATCTTGATAAATTCAATACCACTCCACAATAAAGTTCATTAAAGCTTTGGCATCTTCTATCCCAAAACTCTTAATTACAGTTCGAGTGGTGTGGGTTCCAGGTCACCGAGCATATATATAAGTGAAAGGTCTGACACTCTCGTGAGGTCGTCTCTAGGTGGAATGGTAATATCCATTGTACCTGATACAAGTTTTCTCACTGAATCCCGATTTCCTAAATATTCTTTGCTCTAGGATTCCATGAGAATTCAATTACCACTTCAAGAATACGGTCAAATTTCTTTTGCTTGGAATAGTAAATGTCGCCCCTCTCGAAAATTGTAAGTGTGCATCACAAAACTTCGATGCCGCATATCACCTAATTTCTATGTCTGGTCGGGCGCCATCTCTTCTTTGCTCTAGCTGTCAAGACCCAGAAAGCATCAATATTTTTTTTCTTTTTTGCCGACATTTCACAAGCCGCAAGAAGAAACATATAGAAACTATATTCAGAAAATTGAAGATTACGCTTAGTTCTGAAAACATCCTTTCTCTTGGAGCTTATTCTCAGGTCCAAAGCAACAGGAGCGTCTGCGTAACACTTTGTGAATTTCTCACAGACACAAGGCGGTTTGCTTGTTAAATTTTCTTTTTTTTCCTTTTTTTACCTAATGATATTCTAGTTCGCTAAAGTACCACCCATTTATTCCTTTCAATTGTTACTAATTTACTTATTTTATTCATAGGTCACGTTATCACTATCCGCTTTCATTATTCCTAGATCACTCAATATTCATTTTTTCTTCCAAAATTAAAAATTTGTTGCCCCATTACAATGACCGCCAGTTGAACGGCCAATCCCTTATAGTGCGTACGAGCCAAGGCTTATAAGAACAAGCAAGCAAGCTGGCCCAAGATTTTGGTAAAACTTAAATATTCACTTCTAATTTTACCCTGTAAAGACCTTAATTTTTCCATTACATTAACCATCGACTTCTTAACTAATCGCCCTTAGTGTGTAAGACACGAACAGAGGAACAAGCAAGCAAACAAGCGAATGGATGCTGTCTCTGTCTCGCTCACTTCATGTTGCAGCCCGACCACAGAACCTTGCAGTAGCAGCCGCTTTGCGTGTCCTCGCGGCTCATCGGTAGTGCAGGTCTCTCCATCATAGGCACGCCGTCCACGTTTCCTCGTTCGTGAACATCACGACCTGACCACCGCTGCAGCTACCCACCGAATCATCAACGGGCGGCATTAATGCCTCTTGAATGGTTCTTGGCTACAACCTAACAGGAGCCCATGCACATCCCAATTCGCCGTTCAGGCTTGCTTGTTATATTCCGGCGCTGCCAAATTCCAGTTCACCAAACGCCGCTGACTGCACAGTCGCATTGTCTGGTGGCGCAGTGCAGCTGTAACGTACTATCATGTTATTCCGCGTCACAATCAACGCAATGGCGGCTACGAGCTATGTGCTGTTCCTGCCATCCTGTCGGCACTAAGCACCAGCAACGCTGTGTTCAATGCAGCCACCTCACGGCACCTTAAGGCGTGCTCATCCAAGCAACGCAGAGTGCTCAGGTGTGGCCTCATGCAGCTGTCTCACCAGCTTGACTCTTCGTCTTATCGATCTTTTCATTTTTGCAGGCTGTCATATCATTGACCGGCTGTCTCCGAACTACCAGAATTATGCCAACAGCTGGGTGGTAACTGTCACTGAGCTAGGAGTGCGTGAAGACTAGACGCGTGAGGCCTAGAAATGGTCCTCGGACGTATATATCTTACGAGCAGGTTAACCGGCGTGGCAGCGGGATGAAGGCGTGACGCAGCTACCCTGGGTGGAGTGGAGCTTCAAGCTCAATGCTACTTTAGGCCGGGCACCCTGCGATCGCTCTGCCGTCACCCATTCCAACATGATTACTACCGAGGATGGAACGCAGTAGGGGTTTCACTTCAAGGCTGCAGGTTTGCGCTGCAGTTCACCACATGAGGTTTCAGAATCGTCCGTACTCGACTTGACTTCGTCCCCACCATTGTTGAATACCGAAGAGCGAATGAATTTCTAGAATGAGATGAACCTTGCTGCTTCACAACCACACGTGCCCTCGGGTAACAGAGAGAGCCTCTCGCGCCAGTCACAGCCGCATCTGGGGACGTCACTGCCGTCATTGACCGAATGTACGAGCTCTATAAATGCACCCAAGGCAGAGAAACCTAGCATTGGCCATTCAGTCTACAAGGTATGGTGCGCGAGCTTCCGCATAATGGCGCGCACAATGCCTTCCGGTGAACAACATGATAACTGCGTGAATCACCACGAAGTCATTTCCAACGAAGAATTTGCCACCAGCCGAAACAACGAGGCTGTGTCGAACAACTCTAACGACGTCGGCGTGTTATCCGAGAATGGTTCAGTTCACGTGTAAATATGCAGTAAAGACTGAAAAAGAAGAAAAAGCGATGACAGCAAAGCACGTACAGCTGCACCGCATTGTTATCATGTCCCACAGGCTGTCAGCGCTCTAGCGCATTCTGTGCGGTGCAAGCATTTTCCAGCTCGGCATAATTGTCTAGTAAGCGCGCGACGACCACTGCATCACACCTAATGTCGCCCACCAGAGATACCTCCCACCGATCTTCAAAGTTGCACCGCTGTAAAGACAGATCACCTAGGGAATTTCCCGATATGGCGCATTGTTGCAGTCATTTCAACTACCCTTACACTCCCAATACCTTCCATGAGACAGAGATAAAACCACTTTATAAATTCACAACGTGGCCGAGGTCATAGACTACCGCGTCACAGTGAATGTCGTCCGCAAAAATAATCTTTCACATATGCAAGCCAAGGCCCAGCGTCTAAAGCGACACGCAACTGACCGTGGCGACACTTTAAACCCGATTCGCAGCGTGGTCGTTCCCGGTGACTTCCATGCAGGCAAGGCCACCCACCACCCACCAAGCCACCCACCCAAAACCCACCAAGACATTGTCGGCAACCCGTACATGTACAGCTATGGCCGGGTGTATATGACGAAGGATTACACCGAGATTCGGGCACTCGGCCAGTCAGAGTGATGTTGAGAAGGATGAGGTCTAGTGACGAGTTCGCCGAAGAACGAATGCTCTCTCCTTTTCCCGCTCATTACAATATCAATCATTCCATACCACGCCGTGAGTAGAGCCACTAGCAAGCAAAATTTCGTGCAGGCCGTTTCACATCAATCGCCGTCGTAAATGGGAACCCGAGGAAGGCAGTGCGTTGACGTGTTCCAGAACAGGTGTCACAGACAGGCCTTTATTGATGTAGCACTTAATTTTCTTATATTCACACAATGGACGTCCTCACAGCATATTTTATTGATGACGTAATCGGCGACCATGCGAGCCAGCGCTCGTGGGGCACCACGAGTGACCACAGCGGAACATGTTATATTGCCAGTACCACTCTCTTCACATGGCTACTTCTCGCTATTGCCGTATTTAATTCACCACTGTGCTTGACGTTCACTCTTTTTCATTCTTATCACTCGGCCGGTAAAGGAGACGCTGATCCCGCTTGAAGCAGAACCGCTTGCAAAAGGCAAAAAACAATTTATGCAAGAGTGAAAGCTGACTGTATTACAACGCCTAATACCGCATTTTTATGAATGGCAGTGGCCTACTTATTGAGAATTTGGGCAAAGTATGCCACACAAATTGATTATGCGATATTTTGGAAATGATCCTGAGGCTGTGAGAGCATCTGACAGCAATTATGTACTAGTAATCAAACCAGCTGCAATAAAAAAAACCTTTTGTACATCAAGATACCAATAAAATGTCATTTCCTTTTGATTTATAGAAAAAAGGACCACCGGACATTAGAATGGGAATAGGTGCGAGTGGTTCAAAGTTCCATTTTTGCCTGGTTAGGCTTGGCAGGTTATGCCATCTAGTGGGGTGCAGTTAAACCTAGCACACCTGCCATCTCAAAAGCAATGCCAGAAAATTGTTCAATGACCATTGTGACTGCTCTGTCACCCACTACTCTCGCTCTGCTGCTATTAGTGTCGGTGGTTGCGCAATAAAGCGGGACAACTCTGTGTGCACGGCAACAGGGACTTGAAAGTATTCAATTTGAGGCGGATAGTTTGATCTGTGCTAACGCAATACGGACCACAAAAACGTAATTTTACTTTATTATAAGCAGTCGTTTTAGCCCAAAATTACCACAACGAGGTTTATGGCGTGCTATTTCAGCAATAAACATCAAGGTATTATTTCCTCTTTGTGTCCCTTAAGGAGATGACCTCTAAAAAATACGTTCACGTGTCATCTTGTGAACACGAACAGTGTCCCGAATTTCGGCTAGCCACTGTTGTAGCAATGTAACCATCGTTTTATATTTCAACAGAAACTGCCAGGGTTTGAGTGCTAAGCACACCGCTCTATGTAGTGCAGGCGTCATAACCCAAATGAAACACCGATATCCCGTACAAGTTGAACCAGCAGCACTGCACCTGCTAGTCCTACCTGTGCTAGCACCGTGATAGAGTTAAGCGTGAGTGACGGAAACATAAAGCCAGGTACGAAGCCACTAGTTCGTGATATTTACAGAGTATTAGCTGCTTTTGTATTTATACAGTCAGCTGATCACAACGACACCGAAGCCACCCAACACAAAAACTAAGGACTAAAAGCTTGGTCCTATGTTCTGGTAAATCACATGTGCTTATAGAGTCGATAGTCTGAGGTTGTCAATGATGTGCATTGTTTCACTCTGATGCACATCATGTCGCTGATGTCATCACATGCCGTTCACTATCACGTGTTTGTCATGCATGCATCCACGTATATTCTCAGATGTATATTATGTGACCTCTCATTTATTTTCACCTTGCACTGATGTCACATAATACCTATGTTGTTGTAGATGCAGTCAAGACAATGGCTACAAGTGTGCTTGACTTTGTAGCAAAAAGTGCGCCGTGTATAAAGTCCACTTCATCATTTTGACAGCGAAGTTGTTAAGCAAATTCTTGCTGAGCCATTGAACGAAGAACTATCGTCATCATGAATTTTTTTGTACTGGAGGTATCCAGTAAATTCCAGAACTCCCCACTTGTTGACCAAATCGAAGTAAGCAAGTTAGCGCTGCAAATGGGTGGGAAAAGGTGGTCGTGAGCCAAATACCCTGATTACGTAAATTAAGAAAATATGAAGGAACAAGAAAAGCAACGAATGCTGCATGAGGACCCGGAAGGGATGGAAGGCCTTCGCGGACGACAAGGAGCCCGCAGATCTATGAGAAATGTGAATGCTTGGTTTGAACGTCAGTGCTGTCACTGCAGTCTGCAAATCAATGTCGTGTCTGTGACTTCCAGGGGTTTACTTCCATTCTATTTGCTTAGAATTAGCCTAGAAACAATGTATAATCCCCCAGCTTGTGCCTAGAAGTGAACTAGAAACAATGAAATTATTTTAAAATTCTTCAGTTTCACTTTGTGAAACCTTGGAGGGGTAGTGGGGGCCCATTATTGAAACTTACCAGTTTGAAAGATACCTTCTAAACCCAAACACGCAAATAACCCAATTTTCTGGATATGAGCAGAATGCCTTGCCATCTGGGAGCGGCTACACAAAACACAAATAATGCATTGACTATTGAGTGTGCTAATCAACAAGCGGCGCGTCAATCTACGGACTCCCGACATCTGGGCCAATGGCCTGTCCAGATTTCGATACATGTATCATGTGAGGAGTTTGCCAACTCGTATGATTGACAATCAACACTGAATTCAAGCTTTGGCAATGACTTTCTGTCACCACTTTCCACTATATAATTTTGGCGATTTTGAGTACACGTGCGTTTTTTTCTCTTTTTCTATCTATCTACCCTCTTCTTTCTTGCCGCTGTTTCCACACCCCCAGTGCTGGGTAGCAAACCAGATGCGAATATCTGGTTAACCTCCCAGCCTTCCTTTTTCTCTCATTTTTTCTCTCTTGGCGTACATCAAGCTGCGGAACGTCTCCGAGAGCGCCATCAGCGTGGCTTATAGAATAATGCGCAGATGACATGCATTTCCCGATAGTCATATGAAGGTCAGTGATATACGCCCAACATTAAGTCATCACGCTTACTGATTTTGGTATGAATCAAGAGACTAAAACAGCGGGAAGAGAAATATAGAAAAAACTTTATTTACGCATAACGCGGACCATTCCAAATAGTCGGGCCCCTATTACAGCGCTCCGCTAGCCCTAGCCATCATCTTTACCCGTTGAACCAGCCAGCGCTGATCAGCAACAGCCGAGCTGAATAGCAGTGCCTCCCATTGTTCCTCTGTTTTATTCATGTTGTGGTGTTCTTCACTGTTATGTGTACACTCCCACGTGATGTAAAACGGAGTTGGTGTGAACCCACACCACGGACATATATCTCTGTTTGCGGTGGGATAGAATACATGTAGCCTGTGTAAGTTCGTGTATGTGTTTGTTTGGATTCTGCGTAATGCTATCAATGCCATTGCTGTGAGGTTCTTATGTGGGGCTGGATTCAGTTTTTTAGTTTCCCTGTAATACTAAAGAGTTGTAACAAAGTTAGGGTCTAGGGGCGTTGGATCCTCTATTGCAGTGTGCAAAGAAGCTCGGTGATTTGTGAAGCCTCGAGCCGCCTCGTCCACAAACTGGTTCCCGGTGACGCCCTCGTGCCCTGGCACCCAGACAACCGTTTGAGTGTATTCGATTGGAAAGTCTTTATGAGCTTTGGTCAGAACTTTGAAGGCTTTAATACATATTCTACCTTTTTCGTAATTCCTACATGCAGTCTTCGAATCCAAGAATATTGTCAGTGGGGCTTTTCGCTCCCTTCTCTACTTCATTGCCAGCATGATCGCTATCTCCTCCACTTCTGTGATAGAGGCTTGGGCTATAGAGGCACAACTTGTAACGTTTCCTTTTCGGTATGTGACCATGGCCACCATGTTCTTTGCATTTGCCTGATATGGTGCAGCGTCTGTAAATCTCACCATATTTAAATATTTTGTCTTTTTATCTATTTAAGTGGCTCTTGCTTTACGTCTTCCAGCATGTAGAACTAGGTCCATGTTCTTCGGTAGGAGACATATCATGTACCAGGCTCTGACTGAGCACGACAATTCCTTAGCTTTTCTATGTGCCTGTACTTGATCACCGAGGCCAGTCCTCTGAAAAAGTTTTCTACCAGTTGGCGTCTGTACCGGGCGGTTATTCTAGGTGGTTACTTGCGCTTCAGCTAACTCATCAAATATATTCTGAAGTCCGAGTGCTAATATCGTCGCAGTTGGAGTGCTTTGTGGTAGTAGCAGAGCCGCTTTATACTTCATTCTTATTATTTTGTCTGCTTTTTCTTTCTCCTTTCTATTCATGTTGTCGTAAGGTAGCGATTATGTTAGTCTGCTGATGACTAAGGTCTTTACCAAATGAAGCGTGTCTTTGTCTTTCATTCCAGCACGATTGTTCGTTATTCGAACTATCATATGAACAACTTGTTGAGCTGTTCGTTTAAGCATATTCAGTGTGTGGAGACATGGCTGATTGAACCGTAAACATATTCCTAAGATTCGAACGGTTGTTTTCACGTGAATAATATTGCCACATTGAATATGCAGCACCAAGAGAACAACGAAGAACACGCGCAGCGAGAAAAAAAGACAAGGTTCTCTCCCGATCAGTTCGCCAGTGTTCTGGAACAATTAAAGTGAGTTTCCTGTATTCAACTGCTGCTGTTCCTGCATTGTGACACTGGTGGAGGAGCCTGGTACATCTTCGGGACGCCTGACAACAGCCCCGCGTCTAGTCCAGAAAGACTTCCGCGCATCGGTACCCCTGTTCACCGCAGCAGCAGCCGCCTGTTAGGTCTCAGCACGGAGTTTGGTCCATTGCCGGGAAGCTTGACCTTGTCAGAAAGCATGACGGCGCCTGGAAGCACTGGCCCCAACTTGTCCAGCCCAAGCACAACGCAGGTGACTGTTTTGAACCCTCGACTTCCGGTTGACTTCCACGGAAACACATGTGAGGACGCACATGACTGGCTTGAGGAATTCGAGCACACAGCTAATGTTAACGGGTGGAACACCACACAGAAATTGCACTACGTTTATTTTCCGCTTCAAGATGGAGCCTGAACATGGTTCACGAATTGCGTGTGGTCGTCTTGGGACAAGTTCCGGCAGAAGTTCCTCGACACGTTCCCGAGCACTGAATCACGAGAAATCGCACAGCGTCTCTTGAAGTCACTGATTCTGGAACCAAATGAATCCGTTACAATGTTTGTTGAGGACATGGGGCGTGGCTATTTCGTCGAGCAGATCCTAATACGCCCGAAGCCAAAAAGGTTAGCCACCTCATGCGGGACGTTAAGAAGCAGCTCTTCACTGGTCTCGTACGAAACCCACCTAGAAGTGTTGATGAATTCTTCAAGGAGGCGAGATCTATCGAACGTGCACTGCATCTACGTTATCGCCAGTATGACCGCCCAACCCACAGTTCACCGATCAGCGTGGCAGCCACGACCACAGCAACAACACCCGACGAAAGTTTTTTGTGCCAACTATTACGAGAAATCGTACAAGAAGACGTCAAAAAGCTCGTTGCCAAACCGAGTCACTGCGCAATCGCCTCAGTAACGGAAGTTGTTCGCAAGGAGATCAGGCAAGCGCTCTTGCTTCCTGAGCCGAACACGAGCACTCCCAGGGCAAGCTATGCAGACATAGTCCGCTGACAGCCAGCGAACGTGCCGACACCACTTCAGTACCACCAGCAACATCCGCCGACAGCACCTTGGTACTTCAGAGAAACTTCGACGCCGAGGCGGCCACCACTTCGCAAGACATTGCGGGGAAGCAGGCCACATCGTTCGGTATTGCCCGTATCGCGTCGCAGGGTACCAAGGGTTTCCTTTCACTATTCCTCGGCGCCGTTTAAACGAAACACCCGACGTCGACACGAGTGTCATGACCCCGCGGGATGTTCCTCCTGGGTTTCGGTCGCGCTCACCCTCTCCTGGGCGTTATTCTCCATCCTCTAGACGGAGCACCACTGACATGCCAAGAGGGAGATCTGCTAGTCGACGCCAGGGAAACTAAAAACAGTGACCTCAAGGGGGGAAGGTTGCGAATCGTTGAAGTGCTGAAAATCGCCCACTACTGCCGAGCGAAGAGAGACACATTTTCAATGAATCGACAAAAGATGGGGTTGTTACTGCCGAAGTTGCAATCACGATTGACAGACATGACGTCATGGCATTGGTCGACACTGGCACGAACTTCTCAATAATGAGTGAGTCTGGCAGACACGCTCAGGAAGCTTAAAATGGAATGGACAAGATTGCAGATTAGAGGAGCTTGAGGGCAGCTACTCACACCTACCGGAATGTGCAGCGCAAGAATGAAAAGAGGGGCTGCATTCTTCGTCGCAACTCTCGTTATTCTTTCTGAGTATTGCAAACAGGCAATCTTGGGGATGGATTTCTTGCGTTAATATGATGGCATCATCAATATACCGGATGATGTACTGAACGTTTCAGCGGATCAAAGCGCAGTGCTACACCGAAAAACCCTGCGAGTCATGGACGATGTGACCGTATTTCTGTTATCGTGCCACCTTGTTTCAGTCACGTGCAGCGAGCAGAATACTGGAGAAGGAATCGCTGAACAAGTATTGACGCTTCTACTCTCCGTGGTGTTGCAATTGCCAGAAGTATCGTCAATGTCGTGTGCGGTGAAGCGGAAGTTTTGTTGACAAATTTTACCAACGAGCGACGACACATTACACCAGGCACTGCAGTTGCCTACTTCGAGGAGATCACCGAAATCCGCGAGCGCTGTGTAGTACAACAGGACGAGCCACAAGCCACGTCAGCCCCACCACCCATTGACGTAATCACGGATTGGTCCCCAGCGCAGAGACAGCGTCTAGTAGATCTTCATCAGTTCAAAGACTGTTTTTCATCGACCTCGAGGGTGAGTCAAACGCCACTGACGAAGCACCGGATAATAATGAAGGAGACGGCAAAGCCAATACGACAGAACCCATACCACATAGCACCGAAAAAGCGTGAAGCAATCCAGGAACAAATGAAGAAAATGCTCGATCATGACGTCATCCAGCCGTCAATGGTTAAAAAAAAAGACGGAAGCTTGCAATTTTGTGTCGACTATCGCAAGCTGAACCGTGTGACAAAGGAACACGTATACCCATTACCGCACATCGATGATTCACTCGACAGGCTGAGGTATGCACGCTACTTTTCGTCAATTGACCTCAAAAGTGGGCATTGGCAAATTGTGATAGACGAGCGACATAGAGAAAAAACGGCTTTTGTAACGCCTTACGGGCGTTATAAATTTAAAGTCTTGCCATTTGGACTGTGCTCAGCCCCCACAACAATTCAGAGACTGATGGATACCGTTCTGTCAAGCCTTAAGTGGCAGACATGTCTGGTCAATCTGGACGACGTCGTTGTTTCTTGAAAAGTATTTCAGGAACACCTGAGCAGGCTGGTATCGGTATTCAGGGCAATAAAGTCTGCCGGCCTGACACTGAAACCCGAGAAGTGTCATTTCGGTTTCAAGGAGCTCCAGTATTTAGGCGTTGTGGTGAGCCATGTAGGTGTTCGACCTGATCCCGATAAGATTGCGGCCATCAGAAAATTTTCGGTGCCAACTGACAAAAAAGCAGTCATGCGTTTCCTTGGCCTATGCGCATAACCGAAGATTTATTGCCAATTTCTCCCACATAGCCTCGCCGTTAACACGACTCACAAGAAAAGACGTTTCGTTCACGTGGGGTGACGATCAACAGGAACAGGTGGCATTTGACGATCTCCGACAGCGCCTGCAGACTCCACCTGTGCTTGCTCACTTTGATGAGGATGCTCCTACCATGGTCCACACAGATGCCAGCAACGTGGGTTTAGGCGCTGTACTCGTCCAGTGGCAAGACTCAGCCGAGTGTGTGATCGCATATGCTAGTAGGACGCTTTCCCGCGCCGATTCCAACTACTCCACAACGGAAAAAGAGTGTCTTGCTGTCGTATGGGCGGTTATAAAGTTTCGTCCGTACCTCTATGGTCGGTCCTTCTACGTAGTCAGCGACCATCATTCCCTCTGCTGGCTGACCATCTTAAAAGACCCGTCTGGTCATTCGCACGGTGGAGCTTACGCATTCAAGAGTTCGATATGACGGTCGTGCATAAGTCCAGAATGCAGCACGCCGACGCTGATTGCTTATCAAGGTCACCGATATAGCATGTCGATGGCACAGAAGATGACAGCATGGCGTTTCCAGGAGTGGTCAACACCACTACGATTTTGTCCAAGCAGAAAGAAGAGAGCGGGTTGCTTCCTCTTATTGAATTTTTGAATGGCCGGACAACAACCGTCCCTAGAAGATTTCCAAGGAGCCTGTCGTGATTCTGCTTACGTAGTGGTGTTCTCTATAAGAACTTTCCTTTCAGAGGAAGCACCCACCTATTTGTCATTCTGACGTCAATCCGTGAGGAGATACTTCGTGCTTGCCACAATGAGCCAACGTATGGTCATCTCGGATACATACGCACATTGGCCACAATCCAACAGAAATTCTACTGGCCGAGACTTCCAGCTAAAATGAAGCATTACGTGCACACGTGCTTCAATCACCAGACGAAAATGGCTACCGTTAAAACCAGCTGGACTATTACAACCAATTCAAGTGCCCATGGTACCTTTTGCCAAAATTGCAATGGATCTCTTCGGACCATTTCCGACTCCCATGCTGGCAACAAGTGGGTAATAGTCGCCACTGATTATCTTATGCGCTGCACGGAAACAAAGGCTTTGTCAAGTTGCACTGCCTTTGAAACTGCACGATTCTCCGTAGAAATTATTGTCTTGAGGCACGGTGCTTTGACAATCATAATAACGGATCAAGGTGCCGCTTTCACGGCCACGCTCCTGAAGACAGTGCTTGAGCTCAGTGGAACAGCCCATTGGAAAACCACTTCCTATCATCCACAAAGCAATGGCTTAACGGAACGCCTAAACAAGACTATTGCCGACATGTTGAGTATTTACGTTGACGTGGATCACAAGAAATGGGACGACATTCTACCGTACATCACGTTCGCCTATGATACAGCGCAGCAAGAAACTACTCGAAGAACGCCGTCCAGTCTCCTTCATGGCGCGAAGTGACGACGATGCTTGACGCCATGTTTCTGCACGACTGGAATGACATCGATTTGGACGCTGCATCTTTTACCCAACGAGCAGAAGAAGCTTGCCCGCGTCCGAATCACCCAGCAGCAAAATCACAACGCCCAACGTTGTAATCTGCGACACCGACATGTCTATCGGCCCGGCGACAAAGTCTGGGCATCCGCCGCCTAAGACTGTCTGAAAAATTGCTGAAGAGGTATTTTGGCCCCTACACAGTTTTACAATGCCTCAGCGATGTTAATTACGTGGTCATTCCTGACAGCCCCTCGACAACTCGCCACCACAAACCAGAAATCGTGCACGTTGTGCGAATGAATCCCTAGTTTTCGGACTGATTTAGACCATTCATCTACTACACCATCTTTTGTAGAAGAGCATCGGGACGCTGCTCTCTGGAGGAGGGCGAATGCCACATTGAATATGCAGCACCAAGAGAACAACGAAGAACACGCGCAGCGAGAGAAAAAGACGAGGTTCTCTTCGGATCAGTTTGCCAGTGTTCTGGTACAATTAAATTGAGTTTCCTCTATTCTACTGCTGGTGTTCATGCATTGTGACAATATTAGAGTCTAGCTTGACCTCAAGGCGGAGGCTCGGGTCTGTCCTTTGTTTTTTTACTCTTGGAGAACCAGATGAGTTCCGATTTGTCTGCTGAGCACAGAAGTCCCCTTTCTTTAGTGTACTCTTCTATGGTTTTAACTGCCAGTTGGAGTCGCTCTTTTTTTTCTGCCAAGCTACTCTTGGTTTTCCATATAGTGATGTCATCCGCATAGAAGGAGTTTCGAATGTCGGGAATATCTTCGAGTTTTTTGGCTAGGCCAATCATGGCTATGTTGAAAAGCTTAGGCCAGATTACAGCGCCTTGTGGAGTGCCTTTGCTTGGTGGGTGGAAGACTGGATTCGCCTTCTCTTAATTTGATGACAGCGGTTCATTTAGTCAGGAAGCTCTGTACATATTTGTACGTCCTTCGACCGCAGTTTGTCGCTGATAGCCCATCTAATATGGCCTTATGGCTTACGTTGTCGAAAGCGCCTTTTATGTCGATGGCCATAACGATGTTTTTCCTGCTTTAGGAACATCTGTTAGTATTTCTTCCTTTAAAACCAGAAGGATGCCCTGCGTCGAGAGGTTGGAGCGGAAACCAAACATGGTGTTGGGCAACAAGTTATTTTGTTCAAGATGCCAATGAAGCCAAGTATTTATTAATCTCTGAAACACTTTGCCTAAGCACGAGGTAAGAAAGATTGCCCTGGGGTTTTCTATTGCCAATTTCTTTCCTGCTTTTGGTACCATAAGTATTACAGCATGCTTCCTTCCATTGCTGAGGTATAGTGCTATTTACCCAGTGTGTGTTAATCAAGTTTAGAAGCGCTATTGTGGCTTGGTCATTCATGTTGCGAATCAAGGCATTGTTGATTCGATCCGCCCTAGGCACTGTGTTCCGTTTCATGCTGACGATTGCCGCTCTGACCTCGGCATGCGTGAAGGGTGCATACAGTTCTGAGTTTGGGAGTCCAGTGTATCTTGCCTGGTAAGGTGCTGTGATGGCTCGGGCGCCGAAACACTTACTATATATGCCTTGAATGAGGTCGTCTTGTGTGCCTCGATATGTGTGCAATATTCTTTCTAGAGATTTTTGTCCTCCGCGTTCAGTTTTCAGAGGGTCAATCATGGCTCTGAGGATATTCCATGTCTTCGCTGTTCCTAGTGTTTCATTTAGCGAATCGCGAAATTTTTTCCAGTTAGCTGTCGCGAGTAGATTAGCATACTGTTCGGCTTGCCGCGTTATTTCTTTAATTTTCGCTTTTAGCTTTTCATTTCGCTTTGGCCTTTTACATTTTTAGTGAGGTTTCTTGCTTCTCACAGGTGGAGAAGGTAAGCGTCCACTTCAGGGGTGTCGTTTGTTCTAGCGACAGTTTTGGTGTGCATTTGCTTTTCATTACTTTGCACCACTCGACCAAGTCGTCTATGGCCGTCACGTCGCTTTTAGCGAATTTATATATGCATGCCAGTCTGTTATATTAGCTGTGCCGATGTGTTTTGCGGATTCGGCCGGTGCGGATTGTGGTGCTTAGTATGTAATAATCACTGATCAAGTTTTCAAGGATGTTGTACCAGTCCACGCTGTGGCAGTTTTTGTACTATCGTCAAAGCAGGACTTGTGTCCATGTATACGCTGTTGCCTGTTCTCGTTGGTACTGCAGGGTCAGTTAACAGCGTCATTCCCAGTTTATCTATTTGTCTTGCGATATTCTTGCCTTTGGTGTCTTGCATTTTATATCTCCGGCTTGCATGTCTGGCATTAAAGCCCCCAACTATGATTAATAGATTCTCTTTCACCAGTTTTGCTGTCTCTAGAAAGAGCTTGTCGAGCACTGCTCTTTTTTATCTTGGGGGACTATAGATATTAAGTACGAAGGCGCTCTTTCCATGGTTCCATTTGCAGGTGATTTCTGTTATGATATGCGGGATATGCGCATCTTCAATCGTAATTGCCGTAACTGAAGCTGCAACCATGCAGCAAATGAGCCGCGCATCCCCAACCAGGTAGCTCTAGCGCAAAGCCAACATCATTTTTACTTCGTCATTCTCACTAACTGCCAAGCGCTGCAGCAAGCCCGTACCGCTGTCAACGACACCTAAAAGCTGGGTGGCGCAGCGGTCCTTAAGGTCCGCTCTTTCCGCGATGCTGTGGGCCGTAGCCGCCGAACGGCTTCATATACCACACCACACCCTTCCTCGAGTGCACCCGTCACCTCATCGAGCTGCCTCGCCGTGGTGGTCTAGCGGCTAAGTTACTCCACTGCTGACCAGCCGGTCACGGGATTGAATTCCACCGGCGGCGGCTGCATATTCGACGGAGGCCAAAATGCTGCAGGCCCAAGTGCTCAGATTTAAGCACTCGTTAAAGAACCGCAGGAGGTGAAATTTACAGAGCCCTCCACTAAGGCGTCTCTCATGGTCATATGGTAGTTTTGTGACGTTAAACCCCACATATCAACCAATCGTCAGCCTTCTCGAGCTCTATGACCACCTGACCCCCTTCTTCGAATCCGCTGGCCTCCACCATCGACGCGAATACCCGACGGACGAAGGAATGGCTGCAATCGCTGTGTCGGTTTGTCCAGCGCTCGTGATGGTGCCTGATGTCTCTCCGGTGCTTTCATCTTGTTCCGCGGCTCTTGCCGCACATGAAGCCATCGTGCCGGTGATTTCGTCGGTCAGTTGCCTCGATACCGAGGTCTGTTAGGACTCCGAACCGTGCATTTCACCGAACTCTAATTTTCGTGGGACTGAAGTACACGCTCAGGTGAGTGCTTCGCACACTGCGGCGTTAGTAACGCGCCACTCTGGCCCGTAGTGCTTCTTCTTTGGCAGCTGTTTCCCCCGGCCTCTTCGGCGTCCTTAGATTCGGCAGTGCCTATTGCGTTGCGACTTGAATGTGCACACGAATGATTCGTTCTTTACTCTTTTACGGCGACCTTAGAGTCGTTCTCTCTTCCGTTTGTATGTAGTATGTATACAGTTACCTCTAGTTTAGGAGTTGCTCGCTAGATGACTTTGCTTGTAAGTTCTTTGAAATATTATCCCTAAATGGCGGTAATGATTTTTGTATAGTTGATGATTAAAATGATAGATGGCACTTTCATGATAAGAAAGTCAGCGCATATCCGCGGAGTGAGTGATGATGAGTGGGGTGAAGCATCTGTCTGTCCGCACGTGCGACGTGTGCTCTATTGCGATAGGAATGAACAGACAGACAGACAGACAGACAGACAGACAGACAGACAGACAGACAGACAGACAGACAGACAGACAGGCAGGCAGGCAAGCAGGCAGGCAGGCAGACAGATAGACAGGCAGGCAGGCAGGCAGGCAGACAGACAAGGTTCAACAGGTCCCTGACCAATTTCACACAAAACAAATGACGTTTCGGGATCCGTACGCATCCCTTGTTCCCAATGAAAGGACAGCTGAGTGGTTCCTATGTAGCATTGAGCGCTCGACGCCAAGTCCAGGATTGCACGTAGTTAGGTGTGCGAGATAAAGTATTGATTTCGTTACTTGTCTTTATGATTAGTAATTCGCGGTTCAGCGTTCTAAAAATTATTCGTGGCTGCGATGTGTGTGTTGTCCAGGTTTATTTCGTGGCCCGTCTTCTAGGCATGCTCTTTGAGTGCATTTGTCACTATGGGGCGCTTGGCGACGACATTCTTGGGCGGCCTCAGATGTCTGCAGTAATTTCCACTCGCGCTAATGTACACCAAATCACAATCAGCGCATGAGGTCTTGTAGACCACACCAGCAAAGTGTTGCCGGAGAATAGGATCCTTCACAGTTAGCAATTCAGGCTTAAGCTTGCTTGCTGGAACATGCTTGATCTGTATATCACGTTTTTATAATAGACGGGTGCTTCGCTTACATTTCGAATGTAAGGAATTGATGCACTTTTTTGCATAGGTGATACCTTATCCACACGTCTTGACTGACTGCTGTTTATGCATGACGAATTTAGTCATTTTCTATCTTGGGGTGCTCATTCCTGATCAGGTCATCTCGAAAGGTCCAAAGCTTCTGCTGCAAGCTTATTTCATCGGAACAATTGCGAATTGCTCATTGAATTGAAGACCAAATCACTCAGCATTTGTGGGCCAGCAGATGGACTGACTCATAGTCGAGGTATCACTGGAGTGCGTTGGCTTTCGTTACACAGCAAAGGGGAGGCCTTTGGTAGTACGTTCTGCAGCTGCATTCAAGATAAGGAGGCAGCTGTCTTTCTCTTCTTCCACAGTATACTTGATAAAAGCCTCGACGTCATTTAGGCAGTCAATGAAGGCATTTTCTCAATCACGTAGATACAGTCGTCAACGTATATCAGAAAAACCTTGGGTCTCGGCCGTGGTCTCTGCTGAAATCCTTCTGGTGCTTTCTGTTCAATTGCTTACATATTATTATTTTGATTTGTGAACGAAATCGATGATCCTATTGTGGTGCCAAAAATTTGCTTATTGAAGACACCCTTGTCAGAGAAGTGAATGTTGCACAAGCGAAACCGTAACAAGATGCACAGCTCGGGGATGTGCACCCTGTTACGGTTTCGCCTGTACAGTACTAGCTGGCTGCACAGGTCGTCTACGTACGGTGTGTTCCAGCTGCAGCTTGTCCTTGCTTTAGGCGGTAGAAAAAGTGGCAAAATAAACATGTTTTTGAACTCATTGCAGGTCAATAACCGATTTATATGTGAGCTTTAACGTCCCAAAAGCAAGATATTGATACGCAACAGCTGGCGCAGCCTGTCTGGAAGACAGGCTCGTCGTCAAATAACCGTACTTTTTGCTCGTCGTCGAATAACCGTACGTTTTGCTCGTCGTCAAATAACCGTACTTGGCCACATCGTCGATGCCGCAGGAGTCCGCCCGGATCACGAGAAAATTCGCGCCTTCACGGACTTTCCTGTTCCGAAGTCAACAAAGGACGTTCGCAGTTTTGTGGGCTTGTGCTCCTACTTTCGACGGTTTGTTAAGGACTTCGCCATCATTGCACGCCCACTCACAAACCTCCTGAAGAAGGACACCCCGTTTTTCTGGGGCGCTGATCAAGCCTCATCTTTTTCCCAGCTCACGACTCTCCTTACAACACCGCCGATTTTAGCCCATTTTGATCCATCAGCTCCAACCGAGGTTCGCACTGACGCTAGTGGGCATGGCATCGGGGCAATGCTAATGCAACATCAACGCGGACATGACCGTGTAATAGCATATGCAAGCCGCCTGCTATCTACAGCCGAGCGCAACTATTCAATCACGGAACGTGAGTGTCTCGCTCTCGTGTGGGCAGTCGCCAAGATTCGCCCATACTTATACGGGCGTCCATTCCGGGTAGTCACCGACCATCACGCGCTCTGCTGGCTGGCCTCACTCAAGGATCCCACAGGACGCCTCATTCGTTGGTCCCTACGATTGCAAGAATAGACGTTCACCGTAACGTACAAAACAGGGCGGTCACACCAAGATGCTGATTGCTTATCACGCTACCCTGTGGAAGAGGCTGCCCATACTGACACCTTTCCAGACCTTCTGTCTGTGACGACGCTACTCAACCTTGGTCACGAACAACGCCTGGATGCTTCCCTGCGAACCATCATTGGCAAGCTTGAGTCAAGGCCTCGCGACGCATCTCTACAAATGTTCCTGGTAAAATACGGCATCCTGTATCGCCGTAACCTCGATCTATATGGTCATGACTTGCTTCCCGTCATACCAGCACATCTTCGTGCGACTGTTCTGAACCAACTTCATGACGCTCCTTTGGCGGGCCACTTGGGCGTCTCTCGCACATACGACCGTGTACGTCGTCGTTTCTTTTGGTCTTGCCCGCTCTGTTCGACGCTACGTCGCCGCTTGTGAACCCTGCCAGCGCCGCAAAAAGCCATCTTCCCTACCAGCTGGAATCCTTCAGCCGATTTACATTCCCATTGAACCTTTTTTTCGAGTTGGCCTCGACCTGCTTGGCCCATTCCCGATCTCCAGCTCAGGCAACAAATGAATCACTGCCGCCACTGACTATGCGACACCGTACGCTTTCACACGAGCACTTCCGACGAGTTGCGCAACCGATGTGGCGGACTTTCTGGTATATGATATTATTTTAGTACACGGAGCTCCACGCCAACTTCTCACTGACCGGGGCCGCACCTTCCTATCAGCTGTCGTTGATGAAATCCTGCGCTCTTGCTCTGCCAAGCACAAGTTTGCCACTTCGTACCATCCGCAAACGAACGGTCTTACGGAGCGCCTCAACCGCACCATAACCGACATGCTTTCTAAATACGTAGCGGCCGACCACCAGGACTGTGACGTTCATTTGCCATTTATGACGTTCGCATATAATTCGTCACGTCACGACACTGCCGGCTATTCAGCATTCTATCTTCTATACGGCCGAGAACCCGCCCTACCATTTGACACCTTGCTGCCCTCGGTCACTGAGTATGCCAGCGAAGCCATCGCGCGAGCCGACCACACACGCCAACTCGCCCGCAGGCGCCTGCAGGCTTCACAGGAGCACCAAAGACAGCTATCCCCATCATCGAAACGTGCACTTTTCATCGGGTTCCATTGTCCTCTACTGGTCCCCCACTCGGCGTGTAGGGCTTTCTGAAAAACTGCTGTCACGCTACACTGGACCATACCGCGTCGTTCGCCAGGTGACTGACGTTACATGCGAGATCGTTCCAGCCGATTCAACGTCATTATCGTCACCTTCGAGTGACATCGTGCACATTGCTCGACTCGAGCCCTATCATGCTCCTTCTACCGCATCCGAGTTGCTCAAGCACCCAGACCGTGCTTCTACCGCCGGGGGGCTATGATACGCAACAGCCGGCACAGCCTGTCTGGAAGAAAGAGAAAGACGACGTTGGTGGCTAGTTGTTGATGAACTGTCGCCATTTTGTTCGCCGAGCACAGTGTTTCGTATTTAATTTAATAAATAAGTTACCCGTAACATTATGATTAAAAGAGACGCCGTAGGGGAGGGCTCTGGTAATGTCGATCTTATGGGTTATTTAACGTGCACCATAACGTTCTCAAACCGAGGCATTGGAGGTTTAAATACATACCTTACGACGCACATAAGCTATACTCACATAATGAAATACAAATACACTACAGAACATTTACACCAAGCACACCTGGATTCGAACTCGCGAGCATTGAATCAGCGAGCGCATACGCTAGCCACTTCATCACATCACGCATTTTTCTTTCTTTATTGCCTATGTACATACAACATTCACAATCAAATATACACCAAAAATGGGCAAACATAAACAAAAGAGGAAAGGTAAACAAGCGTCAGAGTTCACAAGCTGTTTCAAGTTTTTTCTTTCATTTGTAGAAGGTTTTCTACTTGATGAAGCCAATCTTGTTGAACTTTATGCGTTTTCGTGAATGAACACCACGTCATGGCGAGAGCAGTAAAACCATGGGCTGACATTGGCACCAATCAGACTTCCACGTTCTGGCGTATTAGTGCAGGGGAACGCGCTGCGTTTTATATCTACTAGGCTTGGATTTGCTTGTAGTGGGACGTTATAGTAGCACGTCTGATTAAGAAGGCGAGAGCCACCCATATACCCATGTTACTGACGTGTATATATACGCAATGCACTGCGTGTTGCATTGCTTCTTCAATATGCACGTCGGACACGCCCCAGCACTATATGGTGATGTCGTACTCATGTGTGGTGCAGCCAATGCCCTTTATTAGCTCAATCTCGACGGCCATGTCATTTCTCTCTACGTCAAACGAAAGCAGCGAGATAACAGACCCCTGTGGCGTACCCCGTTGCCCGATTTTGTAAGACTCCAAGCTAAGGTCATCCAGTCTTATTTTGGCCCTCCTTCCTTAGAGGAAGGACTGTACGAATCTATAAACATTTTACCGAAATGAAAGTGTGAGATCGAGTCTAGAATGTATACCTATGTCATACATTGTTGAAGGCCTTTTCGAACCGACAAGACTGGCCCTCGTAAATACAGTGACCCTATATAACATATCATGCTTGATGTAGAGGATTACGTTACCCACGGAGGGGTGCCAGCTGAAGCCTATTTTGTTTTGAAAAAAAAAGAGCCTCTCGCCTTCAATGTGCTCAGAGGACGGAGGAGTAATGACATGATATAGCATGTTTTTTTCTCTCGTTTTGTTTTTATTTCACCCGGCTTGTCTCTTTCTAAATGTACAGAGGAGCTTTAGCGCTTTCCATCAAAACAGCAGCGATTATCACTTGGCTTCTAGTAATTGTGCTAGTTTTCGATTCACTTTAGTGACCTCTAGTTATGTGTGCATAGGCATGAAGGCTTCTTTTACGCCCCCGTTTTATTCTAGCTAGCTGATCTCAAAATTCTCTGGGCATTAGCCGCCTCTTTCCTTCCTGATCTTGCGGAAATTGTTTTATTCTTTGCATTTAAATATCATTGGAGGATTTATGCCTGTCTACAGCACTGTGCTAACAATATAATGATCATTTTTATTTCTACTCTTCCAGTTAGCCGAGAACAGTATGGCTGCCAACCCCTCCATCCTAAAATCTGGAGTTAAATATTTTGACACGCATTTAACAATAGAGATGGCAAAACGAGAATTCGGAATTAACCAGAGGCCAAAATGTGCGACGACCTGCCGGAGATTCTCGCTCTTGCGTGTGGCGTGTGTGCGTAACGTCACGTTGGATATAGGGCAATTATATCCCCGGCAATAAGAAAGGGAAGCCCTGGTCATGCGTGGAATGGAAACCACCTTGGCCGAAATTGAAAGGAAGCACTGCTGTCACCCTTTATATAACTGAATATATTGAGAATGAATGCGCTAGTTTTCAGCTCGCTGCTTATAATAACTTCGCAAAAAAAGGTGTTCAATATTGCACCTGCCCACTTTGAGGACATACTCGATAAAATTGTGCTTGGAGGAAACCAGGTTGCAGACTTACCTACGCTCGGCTACTTCGTTTACGAAAGCCCAACATAAAACGTCTATCAGTACCTGTGTCAATAAGATAATCTGCAGTCTTGAAGCTCTCGATCTGAGCAACAGCAATAGGACAGCCCGCTTTTAGAGATAAGCTCTAACATTTCTATTACCTGATCGTCTCGAAGTGCAATATGCTGTTACTCTCACCCATAACTGAAGACATCAGCCATCTAGGCCAGCCTACTACTATGGGGCTCCCGCAAAGAAATATGTCTTCTTTAGCCTAGTGTATTGACACCCTTCTCATTTCCCAGTTCTCCTTCAAAATTTGATGACATTTTGCAAGAGAGGCCGTCCCCACTGTCGTTTGCACCGAAGTCTCCTCTATCTCTGCAAAAGAACCTGTGATCTTTACTCGAAATGACAAGTCCTATTTCGAGACGTCCTGAGTAATCGCATTTTTTATAGCTGTCCTGGCGTCAGAATGTGTATGTGTAGGAACCTCAGCTCTTAGCAACTTCCCTAAATTCTCGACTTACCTAATCAGTCACAATAAAGAATGAAGCCCTTCTCTCGATTTCTCCATTTCAGCCTTGAGCTATTTAACAACGGCTCTCAGAGTGTCATTGTTTTAAATATAACTAATTTGTTCAAAGCTAATATGATATGAATGAGCACCCCCCTTTACCTCTAGCCTTGGTATAACACAGCCCTTGGTTAGCCCCTTGGGTTGTAATGTGAACTGTAGAAGTTCTGGTGCGTAATCTTCCTTTGGAGTCCGATTTCCCATTTTGTCGGGATAAGCTACGCATGGAGTGGGATAGGCTGCATTAAGTAGCACTCGGCTTGACCACTACTGAGATGGGATACATTTCATGGCTTAGCCTTGCGAAAAACCATGATTGAAGCCTTGCTTCTGTGTCTTCTTTCTTCTGTTTCACATGATATATGAGATGTGGCGTGGGATATGCACTTTTCGCCTGGCGTGACCTGTTCGCCTCACCAGAGGTACACATTAGTTTGCAATCATGCTCCTCCCATTGGGACTATTGGCCGCATCCCCTAACTATGACGTCATCTGGCATGCGACATACGCCAGCGCGATGTCCGATCTTGCCAAAGGAATAGAAAACGTCTGTCTGTCGGCTTTAGAGTGTACAGCAGAGCATGCTTGCGCCACAAATGACCTAATTTGGAACTTTGAGTCTGTCAAACAAGATCACCACCGTTTTCTGGTTTTCATTCATTTTCCGTGAAGAGCTGTAGGGTTCATGTGATTCACAACAAGCTCAAAAAGTCTCACTGGGTCGATGTCGATGTCTACCCGTCATATGACGCCCTTCGCTAAGGCCGCCACATATGAGGCCACCACATATGCGTTGAGGCCGCCACATTCGCTGAGGCCGCCACATATGCGTTGACTTCGTACTCTATGATGCCTATGGTAAAAATTGTTATGCTTTCGTACGCCTAGGCGTTCTCTATAGAAGTGTTCAATACCGCAAAGTTCTTCTTGAATTTGAGACAAAACTACGCCCTTGGTAATTACTTCTTCACCCGGATCCGTCACCTTGACCGGGTAAATGCAAAATTTTTGGCTAACAAGTCCCATATTGAGGCTATTGCATGAATAGTCAATCACCCGCAAATATACTTTCGAAACTTGTGACGTCCTTGATGCACTGATGACTTACTTGAATTTTTGTATTTGTAAGCCACCTAAAATGATGGTGATTGGGGTTCTTTATTGGCACAAACGCTACTTGATAGCCAAAGAGCCCCAGTGAATGAAGACCAAAATGAACAATGGATATGCTATGTGAAGGATTAGGCGTCTAAGTTTGCTCGCCCTAAATGCAGCTGAAACATATAAATATTAGAATTACGAGTGCGGCATGTAATGTGTGTAGTGAAAAGAGCGGCAAAATGTTGTGATCTAGTGAAAGTTCTGAAGAGGTGGAACGAGCACGGATGCCTCGTGAAACGCCTTTGACCCAGGGTTAATAAGGCAAGTGCTTCTTGGGACGCATCTACCGCAGCAGCGGTCTCCATTCAGAGACCGTGCTGCGGATTACGAGGAAAATTCTGTGAAAAAATTTGACACTTTTGAACAACGTCGAGAGTGATTCAAGGCTCAAAAGAGGATTTCTACTGATGAGCACAGCTGGATAGAGTGGCATTTGCTCTTGGTAAGGAAAAGAAAAATATCTTTTTTCCTATTGCATCTATTTCACTGCATTGTAATAAAAGATGAAAGACGGTAAGGTGTTCACCACATTTCTCGCACTTTGGTGGATTACCACAGGATAAAAGATGTGCATGTGTACTGGGTGTGCGTCCTATTCATAGCCTGGGAGGTGTTGCTGGTGTACGGCGTGACTTGGGTACTGCTGGCCAATATTCAACGTTCAGCTTGATAACATCTAGCTTATTTTGTGTTTGTGTGTTTCATAAACGTTTGAATTTTGGAAGTAATAAAAACATTTTGCATGGTAGCATATCGTGTGAAGTGATGGCATTCCTTCCTCTCTTTTTCCAAGGTAAATGATATCCGTAATATTTGTTGGCGAAATGCTTCCCAGAAAAAAATACAGAAAGGCTTAAATATTATAACACGCACACAGCCCTGAATATGCTGAAATACTTTTGAATTTCAGTGAACAAAACTATTCAAACGATTCCGCGAAAACAACGTAGCAAACGTTCTATTGCAACAAGTGAGAACAAAACGCACAAGTGCTAACAAAGGTGCGATACGGACGTAAAACACTCGCGCTATCCCCACTAGAGTCTGGACATGTAAGAGGTCATGGTATGACAACACAAACCTCATCCGCGGTAATGATCGTTATGTCAGATTCATTGAGTCGTTGGGAATTTAGGCACAGATAGGCATATATCAGAAATTCAGAGCCTGCAATCATCTTTTGCACAAGCACAATGCTTATCTTCCCCATACGAGCTTGCACAGGCAAATCACCCACCTTGCTGAATGTATTGACCGTGGTGACGAGAAAAGCAAAAAGGTAGTTCCTCTCAAACTTAAAAACAGTTCGTTGCTAACAAAGCAAGCAAGCGGTGACCCAATTTACGCAGTGATGAATAACGCCATGTTTAATATTGCTTTTCAGACGCCTGAGAGGATCGCAATGAATGATCACGCACAAGGTTGCGTCTTGTAGATTGCACTAGTTCCTAGAATTGGCAGGCAGAATTTGGTGTCCTAAGGCCTCCTATTATAATAAGGGGAAAGGCCTGAGAGGGGCCGAGAAAAATGGAAAGTGGAGGCCACGAAAAATGTGTTGTTGTCCACTTCACTCTGAATAACTGATCAAGGTAACACCATCACTGCCTCCCCTATATAAATTTAGAACCTGGGCACCAGCATGCACACCACTACTGTTCCGGCACTCAAAAAAAGCATCCATTTAGAGGAGCAGCTGAACATGGTTACTAATTTTTTCTAAAAAAGAGATATTCATAATAGGTATACAATGCTGTGACAATTATCTTCATTTAAACCTGGTTCAGTGTAGCGAAATGGACAAAGCAACAAATGTTTCTCACTCATGGGGTGAAGCACGTCATCACCAAGCTGGCCTCTACGATAAACACACGAAAATTATAAAAAAGATGCACAACAGTCGTTCCTCAAGGTGCATAAAAGTTATAGATGGTGTACAAAGTCACAATAGGTTATGAAAAACACCGAGTGTTGGGCGAGTTGGTATTCCCTTGTGAATGGCATTTTGCGCGAAACAAAATACATAAGAAGGAAGAGAGCACAGACAGGCGCAAACAAACAACTGAAGTGTATATTCAGGAAAACACACACAAAAAAGGCAAAGACAAGTGGTTATGATTACAGGTTGGTGGTTAGTTAATATATCTTGAATTTATGTAGGTTCATCTATGGCCTCACTACACATACGTCACCGGACTTATGTACAACAAAGGGCTCAATGATCTCTCGCAAGGCCCTATATTTGAACCTCAACAACAGTTCCGTTTTATTTAGTAAAAGGTGGCATGTACATTCCTCGCGATGAAGGCAGAAAATAGATGTAGGCTGCTCTTTCAGAAAATTTGTGTGGTTCATTATTCGCTTATGGAAGGAGCGCGTAGGTTTCACCAATTTAACACTGCCTACATGGGTTGTTGGGTTGCTCCCGTACTTAACCAGATTTTCCTGGGCAAGACAGACCGTGACCTTGCAGTATCTCTGGATGGCCTTGTGTTTAAGAGGATGCGGTGTGTGAATGATCATCTTGTCTTCGTTGAGGAAAGTGATAGCGTCATTCCTAGGAACAGGGTGCTCAATGTCTTGAAGAAAAAGGTTGAGGTTTCAGCTTCACTTGCTAAGTTCCTAAGGAGGATTGCATCCCGTTTATCGACTTGAGGTCATGACTAAGCGTCAACATATTGATACGTGTAAGAAACTTTCACCCCGACACAGCTGAATTGGCACCCAAATGAAGAAGACGAAAACGTGGTTGTAGTGGGTTGGACTCTCGAGCTTCTCACGTTGGCCTGTATGTTTGTGCGCTCTTTGAGCCGTTAGCAAGACCAGCTCTAGGCGAATAAATCTTCCACGTAACATCTTTGGGGGGAGGTTCGAGGTCTTCACACAACCCGGCTCTGGAACTCCGCAGTGGATGCCACCTTTGTCCAGTCCGAGAATTCCCGGTTCCGCGTTCCACACAAGAAGTTCGCAGTTTTATTGGGCTCTGCTCATACTTCCGCCGCTTTGTCTTCAACTTCGCGGATATTGCTAGACCCTTCACGGATCTCCTCAAAAATAATGTGGCCTTTTCTTAGGGAAGAGACCAAGAACATTCCTTCGCGTCGCTAATTACCGCCCTCACATCACCACCTGTGTTGGCTCATTTTGATCCAACTGCTCGAACAGAGCTTCGCACCGATGCAAGCGGCCATGGCATTGGTGCTATACTCGCTCAGATACAGAATGGCACCAACCGTGTGATAGCCTACGCTAGCCGCCTTTTGTCGCAAGCGGAACAAAATTATTCTGTAACTGAGCGGGAATGCTTAACCCTCGTTTGGGCTATCGCGAAATTCCGTCCGTACTTATACGGACGTCCGTTCGCAGTCATCACGGACCACCATGCGCTTTGCTGGCTGTCGACGCTTAAGGACCCTACAGGAAGACTCGGCCGATGGGCACTTCGATTACAGGAGTACACGCTCCCGGTTGTTTACAAATCTGGAAAGCTGCACAGCGATGCTGACTGCTTATCCCGGCACCCCGTTGATCCACCTAGTTCCACTGATTTGGAATCCTATGCCTGCGTTTTAGCCATCACTGACTTTTTGAACGTGGCTGACGAACAGCGCCGAGATCCATCGCTGCTCACCATCATTGACCGCCTTCAATCGCGTTACGCTGACCCGTCTCTTAGCAGATACCTGCTTCAAGACAACATTTTGTACCGCCACAACTTACACCCCGACGGCACGGAACTTTTACTCGTCATACCGCATCACCTGCGAAAGGATGTTCTGCGACAATTCCACGACGCTCCAACTTCTGGACATCTAGGAGTCTCCAGAACTTACGACCTCATTTGACGACGAGTATTCTGGAAGGGTCTGTACCGCTCTGTTCGCCGTTACATCGCATCTTGCGACCTCTGCCAGCGCCGAAAGAAGCCTACGACTCCCCCTGCCGGTCTTCTTCAACCTATTGAAGTTCCAGTCGAGCCATTTTATTGAGTGGGGTTGGACTTGCTAGGTCCCTTTCCTACTTCTACAACTGGAAATAAATGAATTGCAGTGGCCACAGACTATGCCACTCGGTATGCAATCACTCGAGCGCTACCAACCAGCTGCGCAAACGACATTATTCTCCAGCATGGCGCTCCGACTCACCTGCTCACAGACCGTGGTCGCTACTTTCTATCTCGTGTGGTTGATGATCTACTCCGATCTTGTGCTACCCGTCACAACTTCACCACATCTTACCACCCTCAGACTAACGGCCTTACGGAGCGCCTAAACCGCACATTGACGGACATGCTTTCCGTGTATGTATCTACCGACCACACTGATTGGCACATAGCTCTTCCGTTCGTAACCTTCTCCTATAACTCGTCGCGTCATGAAACAGCGGCTACTTCCCTTTTTATCTACTCTTCGGACGTCATCTCTTACTGCCCTTCGACACACTGCTTTCATCAGACAACCCATCCTCCACTTCGTACGCTCAGGATGCGATCACCCGTGCCCTCACAGCACGCGCGGTAGCGCGTGCTCGGTTATCGTCGTCGCAGACAGCACAGAAGTCTTTTTATGACCGTCGACATAGAGATGCCGTTTTTTCTGCGGGATCTCTTGTTCTCTTGTGGCTCCCATCTCGACGTGTTGGCCTCTGCGAGAAACTACTATCGCGATACGCTGGGCCCTACCAAGTTATTCGTCAGGTCACACCTGTGATCTACGAGATTGCCACTACCACAAACTCATCAGTTGCTGCACCCAGAACGGAAGTAGTCCGAGTTTCTCGTCTCTAGCCCTACAACGCCGACTCGCTCATTTAACAGGCACCGAGACGGTGCCTTACGGGCCGGGGTGATGATACGTGTATGAAACTGTCACCCCGACACAGCTGAATTGGCACCCAAATGAAGAAGACGACAACGTGGTTGTAGTGGGTTGGACTCTCGAGCTTCTCCCGTTGGCCTGCATGACTGTGCGCTCTTAAAGCCGTTAACAAGACCAACTCTCGGTGAATAAATCTTCCCCGCAACAATATATTCTGGATGTATTTTCCGAGGTCCGTGAACACTATTCTGGACTTTAGGTCCCAACCTCCAAGTTGAATAAAGAAGATATTAGGAAGCGTTGAAGAAAGAAGATAATAGGCAGCTGTACCCACGGCCACTTTATTGAGAGTATACGTGATTTAAACGAAGGAATGTCAGTCAGCGCCAAGGGTAGCCATGGCAGCGAGTATGATACACTCTTCATAAGCCTGTTTAGCCTCACGAAGCACGTGAACTTATTACAAGCTGGCAGCTGACCAACAGTCTCTCGTATACAACCTAAAGACACCAAGTCTGCCAGGGGGAGAACCTCGTAATGAATCAGGGAAGAAGTGTACAACTAAGGGCCTGTTTTTTCTGTGTATTGACAAAATAATAATGAAATCTACCAGACAATAATGCCAAAGAAAGGATAGCGAAGCTATCAGACCAAATTTTAAAGTGAATATAAAGAAAGAGAGTTAGTGAAAGCATAACTTTCCGTGGGTAGTAACCATACATGTGACCTTCGAATAACTATAACGTTTTCCGAAGGTCGCAAGTTCAGTTTGTCATCATTTCAGAAAGATGGTTCCCCTCGCTTTTGTGCGTTACTGTTTCTTGGTACTGGGGCAGCAGCGCACCGCCTCTACCCACACACTAATAGCCGTGTCACATGGGCGTGAAGAATGGCATCCAGCAATAATTTCTTGACTAAGTGGTCAACTCAATCAATTTTATGGTGGCTTCGAAGGCCATCGAGCCAAGAGTTTACCGAGTCAACATTTTTGTTAAAACGTATCACCACAAAACTCTACCGAAATTTCAATGGTCTTCGAATGACGAAATTAGGAACAGCAATAACGTGCCTGCTCATTAACAATTGCTCGTACGTATAATCAAGAAACATTCTGTTGATACCAAGTTTTATGGGAAACGATTCTACGCGGAGCTTGCAGAGGGAAAGTTTTCGCTATGATTTTTTTTACTGAGCGAAATATTACGAATTGGAGCTAAAGATAAATATGAATGTTGAACAAATCGGCCATATGCTGATTAGTTGCATATTGTTATACAACCTTTTGTTGAGAATTGCGTAACGATGCCAAGAGCAACATAGGTATTAACACCAGAAGCAGTAATTTGAGCGGTATTTGAGCAGAAGCGGTACTTGCGTGGATGGTAGCACTCACTTGCTTGGATGAAGCACTCGCTTAGATAGATAGATAGATAGATAGATAGATAGATAGATAGATAGATAGATAGATAGATAGATAGATAGATAGATAGATAGATAAATAGATAGATAGTTAGATAGATAGATAGATAGATAGATAGATAGATAGATAGATAGATAGATAGATAGATAGATAGATAGATAGATAGATAGATAGATAGATAGATAGATAGATAGATAGATAGATAGATAGATAGATAGACAGATAGATAGATAGATAGATAGATAGATAGATAGATAGATAGATAGATAGATAGATAGATAGATAGATAGATAGATAGATAGATAGATAGATAGATAGATAGATAGATAGATAGATAGATAGATAGATAGATAGATAGATAGATAGCGCACAAAGTCACCGAAGTTCACTCAAAAATGCTTCGCTATATATCTCTGCAGTAAAGAAAAAGAAAATATGGCAGATTCTACCTACAGTGAGAATCGATGATATGGGAAGCACGAGCGAGAAATGTTGATATGTTACTTCGAAATCAGCACAACGTTACGAGGTAGAGGTAAACGATGCCGTTCACAACTTCCATGTAATGATTATCATGTTTGTATGTGTCGTTTACCTTCGTCATCTATTCACGTCAGCTGATACCAAACTTTGTATATGTGGAACTAGTGAAACGGCCGCGAGCACGCTGTGAGGATGGTATGTTGTCATACTCTTACATGACACGAGTGTCAGGATAATCATGTTTCCACAAGTCATATATTTCGTCATCCATTCACGTCACATAACACCAAATTTGGTATATGTGGAGCAAGCAAAATAATCACGAGCGCATCATGAAGGGCCCAAAAAACTTCCATGAGCGTTGACGCGCGTGCTCTGGGCACGGCGACACTACGTTTGCGAAACGGGAGCAGGTCCCTCCTGACGCCAGGTGGGACCTGTGTCCGTGGGCGCGGCCTGACGACAAACACGCAAAATTCGCGCGGATGCGTTACCTAGACAACACTGCGTCTCCCTCTTCTCACAAGAACGGGACGCCGGACGCGCTGAAACGCGCATGCGTCAAAGTAACGAAACGCGACGCTTGCCTGCGAGTACACGGCAATACTGGCACCTGGCGTAGCAACAACGGCGTGGCGCGACGAATTGAACGCCGGGGAGGACGCGCATCGCGTCACGTCGAAATGTATTGGTGCCTTGACTGTGGCATGTAGTCACGTGTTCACATTACACGAAACTCATGAATATTATGTTTGCATGAGTCACATACCTTTGTCATTCATTGGCGTCACGTAATACTAAATTTGGCAAATGTGAAGGTAGCGAAACTCTCTCGAGCGCATCATCAATGTGGCATGTAGTGATGTTGTTACAACACATGCATGTAGGGATTATCATGTTTGGATGTGTCATTTACCGATGTTGTCCGTTCCCGTCGCGCAATGCCAAGCTTGGCACATGTGAAGCTAGCGAAATTGCCGCGAGCGCATCACAAACGCACCAGGCGGTCATGTTGTCACGTTGTAATGTCATGTCGTTACATGACACGCATGCCTATACCTTCATGTTAGGGCCTGTTGCTTTTGTTCGCCAAGTAGTCATGTCGTACGATACCAGTTTTGCAACTTTCTGTGTGAACAAAACCCCCGCAAGACCATGAAATTTAAATCCTGATATTCATGACACAAATATGATGATTGTGCTGTAATGGCCGGCCACCTATATTACTAATAAATTCATGTTTTGGCATACCAAGTTTGGTATTGATATTATTATCGAAACGGCCAGGAGAGCTAAAAGTTATGAGCGGCTAGTTATAGAGATAAATACACTGAAAGTCGCCTAAGTTTGCTAAGAAAAAAAATCCGCAGATCTCACGTACTTGGGAATCGCCGTTATGCGTAGAATGCTTAGGGACAGTTGTAATGTTAGGGACGTAGAATGCTTAGGGAATGTTGTAATTTTTTGAGGAGCCCGTGAGGAAATCCCCGCAGTGGCGTCTGCGCACAAGCTGGCGTTTAGTCTGTAGCGACCCCACGGAACCGAGCTAACGGGGGGGGGGGGGGGGGTTCTCGACCTTTTTCTACGCCTTGCCAGGCGTGGCTGAGCCGTTTCCGGGGAAAAGGGAATCTTGGGGGTTGAGCCGACGCTGGGTGATTAGACTTTTAAGGCCGCCCGGCAGAGCCAACACACCCTTTTGGCCCCGGATTCACGTAGACGGCACCCCTGGGCAGACCCACCCTAGGTAAATCGGCAGTCATTTTCCTATAACTCTCCTCTCTCATATCTCTATATCTCTCTATACCTCTCTATATCTATCTTTTCTCTCGCCGAAAAGAGAAAATGCTAATCGCTACGTGCGCGTTAAAGAAATCCGCATCGCCGACAAGACCTATGAAGTTAGTGCCTACGAAGCGGCACCGCATTCTACATGCAAAGGTGTCATTCGAGGGATTCCCATGCAAGACGGTTCGGCGGACATTGATGCGAAGATTGTCAATGACCGCAATCCACTAGCTTTGGCTGCCAAGCGCATTGGAAGTACCACTGCAGTGATCGTGGCCTTCGATGGACATCGTGTGCCCAATTTTGTGTGATACGGATCGGTGCTACTTCAATGTACACTATACTGTAGACAGATAGATATTTGCTACGCCTGCAGTTGGCTCGGCCATCAAACGGACGTGTGCCCGAACCCTAGAGACGTTATCTGCAGAGGCTGCAGCGTGCCGAACCCCTAAAAAGAACACCGCTGCACACCAACATGCAAGCTTTGCGGAGGAGCCCACCTCACTGCCGACAGGAAATGTAAAGAACGCTACCACACTCCATACGTGGTGCGCCGACGACGATGGGAGCGAGCACACTCGACGTGACACAACAGTTACGAAGCAATGAACGAGTTCAACGCAACCACTGAAGACGACCAGTCCTCGAAGCTTTCAACAGATGGTCGATCCGATGGCAGCCGATCCCGGTCCCGATCCCGGAGTCGTCCCAGGAACCGCGCCATGCGTGTATCGAGGTCCCGGAGCCAGTCCCGCAGCGCGCAAAGTGGGACCTTAACCATATCTATATCGCGAGGCTACTCCAGGTCTCGTTCTGATTCACGTCACGGTTCCTATTCAGGTTCCCGGCCCGGGTCACGCTCCGGCTCGCACTCTGGTTCCGGGCCTCATGCCGATTCTAGGCCTCACCCCAGTCTCACCGGGGTCTCGCGTCAACGACCGCCTAGCCCATCGGCATCACCATCGCCAGGCAACGCCAACAAGAATAAGCAGAGACCTCTCACTTGGGCGGACGCCGTCCGGAGAAAAAGAAACACTACATCACAGGTAGGGTCGGGTTCACTCCCAGAGCATGATACACACACCACATCAGAGATAGCGGTCTTAAATCACCAAAATGCGATGATGAAAGAAACAATACGCAAACTCACAGTCGCAATTGCCGAACTAAAAACTGACAGAAACGCACGCGCTGCAACGCCCACAACCGACAACGACGACAATGCAGTCCCCCCCGTTGCAGCCGCAACCCGTAGGCGCCGGTAACGACAACGGCAAGAGCGCACACAAGAAACGCGCGGTCGCCCACGACCAGCCTGCTTTAAAGGCAGAGTTAGACGACATTAACAGCACGCTATCGGCGATTAAGGAAAGCTTTCTTGGCGAAAGCATGGCTCTCGTGCAGTCTGCTCTCGTGGTACACATGCCCCGCCGTGGTGGTCTAGTGGCTAAAGTACTCGGCTGCTGACCCGCAGGTCGCGGGTTCCAATCCCGGCTGCGGCGGCTGCATTTCCGATGGAGGCGGAAATGTTGTAGGCCCGTGTGCTCACATTTGGGCGCACGTTAAAGAACCCCAGGTGGTCTAAATTTCCGGAGCCCTCCACTACGGCGTCTCTCATAATCATATGGTGGTTTTGGGACGTTAAACCCCACATGTCAATCAATCAATCAATCAATCAATCAATCTCGCGGTACACGGTAATCGTTTGGGCCAAGTGGAGCAATATCTTGATCATGTCGTCGCCCCTGCCGTTGCCGCGGGTAAGCCGTTGTCGCAACGTACAGCCGTGCCCAGTCCACCGCATCACGTGGCCCTTATGCACCCGCCGGGTGCTCAGGCGAACTCCTAAATGCTTCTAGATGGCCAGGCTAATGGACGAGTTGCGAATCTGGCAATGGAACTGCAGGAGCTTCAACCACAAGAAAACTTTCCTGCAGCAATACTTCCGTAGCCACGAAGCCAAACCTCACATCATGCTATTACAAGAGACTGTAGTACCAACCGCCACGTTTTCAGGATACCAGTGTTTGCCCGGCTGCTCGGGAGGACGTGGTATCACCACCCTGGTCGCTAACAAGATTACCTGCACAGCGCACAGTCTCAATGTGCCCGAAATTGAGCACGTTATGGTCGAAATTCTCCCTGGCAACATATCACAACAAAGCGTATACATGCTCAATGTATACAGTAGTCCCAGCCACCATAGACAAAGATTCACACGCTTGTTCCAGAAAGCTGTCTGTCTCGCGGGGCCTAACCCGCTAGTGATTGCAGGTGATTTTAACGCTGCGCATAGCACCTGGGGCTACACGTACGACACACCCAAAGGTAACAAGCTTTGGAAAAATGCGAATGACATGGGCCTTATTCTCATTACGGACAAGGCCTTCCCCACTCGCACTGGTACGTCCACGCAAAGAGATACTACGCCGGATCTATGCTTCGTCAAGAATATCTCCGACGCCTGCTGGCCCAACCTCGCGGTAGATCTCGGTAGCGACCACTTCATATTGGCTGTACACCTCCCCACAGTAAGCAGCAAGACCAAGTCGTACACGTGGGTCGACTGGGACCTCCTTCGTAAGACCCGCGCAGAACGACCTCCTCCCGATACCCCACCGAGCCTCGAGACGTGGACGGCCCAGCTTAAGCTGATGTAAAAAAGGCAACCAAAACTATCAGCACAGACCTTCCAACCGAAAAGATGGACAGTTGTCTCACCCACCTACTAGAGGCCAAACAGTCTCTATTGGCCCGGTGGAAGGGCCAGCGCCTTAATCGGAGGTTATGCAAACGCATATCTCAGCTGAACAAGACCACGATGGATCACTGCCGCATCCTTTCAAAACAGCAGTGGCACGAAATTTGTAATTCGATTGATGGTCAGGTTCAAAATGGCAAAACGTGGAACTTACTCAAACAACTCCTGAATGAAACCAACACCCGCACAAATCAGTGTCATGCGATCGTGAAGATACTTCATCAGTCTAAACGGACAGTGTCACCGGAAGATGTTGTCAAGAACCTCGTGGAAAAATATTTCCCGCTTCCCACGGGCCCTGTGACCCCTCACCCTGATTACTATGGCAGCGACAACACTAACTTAGACGCCGACTTCATCATTGAAGATGTGCGCCAAGCTCTCCATGAGCTCAATGGCCGCTCAGCCACTGGCCCCGATGGCATCACCAACAAGCTCCTACGCAACCTGGACAATTCCTCCGTCACTTACCTCACTGACACTATCAACGAGATATGGAAAAAGGGTGAGATACCCGATGCTTGGAAACTAGCTCACACGGTTCTCATACCCAAACCGGGAAAGGCGCCGAGCCTAGATAACCTACGCCCCATATTTCTCACGTCGTGCGTGAGAAAAGTGGCTCAGCACGTCGTCCTCCTCAACAGGGTTGGTCGATACCTCGAAGATAACGACTGCATCCCGCACCCCATGATTGGCTTCCAACCAGGGTTATCCACTCGAGACGGCATGTTACTCCTTTAGCATCAAATTCTAGACGGCGGAAACACTCGGGACACTCGTGCAATACTCGGTCTCGATTTAGGAAAGGCCTTCGATAAAATAACGCACTCGTCAATCTTGAAAGCGATCGCAGCCCTTGGCTAGGTCATCGATTTTACTACTTTATCCGCTCTTTTCTCAATCGACGCAGAGCCGTCCTCCGCATAGGAGACCTAGTGTCGGAAGAAGTGCAGCTCGGACAGTGGGGCACTCCTCAGGGATCTGTCCTCTCACCCACGCTCTTCAACCTCGTGATGATCGGGCTTTCCGAACGACTTTCAAAAATAGACGGGCTAAATCACACTATCTATGCGGATGATGTACTCATATGATGCTCCACAGGGTCGGATGGCTTCATTGAGTCCGCCCTGCAAGAGGCTATCGACACCACCGAGTCTTACCTTGACCACACCGGTCTCAGATGCTCACCTGCGAAGTCAGAGCTGTTGATATATTTGCCCAAACACCGGGGTGCCAAGCCCAAAGGGTGGAAACCTCCGGCTGAACGCAATATCACCTTCCACACCAGAGATGGTCGTACTATACCCAGGGTAGACACCATCAAGGTCCTTGGCATGATCATCGAGTCCCGCGGAACCAACACCCAAATAGTACACAAGCTCAGGACTAAGACTGAGAATGCCATACGACTCGTACGTAGAGTAGCCAACAGGCACCACGGCCTCAAAGAAGACAACCTGCTGCGTCTCGTACACGCGTTTGTTTTGTGCCATTTTACCTACGTTGCCGCTATACACAGGTGGCTACGTGCTGAGCGCGATCAACTCAATGCGCTTATTCGCAGGGTGGTCCAACGAGCCCTTAGCCTCCCTATCACCACTCCAACGTACAAACTCCTCGAGCTTGGCGTACATAACACGCTAGAAGAGATCGCCGAAGCTCGGGAACGCGTGCAATTGACCCGACTCAATACCACCAAGGCCCGCCGGCTTATTCTGCGCGAGCTCGACTTCTTTTCCTCGAGGGCCAGGGACCCCCCAGAGTTGACTCTAATTCCCCGTGAAATCCGCGACTTTCTCACGATCGCTCCCATACCACGAAATGTGCACTTCGAATACAACAGAGGCAGGCGCCTTGCGTGGGCGACCATCATTCTCAAGCGCATAGACATGGAAGCGGACAACATCTCGTTCGTGGACGCCGCTGCCTATCGCAACAACCAAGCCTTCGCCATGATCACGGTATCATCCGCGCAGCAGACTCTTAACTCAGCCACAATCCTCACCCGAAACCCCGAAGTAGCGGAGCAAGTAGCTATAGCTATAGCTATGCTCGACAGCAAACGGGAATTTATCTAGAGCGACTCCAGGCCGGCCATCAAAGCCTTCGAACGCGGAGTCATCTCCAACCAGGCGTTACGTATCCTGCGCAGTGCGGACCCGAGTGCCCTGAAGCACCACACTGTCATCTGGTTCCCCGCCCATCTCGGCCAGGTGCCGGGTGCCCTATCCAACCTCAACGAGATCGCCCATGATGCAGCGCGCGCACTTACCGACCGCGCTGCCACAGGGCAACTTCATCTTGCTGGGTTGGATACCAATCGGGATGCACCAATTACGTACAAAGAAATTACAAAGCACTTTTACCTGTAACGCCGCATTTTTCCACCCTCACATCCAAAACTTAACCGACCGCAGGCATTAACCCCACGCCTATTACAGACACACACGTACCCAAACGCTTCACGTTTATTATCTCGATGCATACCCCAGCGACACAAGCCCATCACGTGGACACACAGCGACACTCACACACATGCTCTGGGAGTGTAGAACAACTCCTCCTGACTCTACCTCAAGCAAGTGGGAAAGGTCCCTCAGGAGCTCACTTCTCGCCGACCAGCAATGGGCCGTCCAGGAGGCCCATGAAGTGGCTGCCAGGTACTCCCTGTCGGTCCCTACGTGGGAGACGCCCGCTACGCGCTAAGCGCGTCCTGCAGGACTGAAATGAAGTTTTTTCATTCAATTCCATTCCTCTCTCATCTTCGTCTTTCTTTCTGAGTTTGAATTTTTCCTGTCTTCTCCTCTCTTCCAATTACTTCAACTTTCCTGTCGGCAAGGGTTAACCTTGTGTGAAATAACAAACCTAAGTTATTTCAAATACGGTTATTATGACAACGTACAGTTGGCGTCAGTGATACTTGTGTTGCATCTTCCACTCCCTTATCTTGTTGGGCTTCACAGTGGGTGGCTGGCATTGCTAGCGAAAACAAAATGCTTATATGGACTGTTATTTTCCTTCACTGCATGATCGCTCCCAGAAAAAAGGGGGCGCACCGAATACATCTCCATATTTCATGGCCATCAGGCAAACAACTTTCCGCGCTATCATGTAGTTAATTCTGTAAAATCGGACAACAAAGCTCGAGGATTGTCACCCTTCCACGTCGTGAAATGCCTCAAAAACACCACAACCCCTGGGCAGGTGGCGCAGTCTGCGCCAAAGAAGTGGCGCGATCTGTTGGCCTCTTTAAAAAAGAAAGAGCTGTAATTACAGGTCCTGGGAATGGCTCTGTGTGATAAGTTGCTTTTTGTATCAGTCGGGCCACGTTCAATGACACCAACACGCATGTCAGGACAGTAGTGAACGCCTGTGTTTATTGCTGTCAGCCTTTTATAGAGAAACGAGGGAAAGGGAAGGGGTTTAACAGATAGTAATTAAAGGTGCGTGTAGTGCAACCAAGGTAGCTGGCTTGCTCTCTTGGGCCTGATACGATACCTCTTCCCCTTTAACGTCATTGATTTAACTGCTGAAAGCTTTTAGCGTATCGCAGACGTTCCGGACGATTTGTTTGACGCTGCGACCTTCGCTGTGGTATAACTGGCTGCAAAAGTTGTTGCGGACAACTTGGCACTACTGCGGACGAGCCGGACGTGGGAGATTCTACAGAGGCAGTTGCCTCGTCGGAGGTGTCCTCAAAAGGCTCACTCATTGCCAAGAGGTGCCGCCGATTACGGCGCAGAATATTCCGGTTTTCTGTTCGCAAATAGAGCGATCAAGGCCCTGTTGATCCAAGAACCCTGGCTTTTCTCCTCCATGTCTCTTCACATATACGAATGGTGTCGTTGCTTTTGAGACCGGGAAGCACACGTCTGCTGTGATTGCTTTGCCGGTGCTTCCTAACTCACGTGAGAACAAGGGGTCTGAAGTCCGGTATGGGGATCCGCAGGCGTTTTCTTTGCAGTAGCTCTGCTGGCGATCGCCTATCCTCCAATAGACTTGTTCTGTAATGCAGGATGCCAAGCCGAAAGTTCTCATTCGCCACTTTCATCTTTTTCAATATGCGTTTAATTATCTGTACACCTTTTTCCGCAAGGTCACTTGACTGAGGGTACTCTGGACTGGATGTGATGTGCTTGAAATTGAATTGCTGAGCGAATAGCCTGAACTCACAACTGGCGAACTGGGGAGCATTGTCTGTACATACTTCGGTTGGTATACCGTAACGGGAAAATATAACTCCCAATCTTTGTATGACTTAAGTGGATGTGGTGCTGGGTAATAATTCAACTTCAAGTTCGACATTGAGTCATAGGCACAGGGATAATGCTGGCCACCATACTGAAACAAGTCGACACCCACGCGATACCACGCTTGAGTCAGTGTTGGACGCATGATTAGCTGTTCTGGTGGCGGCTTATAAGCCTAAGCCTGGCATACTGAACAATTGCGAACTAGCCTTTCTATATCAGAATTAAGATTGGCCGAAGATTGGCCAAAATGATCGAAGATTAAGATCGGCCAAAATGATCGAATCAAGATTGGCCAAAATGACCGAAGTTTCTGAGAGATGCTTCGCATTAAATACAAAACACATTCACTTTCCATTCGCATGCCTCGTATACGAGGAATTTGCAAGGTACGTTGAATCTGCCGATTTTTTATGGCACTCTCTTTAATTTACCAATGTCCGTTCTCGCCAATAGTGCTTTTATATCAACTGTCAACCACCTTTGTCACATACCCGTTTTCCGTGGTCCGTGGTACATGATCACATGCCGCAAGAGTCCGGAAAAAAGGGTTCGATTACGTACACGACGGAATTTTCTGATTGTACATGTTATGAGCAGCTAGACCTATTTGCCTTCTCATTGAGCCGCACAAACTTTTCTCTGACCTAAGATAAAAAAATACTGAAGATGAACAAATTTGTTTATTAGCAGATAAATTCTCCTCTACTTTCAGGCTCGGGGGAGGGCCAAACCTTGACAATGGTCATGATCCCGTGGGCTTTGGCGGGGTCTTCGACCTGCGGTATTAAGCAGTCTTGTAACCGAGAGTCAGAGCTGAGGAGCGCGGTATTCCATGCACTCTGGTCTGGAAATTCGCCTCTCATGGGGGCCTGCAGGCATAGCTACAAATGTGCCTGAAGTCTGCCCTGTTGTTGCAAAATTTACGTTTGTCCAAACAAAGTTCCGGCCCACTGTGGTTTATTGTTACCGAAATAGGGCACGTATGGGTCTGCAGCAGGCGCCACGCCACCGAAGACGAGAGTGTAGTATAAATTTTTCTGCTTAGCTTGTAATACTGCGTACCCTAGTGAAACGTTCCGTATGAAATCTTACGGAAAACATATGAACTTCGTACGATTTCCTTATGTGGCTATACGGAAAAGATATGGATTTTTATGGAAGCACGGATGTTGTATGGCATATACGGAGGAATTTTAAGGAAAACATAGAAGGATACTGAAATTATATGGAACATACGGAAAATTTCTTATGGAAGATAAGGAAAGATAAGGAAGTCATGTCGTATATACCGAAAATTAGTTACGGAAAATATGGAAAGATGTGGAATTATGAAAAGCTTTACGGAGTATACGGAAACTTCATAAGGAAGTTATACGGTGCATACGGAAAATTTCTTACGGAAATATGGAAAGATACGGAGTGCGAGCCGACTAATAAGACTGGGGATATTAATGTCACTAGATTCAAATGGCAGCCTGAGCTATGCCTATCATTCGATCCGCGGTGGTGCTAAACCGCGGCCAGAAAAAGTAATGTCATTGTGATTGTACTTGATGTCAATGTCGACAATTAGGAATGAAATGGCCGCAAGAAATGAAGAAGGAAAATGTAGAGTGATAAAAAAGTGAAGATATACAGAAATAATTAGTCCCGTGCCAAAATGACGAGCCCATAAACAAAAAACAAACGTCGACAGGACGAGCGCTCACTTGCAATGTTTATTCCTCGAGTTATTCCTCTTAAAACGTGCTAATTTAATTGCTAAATAAATATGCATAGAAATTTTATATCACAGAATGAATGGTCACCATGAGCCAAGACGACCCGTTAAACCAGTATACACACAGCTGATAAAATAACCACAAGCAACACGGCGTGCGTGGCGTGACAAAAAAACTAAACGGCAAAATGAACGTCTAAGATCTATTCAGGTTTTTTAGAACACGAAGTTACCGATGAACACCTGGTATCGTGTGGTGCGACTGCACACAAGTCAAGCTACTTGGTTATTAGTTTTCATGCAAGTTATCAATAGAGCAAATTTAAATGTCAGATGCATGAAGCAAAATTGCCTGTCTGCTTACTTTACCATAGGCAGTGAATCCTCATGCACACGAATAACGCCTCTGTGAAGTACACAAGAAAATAAAAGGGAACAGAAAAAAAAGAGATGAAGAAGACAGAAGAAAGGCAGGTAGCTCAACCAGGTTGATGATTTGCTGCCCTACAGCGTATACGTAGGAGTAGAGGAAGTGGTCAGAGAAATAATTAAGTATGAGAGCACATGTGCTCTTATATTTATATATTTTTGTTTTAATTAATAATAATTTTTATATTATTTTTAATTATTATGTGTCCGTACATATCAGTTGCAACTGATATGTACGGACACATAATGGTGCTTATCATTGATGCACAGATGGTCGTGTATAAAGCTGTGTCGTTTTGAGATTTTCAAAATCATTGTTTCAGCCCACCGTGCAGATTATGCTTCAATTGTAGCGCTATATAAGACACAATTTGGGGGCCAGCTTTAATAAATCAGAAGATTATAGATGAAACGAATGCTTTAAAATATATCATGGCTGCATGGACGCATACAAGCAATGTAAAGCGCAATATATTGAGGACGCATGAGCTTTCTTGACGCTTCAGTTCTACATGGATGCTTCAACTGTGCTGGAAAAAAAATTAACCAATGTCTGTGTGTGCGACATTGTCCATTTTAAACTATCTATATGTGTACCTAGAATTCCTACTGCGAGTGAAACTACGTAGCGCGCCATTACTCTTCCTTTTATTAAGGGCAATTTTTCAAACTGTGAACATACAATGTTCATTTTCTGTTCGTGCCCGCAATTCTTGGTTTGGCTCGATCACAATTGTGGAGCCCTTATTTTGGAGGAATCAAAAAACGTCAACCAAAATATATTTTAGAACTGCTTCTCGGTGATATTGCCTTCCCTCAAGTGCCACAGCTTGCGATGAGTCATAGCAAGTCTCGCGCATACCTAGGGCCTACCCTTGAAGAAGAAGCTGGTCCGGCTGTGAAATGCTGTTTTTTCTCAAATAAATTTTTGGTTAGAGTTTTCTCGTTTTTGGTTAGAGTTGGTTAGAGATATTACAGAGATATTATAATATCTCTGTAATATCTCTGTCATCTGCTCAAATGTCTCATCATCCTCCCAGCTCGACCAGGGTGATCCAGAGGCTTGGTCTATGAGTCCTCGAGCTCTCTGGTGTGCACCCTTATTGCCGGCTAAGGAGGAGTGATCGGGTGCCTAGATTAAATCTATTGTTCATTGGTATTTATGTCCATCCAATATTCTTAAAGCTATTTGTGATTCGTGCAACGTTTCTCACAGCTATCTGCGAGTCGCTAAGGATTAGTGAACTCGAGTTGCACACTAATGCCAGTGCAAAATCTGCTTCCTACGCCTCTTTAGAGAAGCTCGTTCTCACCGAGCCGCTGACATTATGATTTCCTTTGTAGTCCACTACTGCTATGGTAATGTCACTTCCTTCGTGTTTGGCCACGTCTCCGTATGTTGTTTTCGGTAAGTATTTTACGTTATTATGTATATTTGTTTCTCTCTTTCCACTCACTTTGCCTGATAACGGTTGGAGCGCATGTTGTTTGGCATCGGTAAGAATAATAAATATTTTCGGTTTCATACGGGACATTGTTTTTGGCGCGCGATTGGTTTGCGTAGTTTATACCCAGTGCCTCTAATATGGCTCTGCTTGTTTTAATGTGCGGCAGCCATTCATACTGTGCAATATTATGGCCTTCTATAAGCTCTTCTGATGTTTTGTGAAGCCCTAATTGTAGTAATTTCTCATTAAGAGCAGTTATCATAAGTACAGTAACCTGTTTGAGAACTCGTCTCGTGATTCTATCAATGCTTCCTCTCTAGGCAACCTGCAGTTTGAGGTACAGAATCACATGTATGGCTGAGGGCAAAAGCCTGTACAAGTCTTGACCTATTGACACGAGCATGTAGTGCGTTTCTGGCTGTTGCGTGGCTAGTGTCATCATTACTTGTGCCTGTCGAAGGATTTGGTCGGCAGAAAAAGACGACGACGAACTCGCGCTGCTCGATCGAAGCTGTTCCGCTGTTTGCTACACTGTTACACACACTGATTTTATTATACCGTGACAATATTATTTTCCTTCATACCAAAGTGCACTTTTGCTATTCGTTTGAGTAGACGCACAATTTGCTGTGCACTGGTTTCAAGTAATCTAATCGAGTCTTCGTTGTGCCCATTCGAGCTGGTTCAGAGTCCCAAGAATTCCTGTGCTTTCCACCCTAGATTTTCGTTTTCCCAACGAAAACTTCATTGTTAGTTTTTTCTTGGATACTTTGTTGATCCCTACATGTCGGGTTGTAGAAAAAGAGTTCCGATTTTTCCGGTGCATGTTGCAATCCTGTATGGGTAGCATATTCTACGATATTCACTGCCGCTTGTAAAGGTCCCTCTATGTATCCGTCACTAGCTTCTGCTATGCATAAAGCAAAGTCATCTGCATAGACGCTATGGTGGAGTCAAGCAATTTCCTTCAGTCTCGTAGGCAGCCCTATCATGGCCACGTTAAAGAGAAGGAGATAGGACTCAACCATGCGGCGTTCCTCTGCTACCCAGACTAAACTCTTGGGATTCTGCTGCACCCAGTCTGATTCTTGCAGTTCAGTCAGTTAAAAAATCTTTTATATAATATATCCTACAGTCGTTTAGGGGCGAAGCTCTTTGTAGTGTAACCTTGTGACTAGCCATGCGTAAATAGAGACGAAAAGATAAGGAAAAAAAGGGCAAAAGAAATTGATGACCATATCATGTCTCATTTTCTAGATGGCGTTACTCTGCCGCTATTCTCCGATTGGCTGCTGCGCGTGCTTTGCCTACGAGTGCCTCTCTCAATCTCCGGGATAGTCGTGGTACGTGGCGGATTGTTTGTGGAGCATGACGGAGAAAGCAGGGTGGCGGGTGCGTTGAAGACGCTTACGCTCGACAACCTTGGCTCGCGTGTCGTCAGTATTACCCGCCTGCCGTTTGCATTCTTGAACGCGATCGTGCGCATGGACGCATTCACGGACAGACGGACACACAAACAACTGAACGGACGGACGCTTCGCCCCATTCATCATCATTCACACGTGGAAATGATGTAATTTTTTTCCTACCCCTAACGCTTGATAATTGGCAAGTATGGCTTCATGTGATGTGTTATCGAAGGCATGTTTAAGATCTAAGTTATCTATGACCTTTGTATTGTGTGTAATGACTAATGAGACCCGAATCAATTATTTGATGTTGATTCGTAAGCATATTGTCCTGTGTGGACAGTTTCGCCCTGCAGCCTACCATCGTATGAGGAAAGAGCTCATTGTCATCTATTTATTTGACAGGCGAGCGAGGATGACATGCTTTGATAACTATCCTATACATGACGCCAGAGAAATAGGCCTAAGGTTATCAAGATATGTTTTTGCCTGGCTTGGAAATCATTATTGTTGTTGCCATTTTCCATTTTTTAAGTATCTTACTTTCTTTCTAACACTTGTTCCTATACTCGGTGAAGGCGGTGATGGACTTGTTGTCTGAACTTTTCAGCATTTTATTTGTCATCCCACTTGAGCCCGGTGCGAATATTGTGTTCAGTTTCATTATTTCCGAACATACCTCAGCCTCTACTGTGGGTTTGTTTAGGGAAATATTTTTTTACCATTTTACGAGCTTAATTGCTCTTTGGTTGTAATTCCAAGGTGTGTCTGCCTGATTTGTTCAATCAGTTTGTTTTCTGTACCTTGTCATTTATGTAAACACTTAATGAAGTTTGGTAGTTGGGCTGTCAAACTCACTTCCGAGTCTTTCGGACATTTTAACAGGTTTCTTGTTTAGGAGAAGCTTATTTGTTTAACCATCACATCACATTTTTCTTCTAATTCTTGTCCGCATAATTGCTCTGCATACATCTAAATATCTTTACAGAGGGTGGCTATCTTTTAAAGACGAAAGTCTTTCTTGGAGACCTTCGACGCGAAATATTTGGTCTGTCTGTCTCTCTGTCTGTCTGTCTGTTTGTCTGTCTGTAAATTTGTATTTTTGTACACCCTTAACAGCACCCTTAAAGGCATCAGAGTGACCGGCCAATATCCCAAACTGCTGACCCAATCCGCAGCGCCCGCCAATATTGCTCAAGGTTCAGCATTCATACTTTTGCGATTGTCAATTAATAAGCAATTATTGCGCATATATGAGGCACCATGCCAACACATCAATATTTTGTATGTACATTTTTTACTAGAAAAGGAATTGCAAAAGCAACTCTAAGCAACTCTAAGGCATGCAAAAGCAACTATAAGGATCATGCTACGCTGATAATGCAATTCTTGCACGAAAAACAGGTGTTCCCAACGCTTTGCTAAGGCGACACGGTGGTGGCACCTACCCGTCGCCTTGCGTTCTACACCTTATGACCTCCGTGATGGCCGCGCACAACACGCACGCGCTTCGTTTTTTAAGATAACTGCCAGATGGTGCTCATGTCTCACGTGTGACGTGACTTGATGTGCTCGTTCACCTCCGCTGCACGCTCGAGGCATTCTAACGCAGCACCTCCAGAATACCATTCACCCATTTTCTTGCACAGAACATCAAATAAACGTTTTCTTCACTCCCTCCAGATGCAAGACTATAGTCTTTTGATGACAATTTCAGTGTAACACGCAGATACGGGGCCAATTTTTTCTGAGGCATTTGTTGTGTTTTTGCGTTTTCCCGCTTTTTGCTTGGCTCTTCTTTGCCTTCCATTTATGTAGTAAGTTCACTGTCTGTGATTTCTAGTCCTTTAGTTTTTGGTATGGTCTTAGTTGTCATTTGATAGTTTTGCTAAATGTTTCCTCGCTATTCATCTAAGACTTAGATGGCAATACATGCCTCCTTCTCTCTGATTGTTCCGAAACTATCCCGTTCAACTACCTTTATTTCTTGCCTCTTATTTTACGTGAACTCTGTTTGAAGGTGGTCTCAATTATATAATGATCACTGTCCATTATTTTCTGTGTATTGAGCCAAAAAGGTTCAATTATATTCTGAATAAATGTGATGTTAAGAGACGTGTTTTTGGGAACGCTGTTTCCAATCATAGTTGAGAAAAGAAGGTCTTTTATTAACGTAAGGCCTTCCTGTTTGGCGTCAATCCAGATATTTCTATTTTTCATATTAGGGACGAAGCTTCTTATAGCGCCACCGGTTCGTCCCTCGTAGTCATAGTTGTAACAAGTGTCACATTTTGACCTCCAAGGTGGTGCCGGTGGGAGATTTCTTCTGTGCGTTGTTGAACAATACAAAAAAGTGCTCAATGTACATGCCAATGGCTGCTAATGAGGAATGAGAGACAGGAGCATTCGGCTTTTAATTAACGCGTACGCTGCGATCCCCATTAACAGCCATTGGCATATACATTGAGCACTATCTGAGAAGAAAGGGTGGCTACGTTACACTCACTGGATGTAACCTCCTTAGTTTTAGAAATGTTTGGCGAGCGTTGAGCCCCAGTGCTATGAAAACAATAAACTAGTATATATCCTAAACTCCAGGTGGTTAAAGGCGGGAAGTAGATACGAAGCTCAAGCCGTAAGAAAGTAAAAGCCGAATTCTCCTGTCTCTCATTTCCCATTAGCATACATTGGCATGTACATTGAACCCTATCTGACAAGAAAAGGTTGCTACGTTATACTCGCTGGGCGTAACCTGATTGGTTTTAGAAAGGTGTAGCGAGCGTTGAGTCGCAGTGCCTTGCTTACAGTAAACTAGTATATACCATGAACTCGAGGTCGTTGAAGGTGGGAAGTAGACCCGAATTGCAAGCCGTAAGAAAGTGTGCGTGTGCCACCTCTCATTTAGTCCTTGGAATTTCCGCTGGATGGCGGTGCTTCTATATGGGGAATATATGATGAAAAGATGCGAAATGGTGGTACTTGGAATGTTGAATAGATGTACGAACGGACACGCAAACAGATGCATTGATAGACGCATGAACGGACGCAGGGGCGGATGCACGGATGAACGCAGGGACAGACGCACGAACAGATGCACACGCGGACAGGCGGATGGACGCATGGACGGTCACACAGACGGACGTATGGACGGATGGCAGCAAGAACGAATGGACGGACGAATGCTTCACTCCACTCTCCATCATTCACTCCGTGGATATGCTGCCAATTTTTTTTCCTTGTAACACCACGCCACATGCGATTCATTGAAATCTTCTTCTATAAGAAGTGCTCGTTTGTTTGTAGTGCTGATCATTTTCCTAATACTCGACCTAAATTAGTCCTTGTATTGGGCTGCTATAGACGTTTATTATGAATGAACTGTCACCGCTCTTGTGCGATGGAACTAACTCCGCAAGACCATAATCGACAGCGCAGATTTTTGCATTAAAGAGGAAATTCATTGAGCGGACAGGTTGGTGCTTGTAAGGCGATGCACCAGCCGCAGTTCACGAGCTCGAGCCTATGCGGCACACTCGATGCTGCTGCCTCTGTGCCGGAGTACTTCGTCTTCTTTACAATGGCCCCGCGGAAAAAAATGAGCCATTCTGGCGACTCAGTCCTGTGCAGGTGGTGTAGAACCATGATACAGCTTCAGTCTCGGGACGTGTACAACCTCGCAGTTGCGACGTCGCAAGCCTGACAGTGGCGTAAGAGGTTCAATGAGGTAATTTACTGCAGAAGTCTGTTCAAGAAAACGTTTGTACTTGGGCAGCAATTTGCAAGAGAGTTCAGGTGTGCGATGCAACACTGACAGCCACACAAGGTCACAAGAAGAAACATGGGAGTTGAGGTCTGGGCATCATGAATCGCTTCTTGCTGGTTGTGGTCGTCGGAGGTAAAGCGACGAGCTAACTGGTGACATTCTTCTGCGTGTCTGGCGGTGTCCAAGATCGGCAGGCAATGAGACGTGTCCGGTCGATAGGGCAGATTGGTGTCAATGGTGTAGGAGGGCCGACGGCCATAGAGGTGGTTAACCCTACTGAAACGTTCCGTAAGATGCGGAGACCTCAAGTACGGAATTATTGGAATATGGAAGACGTATAACGCGGACTCCACATAAGACGTATGATGCGGACTCCGCATCTTATGGAAAGACGTATCATACGGAAATTACTGAAATGTGTGCATGTTACGTCTGTATCTAGTGCAAAGAAATATAATGTGTAAATTGAATAGACGTCCACATCTTGAGTACATGCAATACTGTGTACAAATCACAATATTTCTTAAATGTGCATGATGAGGGATTGAATCATCGGCATCTTTCTAATTGTCGTGATGCGGAAGCAAAATTACCTTTTAAATAAAATACATTACAAAACTACTAAATTAACATGCTAGCGATCATAAATGGCGGTTACATTGCAACACATTAATGCAGTGTTCTATGCAAGACTTAAAGAACTTATAATGTTATTATTATCAATAGATAAGCATTAATATACACATAAGCCCTGCTACAATCAATATATTTTTTTATTTGTCTGTATGCTCCAGCTGTGAATAGTAACATTGCAGTGTTGATCGTACACAAATGAGGTGACTGCACCGTAATTTCACGAGCTCCACCTAAGCTATAGGATGGTGGCACAAAACACAATGTAACAGCAATTTTAGAGCGAAATGTTTAAACATAAATAATAATCATAGCACTGTAAAAGTGTGGCGCTGTGTTTATCTCATGAATGCCTTGTGGAGATCGGCGAAATGCTGCTTGAGGCTCCGGCACCACTGTAAATGTCGAAGGTCACTGCCATAGAACTTATGTGTCCTTCATAGACACCCGGAAATGAAAATAATTGGCACAAATAATGTCAGAGACACATGTTAGCACAATAGTTCACATGCACAAGAAATATAACACACAGAATGAAACTGAAAATGTAAGGCACAACATCCTTCTTGTTATGCATATGTGAATAATAGAAGGAATGAGTGTATAAATTAGTTCTGCCACATCAAAAAAACAGCATGCTTATCACAGTGAAAATAACTAGGTTGTCACGATTTTCAATGGTAGAGATAATCGATTATTATGTCCTTATGAAATTATGATTTAAATACTTCCTGCACAGTAAAACTTGAAGAAGTGCAAGTGAAAGCTCTCAATGTAGATTTAATAGTGTGTGCATGTACATCTGCTGCCTTCATACTATACAGTTTGTGCACAAAATTGGCATCTTGAACAATTTTGAGAGTTGAACCTATGCCACTTATGAAGGTTAAAATCACCATGAAAGCAAGCAGGACCAGGCAGGTGCCATTAAAAATCTGTGCAAGCCAGATAACTATAACCGAACTGCACACATATAGGGGAGCAAGAGTAACAGAAATTCGGCTGCTGACCCGCATGTCGCGGCATCAAATCCCGGCTCCATTTCTGGTGGAGGCAGAAATGCTGTAGGCACGTGTGCTCAGATTTGGGTTTACGTTAAAGAACCCCAAGTGGTCGAAGTTTCCAGTGCCCTCCCCTACGGCGTCTCTCATAATCATATAGTGGTTTTCTGACGTGAAACCCCACATATAAATCAAGACTAACAGAAATAAACTGCCAACAGTAAAGTTGGGTGCATGTGCTATCTGTAAGTGCTTACACCTTACTACATACAGCATGCTCATTCCATTTTAAATACCGATATTGAAAATAACTGCTCTATTAGGAATGAAAAAGGTAAGGTAGAACTGAACGACTCTACAAAAAGTGACCCTATTATGACATCACGTTTTCTTATAACAAAATTGACTAAGACTCTCGAATATCATTATGCAAGGAAAAAATCTTCAAAAGAACAATCAAGTTTGAAGTCAATTTTTAATAAGGCTACTATGACTATAACAAAGAAATCGACCTCAACATGGCTAATATTAGTTTTTAAGGCCTATGTTCACTAGAAAATGAACTATACCACAAAAAGCACAGCGTTCAGGCAAAGCACCACACAAAAAAAGAAAGCAGTCCTTTTTGGTATTACCTACAATGCCTTTAAAATGGTATTATTACCTCTACTTTCCGCTCTTTATCTAAGTAACTGGTGTGAAACAAGTTAGCTGAAAATGCACTGTGCCTCCAAAACCTGTTGGTTGAATCTGAATTTTTAAAAAATGGTGAAGCTTGCACTAAATTAGGCTCCACAAGCCTTGGAACAGCGAGACTACATGACTCTTAGGACTACTTTGGTTACTTGTGTTTTGTTTCTGGGCCTCAGCATAAAGACAAGGGCTTAACTGAATTGCTGCTAACAAACAAATGCTTTCAAAATTGCGAGCGTCAAAGGATGCTCAGCCATATGTTGTTTTTCGCACTGGGCTATTCTACACCAAACGTACAAACCATACTACCTGGCGAACATCACAGATGTATAGTTTAAAAAATGATGGTAATTTACTCTTCTGAGAATAGTTATTTGCAGAAATGTTTTGAAGAGAAAGAGTAGTGGTCACGTGGGTACCTGCAGAAAATCCCAGAATGTCATGCGGGTGTTATTTGTGAGAAAAATTTCAAAGTACCGCTTTTTCTTGCCATATCAAATTTGATCTACGTATTAAGTAAAGGTGCTTTTTAAAGTATCTGAAGCCGAGTAACATTAGTGCAATTTTTCCGCTACATAGGCTTTGAAGAATTCAGCCAAACTGTTTATCGTTTGCATTTCTTGTATGGCAATACTGCATTTTGTATGAATATTTGAGCCACAAATACTCACTGCACAGAAATTATATTTCACGAAAAAAATAATGTTAGGTCCAGATTACAAATATCACTATATTATTGTTTTTGTCCACATTGAGATGCAATTTGAGCTGTGTGTTTGTCTAATTGAAAATTACTTTTATGTGTAAGTTGAAAGCAAATAAACAGTTCTTGTTACATGGCAAGTGTTATCATTACAATTTTTGTTTAAATGAGGAAAATGATTTTTGAAGTCTCCTATTGAGGGCCATGGGGAACTTCGGAACGGAAGCTGTCGTATATCAAATGCAGAAAACAGCCATCATAGGAAAACTTTAAAAATTCATTTCTACTTTAAGACAAAGTGTAATCATATAACTTGCCATATAAAGAGAATTGCTTCCTTGCTTTTGATGTGGCGGAAAAATTGCACTAATATTACTGAGCTTCATGCACTACACACAATCACCTTTACTTAATACCTAGATCGAATTTGGTGTAGAAGAGGCAGTATTTTTGAAACACTTTTTACTTTTTACAAACAACACCCAGACGACATCCTGGGAAGTCCAGAAGGCATCAACATGGCCTAATACTTTCTTCTCTGCGATATAGTTTAGCATTTTGCTGTTTTCAGAAAAATACAGTAAACGAGCACAATATTTTTTAAACACATTTAGGACGGTTGGCAAAATGGCTGGGATGTTTGATGCATGATTGCCTCACTGCCAGCATTTATTCTTCCGAAGCTCAAGCTATCACCTCTCTGTTACTGCCTCCCTCACATACAATGCCTGCATAGGAAAGAAAAAAAAAAGGCAGGTCCGACAAAGTTCACAAGGCAAGATATTTTCATGTTGGATCAATTCATTACCATAAACAGCAGCAAAATAACATTCATTTTGAGTAGTCCAAGACACAAGCTATATACCAGCATACTAAGAGCCAAGCACAAACTTTTCATTTGAACATGTGTGGTGATAGACAGGAAGCACTTATTGCAAGACTGATCAGTCTGTAATTAATTGAATGAAGTACAATGCACTGTTCAATCCAACACCATATAGGCATCTTTGCTGTAGCAAAGCCATGTGTCATTGATTCATGCACTAGATGGGACAATGCAAATGTAACAAAAAAGGTGAAAAAAGAAAACAAAGGAAAAAAAGCGCCGCACCACCACCGGGTGGGCTCGTACCTCCAACCTTTCGGTTAACAGCCGATTGCGCTAGCCAATTGCGCCACGGAGACAGTCGTGCTCCACTCTCACCACCATCAGAACATATCTTCAAATCTATCAGCCCAAAGAAAAAAAAGTGCCGCCATACCCACGAAGTGAATGATGATGAGTGGGCGAAGCTCCGGAGGTAAACCTGGTAAACCATGAATCCTCTTTACATTTTGCCCACTCGAGTTTATTACATCGCTCCCCCTAGCGTACGTCGCCGCACTAAATCGAACGATTGCCTTCAACCAATGACACGCACCATATGTGACATCATTCCTATTTTATAAGATCTCGCGTCTTTCATCAACTTCAAGTACCGCTTTCTAGTTTATAACATCTTGCATCTTTTCATCATCAGCTACAAGTACCACCATCTAGTAAACACTACAAGAACTAAACGAGAGGTGGCTACATACAGGAGACGGTACCGCCATCTAGTGAACACTGCAAGAACTAAACTAGAGGTGGCTACATACAGGGGACGGTACCGCCATCTAGTGAACACTGCAAGAACTAAACTAGAGGTGGCTACATGCAGGGGACGCACAGCCCACGCCCTAAGGAGCTTCGCCCATAAAAAAAAAGAAAAGGGGGGATGCAAAGTAGGAGCAGTGTAGCACTACTTGAACTTTGCATTCCCCTTTTCTTTCTTTTTTTTTCTTCTTTTCTATCATTAAACTTTTTTTTGCTTCCCTTACCCCCAACCTCCGACAGGAAAACTCTTTGTATCAGCGCAACCTAACTTGAAAAGAAGCAAGGGCTGCACTCTTCTGCGTTATAGGTTTTTTTTTCAGACAAACATTTCCAACAGGCACACACGCCTACACCAAAAGATGATGTCATTACTGACCCCATTTAAACTAACACGCCAAGGATGACAAGGTGACTTCTAAAAAATAGGTCCTCCTATCGCAACATCGGCCAGCCTGTCTGAAGCACTTCTACTGTTGACCCTGATTACCCCACAAGATGTTTCCATCTGTCGACACACATCTTCATTTTGGATAACACTAAGACGAGCTTACATTAATGAATACGCACGAACGTTTAGTGATGTATCATGTATCAGATTACGCAACTCTGCTAAAAAATAATTAATAGCTTGCTTCCAGGCTTTTTATACTGTAGCCTGAAACTTCGTAATGTCTTCTATGCACATAAACCAGATTGACATCGTAATGCACAACATGCTTAAGAATACTGCGAGGAACAAGATAACGACAAAACGACCAGCCACCCAAATTTTTCGCTGTACGTGTTTATATAATGTTCATGTACCCCAAACGAGGTGCTTATGCTACAAGCCGAAAAAACCTACAAGTAGGGCCTTGGAGTCTTCTGGAAGTAGACGTGTTGCATTTTTTCTGTAGAGGGCTTTACACCCATAAGTGAGGAACAAAACTCCTGTATAATGAAGAATGTTGGCAGCTATCAGTTATAGAAAAACCTAATGCAGCTAATCTTCCCCGACACATCTGTACATTTAGAGAGGTGACGTAGCTTCTGTGATTGTGGCAGTAACTCCAACAGGACCAGTGCGAAAATTGGCACTACTTGGCTAGACAAATGTCCAAACATGCCTGCCCGACTCCCTCTAGCCATCCTGGCTGAATCTGACACATGATTTCTTAACTGCTGGCTGGACAAAAACAAAACCACTGAAGCACTCACAATACACAGCGTGAAGTTCCTCTGGAGTGGTCAACTTCGTCTTCTGCGATGAAAGAGCAGCACAGTGTACTGATAAGGCACTCCTTGCAATGGTTTTCAATGCCACACAGTGACCTTGCTGTTCCTGTCGAAGAGATCTTCGGGAGCTTGGAGGGTGCTTGCTCTTTTCTGGGGGCTGCTGCCGCTCCTCGTTTTCTGCTCAAGGTCAACCTGCACAAAGTTGTAGACGAGGCTTTAAGAGTTGTATATAATGATATACAAATTTTCGCTGAACACACATTTCCTCGTGGCACACTGAGGAATTTCTTATAAAACTAACGGCCTTGAATACACAAACATTTACAATCGATCCGAAGATGCACTCGACTCTAAAGGAGCAAGTTTGTTATGTAGTGTATATAAAGAAAGGTCATTCAGCACAACAACTACAGGTGCACACGAAAACGACATTTTACACAATTCTGTTTATTTACATGGTCCATTTTATTTTATTTACACAGTCCATTTTACACGGTCCTGTTTTACATGATCTGGTCTGCATAAACTCCATATATTTCAACCATATAGGTTGAAAGACACACACAGAGTTTGAGACAAACCTAGTTTCCCGTGGAGCATCCTCTTGCACTATAACAACACCTCTCAATCTAGTTAGTTGGTCAGAACGAGGTGAAAACAGCTCGCACTTGAAAAGCACGGGCAGAAGGAATGACGCCTGCACCCTGTGTTCCCTGTACATTCTCGTTGAGGGTGCAGTTTTCACCTTATCCTTATGCAATTTCGCATTTATAACATTGTTCGCTGCATAATCTTTGTGGCGTTAAAGTGTGTGATACCGTCATGTGTATCCCATGTAATTTATAAAAATAAAATACAAGATAGCTTGATTCAAAAATAACAAAGTGCATCCAGCGCCATGTCTTGTAACCATTCTTTAGGCAAGTGGCAGAATGATTTATTCTTCAAAACATATCTTACTTGTAACCACTACAAGAGCTAACTCGTACATTGGCACATTCTGTTTGGCCCTTCAGATTATAAGGTACCTTTTTTACACCAGAAAACCTTCAAGAACAGAAGTGTTGTAATTGTGAAGAAAGAAAAGTAGAAGAAAAAAAGATAACCTGCCCTGTACAGGGACCGAGCCTGCGAACTTCGAATAACATGTCCGATGCTCTATCAACTGAGCTACCATGGCGGCTATCCCTCTTCCATTTTGTACGGTATATATGTGCATTTATACATGGAAGAGTCAGTCAGCGCTGTCTGTTACCATTATGGCGAGTGTGGGACACCTTTTTTTGCCTACTGGCAATTACATTACGATTCCAATTACGTCACGATTACTTCCAATATCCCTATACTTCTTTGGCAGCATTATGCATCTGTCAGTTCTCAGAAAATCTGCTAGTCACAGGAGGAGGCAATAGTTCGCCCTCCCACCTAAATGCATGTACTTGAACACATGCACAAGTGATCAAAAAAAACAAGTCACACACCGCTAAGATTACTGAGATTCACTGTTTCAGATTCATGAGTAAAGGAAAGAACTATAAATTAAAGGGTTTGTTGTCTTTGTTGAACACATTTTAATGAGAACTAGCAGAAAATGATGCCAAACAAACTATAGGGGATGTTATCAAAAGTAACTTTAACAAAATTGTGAAAAGAAAAGTGAACAAAAACGTAACTTGGCAACGTTTTTTGACAATTGAACTGACATTACTTTTTATAACATTCCTATATTTTACTGGGTAATGTTGTCGGGTAGTTCTCATTATTAGAGTGGTGAGTAGGCTGACAAAGAAAGTATATGGCATTGATACTTCTTTTGAACACCTAATAGTTTGAGGACCTTAAAAGAGCAGAAGCTACTTTGAGTAGACCAGAATACTAAGTTGGAGCGAAAAAATAACGTACACACATTTTTACCAGGCTTTTTAACACATTTTGAGACATAAAAGTGTATGCTGCCAGTAATGTTAGGTACCATTACTTTTGTCACACTATGCACTGTAGCAGGTGTAGTTAGAGTGGTGATAGTGAAGGATTAATCAAGCACGCCACCAACTGCGTTCACATCAATGGTCGCGTATTTTAAAAATAAACCTGCTGTATAATAAGAAAAATTTTAGAGCATTTATGATTTTATCCAAATCAAGTTAAACCGACTGGGTAAGCAACCCATTTGCATAAAATCAAAAGGCATGAAGTGATTCATGTATTATAACTATGTGAACAATTTCAGCAACGCAGGGCAAAGTGACAACAGTTCTAATAAAAAGCCCTCTGATTATAACATGCATGAAAAGCACTACACCAGAATATTTCATACTGCATGTAATATCATTACTACTAGACTGTCTATTGACCTTTTAGAAGAAGGGTATCTCCTTCACGTTCAAGGGGCAACCACTTAGCCTTTTCCTGAGCTTTTCTGTGAATATTTCCTGAATTTCAGATATCATTAGGATTGATTTAGAGGGAACAGATTTTGCTTACGCATTGAAACCTAGTTCTGTATGTAACTGCAATTATGGGTGCCAAACCACCTCTAAATAATTTTTAACATTTAACCTATTTTTTAACTGCAGCAGCACAACTAGCTATGGGTGTCCAAAAAGTAGCTAGAAGCAATACCTTTACCTCTTCGAGCCTTTTGGAAGTGTTCAGCTTCTCAGTGCTCACCTTACAACATTTTTTTAAATACATGTTTGTGTGCCCACTGCTCTTGCTCCTTTTACAGTGAGGAGGAGCACATGGCAAGAAGAGACAAGAAAGAAGCATAGCGAAAAAAAGCGAAATAGGCGAGGTCTTCTTTTGTATTGTACAATGTGTGTAACATTACTTTTGCGACAACATATAGACAAATTATCACGGCTATGCATCCATTGTAGAGTCATACACAGCTGCAACACCATGACTAAATTTCAACCTTGTGTTGGTTTAGGATTCCTTTATAGTGGCAAGCTAATGATATCTGCATTTGTTTGGCACATATTAAGATGCAGTGTAGGCAGTGAAATATGATATGGTAATCTCATTTAGAATGCACATCATGTGGCTTCATTGTATATGTGCCCACAAGTAACTCTGGTTGCAAAGCAATATGGCGAAGCCTAAACAGACGTCACCGACCACTCCAATCTGAACTTGCCTTTGCTACTTGCCCATTATCATCCCAGCAAAAACTGAATAATTCAATCTGCTACAGATATGTGCTAGCTTATGCTAAGGACCCAAGTATGAAGGGTGTTTTGTCATTATTGAGATCAGTTATTTGTTCAAGAACACTTGCTGTCAAACTCAAATACATTGCTGTCGAAGCATCAAGACTCAAATATAAAGCAAAAAGAAGTGTCTCTTTAAAAATTACAGGCCACAAGGTGCAAGATAAATATTTGATATACTTGGGATGTAAGGCACGCACAAGAGGTGCTGCCATATTATACTTTTCCTTGTGGTGAAACCTGCTTGCTTTACTCACCCAACACACCTGTAAAGATGCCGTGAAAACACCAAGGAGCTGATGCAGCAAAGTTGAACACATGTCCAGGGATTCCACCATTCCTAAGCAGCCCTACAGCCTCCACAGTCCTGCAACCATTTGTAAGACAAATATAGTTCTACCCAAAGTTCTTGGTTTACAGACACACATGCAAGACGCATAACCACTCTATAGAAAGTTTGCATGATAATGCGCTGGGTAGCAAAACGGATGCCAATATCAAGTAGCCCGGCCGCCGATTCTTTCTTTCCGGTCCTAATTAATCAATCCATCGTTAATTAATGTTCCCCCAATGTGAAGTGTACTGGCAGTCCGGTGAAGAATTGCAATGTATTTCAAACACAGTCCAATTCATGGCAAGTAGGCATGCAATAGCGTTTTGTCAGCTGTTCGAGAAAAGAGCATGAAGTTTAGCTAAAACCCATGTTTTTTATAAACACCATTCAATTTGATATAAAAGTTGTGAGCATTATGTGAAGGAACACGGATTCATGTTTAATCAATGATTTCTTATAGTGTACTGATATGAATGCAACTAACTGACTATGAAAGGATAATTTTTGCTTGAGAATTTAGAGTTATGAACACTATCGCACTTGCCAGCTGCATCTTGTCCAAAACAGCGGCAAGATAGGCTAGTTTCTGTAGGTGAGCAGTAATGAGCAGCGCAAAGTAACAACAAGAAACACCAGTAACAACAGTATGGGGCAAGCACAGACTGCCAACTGTATAATTTATTGCACAAAAGTTCGCCTGAATATCAGTCAGACAATTTGTGCAAATGAAGGTCCAGTTGGAAATGAACAAGTTACGAAATCAACAATGCCTTCTTTCACTAACAGGACCCTCTATCACATAAAGTATGCAGTGATAGGCCCCTACCGAGGTACGTCACAGCATGATGTCACTGGCACATGTAAAAGGTGTGGCTGGAAAAACACTCCCGCTGGTGGCTCAGCCCGGTACAGTTGTGCGGAGTTTGGGGCAAGTTTTAATTTTCCAAAGCTTACACTTCACGTTACAATGTCGACATTAGCTGTAGTATGTGTCAGCAAACATCTAGCTGTGTGGTAAACTCTGTGGTAAAATATTTGCCACGCTGTCTGTTTATCTTGAAGAAGTGAACACGCCTGGTGGCCTGTGCGAGAAACAGCGGCATAGTCTTCAAAAATGTGCACTGTTGATTGCGGCATGTAGTGTGCATTGAAAGGTATTGATAATATCGGTTCAACTGAGAATATTGTGTGTAGTGTGTGCAGTGTCGATAACAATGTGTCTTGTTTGTGAAGACGTTAGCACTCATGACAGGGACCGGTCGATGAAAAAACTTGATTCGACATTTTAGTCAAGGTAAATATGCACTTGACGCGACCATATGTGAGTGGGTACATCTCGGTGTTTGCGCTGTGTGCAGAAAAAAATTGCATGGTCACCGGGCTAGAAGATACCATTTGCTGAAGCTGCATGTATGAATCGCCCCGACGAGTACGCAAGCCCAATAAAGGTATAACTCGTTTTATCGAAGGCCTCATATGTCTTCATGTAATAAGCAGAGATTCTTGTTTCACATATACTCAGTACCTTTACCGCTCGATATTCATGAAGTGACAATGCAAACAACAAGTTTGTGTGTTAGGTCCTAAGGGAGCAATGTAAATATGCAAATAAGTTGTAGGTGTCAGATGCAGCGATGTAACTGCACAAAAGATTATCTATATATTAGGCTACAGGTTTAGAATCGCATACATCTCAGTGGTCTATCAGGAACGTCACAAACAACTTCCTTGCCAACCAGCCCTTGCACAGAGGGAGGGAATGGCTGGCACGGTGCTTGAAGTGACGTCACACTATTTGCAAACATAGAGAGGTTTCTTACTTAGGCAACATTTTGCACAATATATTTTTTAGATGCACGACTGTACTCGTCCACATTGATCATACTGATGTCTTTTGTTGTTACTTTGTTCTGTGAATCACTAGGCATTTAGTCACCATGATCTTTAAAAGCTAATTTCAGCGTTCTCTCTCATATTGCTGACAACTGTGTTGTTGCATAAATTGGGCAAAAAAGCAACACAGAAAGGCTGTCACAATAAATACACCAACATGGGTATTCTCCTGCAAACAAAAGTCGGCACTGGTCCTCTCATTACACGTCTTCCTTCTCTCTTTGCCTTGTTTGTGCTGAAACAGCCAAACACCTGATGAGTTAGATGAGAAATATTAACGCATCAAAACTATAAGTGCTTGCATCAGCAACTACACAACAGCGTGACAACCGCACTCCTGCCACACAGCAGCGAAACATATTTTGAACATGCTGGCAGTGTATTATTTTATAAAAAGCAACTCTGGCAGATTACAAAATCTCACATTGTGCATGCAAGTTTTCTTCAAAGTCAGACGTACAATGTAGGAGCTGGCCGGTACATTATTAGTTACAAGCAAAGGCGTCTTGCAGGTACACATGCAGATTGCACGAACACCTCTCTCTCTCTCTCCACTAGGCACACACAATATATCTTTTAACAAGCACACGCCACTGTTTAGGGGCATAATAACACTCTACCGTGAACGTATGCTAATCAACCCACTTAGGCGGTTGGCTAGGTGAATCGAGCCAAGTTACATATTGTATCGCCCGCGAACGTAAACAAAATGCTGCTTTGCATCAAATGGCACTGCAGGCTTCGTTTAATCAACAACTTAGCAAGCGCCATGTGCGTCTTCCTCACTACATTGCACATATGAAAAACATCGATCACCATACACATGCATCTTGCCGCAATTGTCTCGAATTAGCTCCAGTAAGGCCGCGCCGATGCGCCATGGCTCTGCTGGCGTTAGCGTTGCCAAAGCGAATCGGCAACCGCACTCGCAAAGGTGCGTAAGGTTGCCGTTTCACGACGCCTTGTTCGAGTGCAGCAACACACACTTGCACTGAGTGGCAGACTTGGTCTACATAAAAAAGTGTCCCCCTTACCTTTAGTTTCTTTCACACTGTCCTGAGGGAAGCGACCACAGGCGTCAGCCGTCACCTCGGAGTCCTTCGAGCGCCCGCCCAACCCGCCGAATCCTTGGACGACTCGCACTTGATTCGCACTCGAACAACCACGGGAATAGGGCGATATCTTAGCACATCACACGAACGAGGAACGGCGCTTCCTTGCGTAAATTTAACATTTCGTGCTCTCGTGTGTAGCAGCGCGAACACATGACAGACGCACCGACACGGCATGCCCACGAAAACAAAGAAGACAAACAACATGTGGCTTAGTTGTGAATGGATTTGACTTGGATATCTGTGTGAGGAAAATAAAAAAAAACATCTGTCGCTGCTATAAACCAAAAAACCTGTATGTTATCTGGCAAAATAACTTTAAAAGTGATAAACGGTTATTCAAAAAACAAGTTACAACTTATGATTATTTTCCAGGTCTTTGTTTTGTTTTTGTTCTAGCAGACGACAGCCTCCTACTGCTTCTACGACAGACGTAGTGCGGTTTCACGTTCGGTGCGTGTCGCCGACGCAAAGCTCTACAGTAGTGATATCAGAGTTATCAATTCTCAATGAATCATAGAATGGCTACAAAGCAGTAACGTTTTGACACAGTGCAGTACGCAATCTTTCAAGGTATGACATTTCTTTGCTCTGAAGCAAATCGAAGCAAGTCGGCCGGCGCAATCAGCTGATGTCGCAACTACGCGAGGCGTAGTCGTGCGCAATAGCGTCGCGCCCCGCGCTCGATTTGTCATCAAGAGATAGAGCTACTAAGTGGAATACAGCTAGATGCAGGGATTAACGAGGTATCACTCTAATTCCCCGTGGTGGCCGAATCAATCGCAAGAGAGCCCCGGGAAACAACTTTCAACTGCTCAAGCTAGTGTGTGGGTGTAAAAATACTTGTTTTCATCCGCGGCGGGGCAGCAATCTATAGTTGAAAGACATGCTAAAAGCATGTGACGTATATACAATCCCAAAACATATGCACACAACAATAGATACGATCGCATATCGTACATAAATATGCCAACACATAGCGTGTAAAAAACAAATTTATATACATAACTTAAACTCAGGGCACCCTTCAGTGCGAATAGCTCAGCAAGCTAACGCACTCAGTTCACGTACGCGAGCACAACTGAGTGGCGCTGGTTCGAGTCCCGCCAAGTCTAATATTTTTTTTGTTTTTTTTTTCAACGTTTTTATTGTACTGCTATTTTTTCTAATGACTTAGGTTCTAAAACAAAATAAAAGCAATATAGTGTTCAAGTACGTATTTGGGACTGTGTTTTGCGCAACAGTTATTAGTATTTTTATTTTCATTATTAATTTTTTTATTTATTTCATAATATAACAAAATTAAAGACTAAGGGGAACATTGGGTCTGCTTGATTGTGAAGGGACTCGAGAAGTGAGAAAACTCAAACCAAAAAATTTATTTGAGAAAAAACTGAGCATTTCACAGCCGGACCAGTTTCTTCAAGGGTAGGCCCTAGGTATGCGCGAGACTTGCTATATGATTCATCTCAAGCTGTGGCAGTTGAGGGAAGGCAATATCACCGAGAAGCAGTTCCAAAATATATTTTGGTGGATGTTTTTTGATTCCTCCAAAATAAGAGCTGCACAATTGTGATCGAGCCAAACCAAGAATTGCGGGCACGAAGTGAGACAGAAAATGAATAATGTTGATTGTTTGAAAAATTGCCCTTAATAAAAGGAAATGTTATGAGTGCTACGTAGCTTAACTCGCAGTAGGAATTTTATATAAACATATAGATAGTTTAAAATGGACAATGTTGCACACACAGACATTGGTTGAATTTCTTTGCAGCACAGTTGAAGCATCTATGTAGAACTGAAGCATCAAGAGAAGCTCATGCGTCCTCACTTTATTGCGCTTTACATAGCTTGTATGCGTCCATGCAGCCATGATATGATATATTTTAAAGCATTTGTTTAACCTATAATCTTCTTATTTATTAAAACTGGCCCATAAGTTGTGTCTTATGTAGCACTACAATTGAAGCGTAATCTGCATGGTGGTCTGAAACAATGCTTTTGAAAATCTCAAAACGACCCAGCTCTATACACGACCATCCGTGCATCAATGATAAGCACCATTATGCGTTTGTACATATCAGTTGTGCTCTCATACTTAATTATTTTTCTGACCACTCCCTCTGCCCCTACCTCGTTTCTGTCGTGAAGCTGTGGCAAGTTGTGTATAGCTGTATTAATATTGTAGGAGCACATACTTTCAATAAAAAATTATTTTTAGGCTACATGCAATTAGTTTTCATAGATTTTCATTTCTTTTGTCGGTGCTCAGGAGAGCTAAGCTCATGGTCGATATTTTAAAATGACATTTCTCTTTGCCAGTGTTAATGAGAACAATTTCATTAATATTGACAAGTTCATTCACATTGAATTTAGTTCTCATTATTATTGTTTCTACCAAAAAACGAGCCCTTGAAGTTATGCATTTTTGCTTGATTTGTTTTCGTGTGACAGCATGCAAGTAAAATGACAGTTACTGTCATTCCTTGTGAATGACAAATTTTCCGTGTGACAGACTTTAGCACCTGGTCATCTGCAGAAGTTGTATTCATTCTGGAAAAGGGCGAACAGCGGTGACTGACAACACAGACTAGCCTGCGTTATTCTTTTGTACTACATATGTCACTGTGCATTCAATTATAACTTTATAGAGCTCGGATTTCCCGCTGAAAGTGTGACAACAACTGTAGAGTTTCCACATTTTTGCAACAATCCACATGCCTTTCATACACTATTGCACATTTTCGTAAGCACCTTACAAAATCTGTATATTTCCGTAAGACCTTACATTCTGCATTTTCCTTATGAAAGCTTCTGTACACTCCGTACACTTTCCTTATCCTTCCATATCTTCCATCATGAACTCGCCGTATGCTCCATAAGTTTCCTTATCTTTCCTTATCCTTCCATATACTCCATAAAAAGCCTTCCATATATGCCATACATTTTCCTTATCTTCCGTATACTCCATAAAAAGCGTTCCGTATACGCCATAAAATTTCCTTATCCTTCCTTATACTCCATAAGAAGCTTTCCGTAAATGCCATACAACTTCCGTATATTTCCATAAAACTCCATATTTTTTCCGTATGTAGCATAAGGAAATGTTACGGAGTCCATATATTTTCCGTAAGATTTCATACGGAACGTTTCAGTAGGGAAAAGAGGAGAAACCTGTTGTTGCTTGCGTTGCCGTATTATAGGCGTACGTAATGAATGGAAAGTCCCAGTTAGAGTAATCAGGCGTCACGTAAATAAAGAGCGTATCACCGAGAGTACGATAAAAGCATTCAGTAGCCGCATTGGTTTGAGGGTGTTAACGGCACATGTGCGATGTGCAATGGCACACTCAGCGAGCAATTGTTCAATGACCTCGGGCAAGAAGGCACGGCCACGGTCACTGAGGAGTGCTCGACGGCCTCCCTGATGCAGCACAAAACGACGCAGTAGAAAAGTGGCAACCTCCTGTAGCCAATTGAAGAACAGGGGTTCCAGCATAGCGCGTTAGGTGGTCGATAGCAACTATTATCCAGCTGTTGCCAGTCGGAGTCACTAGAAAGGGCTCATAGAGATCTATTCTGACCTAGTGTAAGGATCGCGAAGGGCATGGTAAAGGCTTCAGTTCACCGGCGGAGGCGTGCAGTGTAGATTTTTGGCGCTGAAATTCGGCGCAACAGCAGACGAAGGTATACATAGCACGCCAGTAGTAACGATGTCGAAGCCTTTCGTAGGTCTTGAAGACTCCTGCGCGGCCACATGGTAGGTCAGCGTGAAAAGAGAAACAGATCTGCGACCTCAGGGTTCGCGTAACGACGAGAAGTCACTTGCGTCCTTGTGGTGCATAGTTTCGTCGATAGAGAAGCGTGTCACGTATCGAGAAGTGTGGAACTTGGCGCCGGAGCGTTCGCGTTCAGAAGTGTCGAAGAGGTGATTGAGAAGAGACGCAGTGCACGGGTCGTTGCGTTGTTCGATGAAAATCGTGTCAAATTCAAAAGAAGACAATATGAGATCACAAGCAGGGTCAGCTGTGGCATTCTGAAAAAGGGGATAACGGGAAGAGCGTCAGCGTCAGCATGCTTCCGTTATGACCGATAAACCACGCGTATGTCATAATGTTGAATTTTCAACGCCCAGCGGGCGAGGCCGCCAGATGGGTCTTTTAACGTCGAAAGCTAGCACAGCGCATGGTGGTCGGTCGTGACACCAAAAGAACGGCCATATAGATATGGGCGAAACTTTCCTAGGGCCCACAAAATGGCCAAACACTCCTTTTCTGTGACGCTGTAGTTGCTCTCTGCCTTGGTGAGTGTGCGACTAGTGCATGCCAGGACGTATTCCGTGTGCTCCGGTTTACGCTGTGCGAGCACAGTACCCAGGCCTACACCACTGGCGTCCGTGTGGATTTCAGTAGGAGCTTCTGGATCGAAATGGCATAGAATGGTTGGCGTCGTGGGAAGCCATCGCAAGGTGGTGAAAGCCTCATCGCAGGCAGGGGACCACGATGAGAGATCTTTACAGGTTCCGAGGAGTTGCGTGAGAAGTGATATAAGAGACGCAAAGTTTCGGACGAATCCTCGGAAATATGAACACAAGCCAATAAAGCTCCGAAGCTCTTTGATGGTAGCAGGTTTAGGAAACGCCGTAACAGCGCGCAATTTCTCGAGATCCGGTAGGAGGCCTTCTTTGGAAACATTGTGTCAAAAAAATGTTCAGTTGACGCATTGAAAATCAACATTTTTTAAAGTTTGTTGCAAACCAGCGTTCGTCAAACAAGTAAGGACGTGCTGAAGGTGACGTAAGTGTGTGTCGAAGATGAGGGTGAAGACCACGATATCATCGGGGTAACACAAGCAGATCTTTCATTTTAGTCCACGCAGGATGTTGTCCATCATTCGTTCTAACGTTGCAGACGCGTTGCAAAGTCCGAAGGGCATGACGGCGAATTCTGATAAGCCGTATGGCATGACAAGAGCAGTTTTGGGGCAATCGGCCTCTGCCATGAACACCTGCCAGTAGCCTGACCACAAATATAACGAGAAAAAGAACTCGGCTCCTGTAAACAGTCCAAAGCATCGTCAATGCGCGGCAGTGGATACACATCCTTCAGCGTCACCTCGTTCAATCGCCGGAAGTCGACAAAGAAACGAATAGAACCTTTTTTTTGACGAGGACCACCGGAGGCGCCCATGGGCTCTGTGAAGGTCGAATAATGCCTCTGCAAAGCATGTCGTCTGTTCGGTCAGCCATGACGTTGCGTTCTGTAGCGGACACGCGATATGGTCGCTGTCACAGCGGTGAGTGGAACTCACCGTCGATGTGGTGTTCTACTGCTAAAGCACGGCTCAGAGATGTTTGTGCGACGTCGAAAGAAAAGTGGTAGCAATCAAGGATAGTGAGGAGCTGTGAGCGCTGCGAAGATGTCAAATCTTCAGCGCTGAATGGTTGAAATATGTTTGCCGACGTTGGGTCAGCCGAGAAGACGACAGTTAGTTTACAGACAGAGGTAGAAGATACCTCATCGGGGACAGATATAATTCTAGTAGAACTGGTCGTCTCGACAGCCAAGGCACTCGTGACCAATTAGGGATAAAGGCGATGACTCATGACTATAAATTGGCATTGTGGTTAAGCTTTCTACAAGGTCGAGAGCAGCAAAAGGCAGGAGGGGGGCTCTTCGGGCGACGAATATTAGAGATGGGGTGAAGGAGACCATGCCATCGGATATGGCACTGGATGAAATTTGTACGAACGCAAAAGAGCATGGAGGGATGTAGGTGTCGTCATTCACGACAAGTTTAACGGCAAACTGGGGGTCGACGGACGCTCAGTCATTCATTGAGCGAAATTCAACCTCGGTCCGAGCACAGTCTATTACAACGTAATGACGCGACAAAAAGTCCCATCTTAAGATAATAGTATGGGAGCACGATGAAAGAACGACGAGCTCTATCGTACACAGGACGTCCTGAATTGTTACGCGGGCTGTACGTAATGTGGTCGGTTGAACAGGTTGAGCACTGGCTGCGCGAAGCGATAATCCGGAGAAAGGCGTCGTAACCTCTGAAATTGAGTGACAAAATTCAGCATCGATAACAGAAACAGGTGCACGGGTATCTACAAGAGCGACAGTAGGGATATTTTCGACGAACACATCAATAACATTGGTAGGTAACGAATGAGGACTTCGGCAAACCGAAACTTGCGCAGTTCTTGCCTCAGGAACTTCGTAGTCTAGTTTTCCTCCTCGTTAGGCGTGGGCCGTCGACGCATAGGAGAAGGCGAGTGGCGGCGTGGATAGGGCAAGCGAAGACGTCCCAACCGAGGGCGGTGGTCGTCCTGGTAGCGGGCAGGCATTGGAGTGGAGGAACCATATCGCGCGTTGAAGTCAAGCGGGAAGAAAGGCTCACAGCGGTTTTCATTGGTGATATGCGTCCGGTGGCGGCAATATCTTGCGACGTGTCCGGGGTATCGACAAGCGTAACATATCCGGCGATTGTCGAGGGTGCTCCACGGGTTGGCGGTGTTAGTGCTGGTTCAGTGAACTGGAGCTGTGGGATAGCTCGAGCGAGGCTGTAACGGAGGCGCAGGCGCCTTGCGAGTCGGCATGGCTGCAGCCACGGCGTAGGTGAGTGGATCAGCCACAATATTATGCTCGCGGGCAGTTGGTAGAGCCTCGGCGACCTCTCCTTGAATGGCGCCACGGAGAGACGACGGTAAAGTTGTGGTAGGTTTTGGTGTGAAGCGCACCAATTAAAGCTGTTGTGCGAATTCTTCGCCAACAAATTCTTTTATTCCAGCTATCAGCAGCCCTTGGTCAAGACCATTGGTCACACTAGACAGTGATGCCAAATCGTGCGCTGTAAGACGTCTTGTCAGAGCTTGCTGCTTCCGCAATTCATCGTAGCTTTGGCACAGGCTAATTACGCTGTTAACCACGGTCGGGCTTTTCTCCAAGGTCATTTGAAGAGCACCGTCGTCAATCCCTTTGAGAATGTGCTTACAATTTTCAACTTCCGTCATTGCGGTGTTCACGCGTCTGCCCAAATAGGCGACGTCTTCTATGTAACTAGTGATGCTTTAAACCTTTTCTTGTGCGCGTGTACGTAAGCGCTGCTCGGCACGAAGTTTTCGAACGGCAGGTCGATCGAACACTGCTACAATCGACGTTTAGAATTGCGGCTACGTTCGGACGTCCCTCTCGTGTGAGTTCTAAGCCAAAGGCTGGCTACGTTAGTGAGGTAGAACGACACGCGTGTCAACTTGTCCGCGTCCGTCCTTCTGTTCTAAGTGCTCACCCGTTCGAAAGTCTTGTTTTGTTTTGTTTCCCTGGGATGATGGCTCATACCCACTCAGGGGGATTGGCCAAGAAAGTGTAGTGCAGTTTTTCTGTGATCATTTTTACTATGTGTAATGAATTGGTATTATAATAAGACTAATGTAAAAAACAACATAAAAAGAGCAAACGAAAAAAAGTCAAGTTGAGCAATTTTGAGATTCGACGTGTTATGATTACCACTCAGCTGCGTCTGCTTCACTCTGTTCTGGGCAGTAATAAATAATAATTTTTTTATTGAAGATAACAAAGGTATAAATTGCGTGTTAAATTGCTAGCTTATAATTCCGTTGTCAGGCCGCAACTCGAGTACGCAAGCGCAGCATGGGACCCATTCCTTAAAAAAGACATTCACAAATTAGAAATGGTACAAAGAAAGGCAGTCCGGTTCATCTTTAACAGCTATCATAGCCGAGCTTCTCCATCGCTTCTCATGGAAAACAACAATATAATGACCCTGGAACACAGGAGGCGGGTTGCGCGTCTAAGATTTCTGTTTTTGCTTAATTTCCAACAATTCAATATTAATCCAGGACTTTATATTCAGCCCCGCTTATCTCGTTCAACTCGAAGCACCCATGAGCACAATCTAACTCCAATTTTTGCACGCACTAATCTTTTTAAGCACTCCTTCTTTCCCCGCACAATCGATCACTGGAATAGATTGCCTGTTGATGTGTTTTCGGCGCGTGATGTGTCGGATTTTGAAAAGCGTGTACTTTCTGCAATATTTTAAACATTCACTGTGCCGCTATGTTTCTTTATGTACTGCTATCTTTTTTGTTTCTTTACACTTGTTGGAATGTTTTCAGAATTGTGTACCAATTTACCATGCGGATTGATGTTTTCTATGTAATTAATCCCTGCCCACCTGCTTGGTTTTCGGACTGCAGTATGTCCTGAATAAAAAAAATAAAAAATACGCTTGGTTGCCTGAATATAATCGCAAACTGCATTGAAAGCATCCCTGTGGCAATGTCTCAAAACTGAGACACCAAAGCTTAGCGCCGTTTCCGCCGTCAATCTAACGCCTATTTTCAGAAATGGCATATCTAGTAACCTTTTTCGAAGTATAGCGTAGCGGTAACAATACAAAAAATAATGATCTCGTGATTTCGTTTCTCCGCAGAATGCGCAGAGGGGTGATGTTGTCTGACCACCTCTGTGTAGATACAGGTTTAAGAGGAGGGGGACACGACATCGAAATTTAGTAATTAAGACTTCGAGCTTTCTGGACTGGCTCCAGTGGAGTTGCCATGGAAACATGGGGTGGTTATATTCTGTCCATGTAGTTAGTTTTTCTATCGCATCAGTGGAGATTGCTGATTTTCGATATCTTATTGCTGTGACATATTCAACATCTGGCAGTATGATAAAAACTGGCCCATCAAGTGCGGCTCATGCTGAGGAATTCGCCAATTCATTTAATCGTAATCCACAGTGTCCCGGAACCCATAGTAACCTCAAGAGTCTCAACTGCGGGGGTACTAATGTTTTGAATGTGCTTAGAATTCGAGAGTTCTCTGAAGCTGTGAGAGCTGCACAAACTGAAAGAGGATCCGTCATTATGACTGCGTTGTTTTGATTTGATGGAAGTTTTCGAAGAGCTAAAGTAATCACCACTAGCTCCGCTTCATAAACTGGAGTAAAATCAGGCAGTCTCACTGAAAAAAACCAGCCAAGCGAATCAGAGGTAATGCCTACACTTGCTTTTTGATTATTTACGGAAGCATCTGTGGCTATTATATTTTTAGTTTCTGCATGCTCCAAGTAATCTAATAATATGTTATTTAAAAATTTGAGATATTGTAACTTGGCGTTTTCGGGGAATATATCATCATACTCAATAATAACATGACAATTCGAGTCATTAGCCTCAATTACATTTCTAATGTTCCCATTTATACTTTGTGGATTCTTTTGTACAAACATTATCTGAGGTGTGTGAAACCGTGGCCAATGGGCAAGAAAGAAGGCGTCTGGGTTTGCGTTAAAAGCATGTTGAGATCTTTTTGCCGGTAAGCTATAAAATTGAAAAAATGCTTGTACGGTCAAAATTCAATATCTACAAAGTAGTGCAGGCAGGCGCGCTTCCTGGTACGGTACGTTGATAGCCACAAATCTAGGGAGTCCCAGACACATTCGCAGTGCTTCTCGCTCCAAGACTCTAGAGGTTTCGTTTAATGAGCAGGACCTCCCGAGAATAATATGCAGCCGAATTGCATAATGGGGTGCATATACATCTTGTACAACGTTGTGAAGGTGTGCCTCCGTAACCCATATTTCCGGTTACTTAGCTTGTGAAGTAAGCCTGAAACCCGCTGTGCTTTGGTAGTTATATACTCTTTGTGTGGACTCTAGTGAAGTTTGTCATTATAAATGATTCCCAAATATTTTATAGAGTCTACTTGCTGGATGGGTTCCTGTTTATATAGAAGTAAAATTGGAATCGGTTCTGCAAGCGGAAACGCCATGAGGGCACTTTTGTTGACAGTTATCAATAACGAAATCGACTGCAACCAAATTTCTAACATGTTAATATATCTTTGTAATTTAAGTCGTAGTGAGTAAATACCACAGTCAGCAGCAAAGAATGCGATGTCATCAGCATAAATGTAGACAGTAACTTCTTTATCTGTTCGAATTGTGCTCATTAAAGTAATTAATAATACTGGAGATAAGACTGCTCCTTGGGGAACTCCGCGCATTTGTTTAAATCTAGATGAGGAACATCCATCCTTGACGCAGTAGAATTCTCTTGATCTTCAGAATTCTGCCACCCACTCAATAAAATATTGTGGAAAATTCAGTTTCTTTAGCGTATTTAAAAATATGAAGTGCTCCCCACTGTCATACGCCTTAGCTATGTCAAGCGTTACTAAAACAGCGTATTGCCTTCTTTTTCGCGCAAGCTGTATTCGGCTCTCTAAATCAGCATGGGCACATCAAATAAAGAAACCACTACTAAAGCCGATTTGGTTCGGTTTTATTACTAAATTGTCTGCCATCCAGCTGCTTATTCGGCTATGTATAACCCTCTGTACTAGTTTGACCATGTTAGATGTAAGAGAGATTGGTGAGATATTATCGACTGTTAATCCTACACCCGGATTTTTTAGTATAGGGATCACCTTCGCTATCCTCCTATCCTGTGGCACCCATGAGTTTTTTAAGGAGTAGTTAATAACATTGGCGACGTCTCGAGGCGATAAATTGAACAGAATTTTAATCATGGGTACTCTGATTCCATCTGGGCCAGGAGACGCACAAGGTAAATGTTTAATCACGTTGCATACTTCAGTCTGTGTCACTTCGTCAAAGTCAAACTTTGTCGTAGACTTGTGCCAGTTGTTTGGTACTACTGAAGTAAATCTGCTTTCCAGACCTTTACCGATTGCCTCTAACGTAGTGGTCATTTCTTGCGCCGACAGATTATCACAAGCTGCATTAACTGGTGATGGCAAGATTTTCCGAGCTCTCATATATCGAAACAGTGCTTTCATATGTTTAGGCTTCGACAGGTATTCATAATGTCTTCTGTCATACTCTTGTTTAGCTCGAACTACCGTTTTCTTAAAGCCCGCAGCAATTAATGTATAATCGGCCCAGTTTGGGGGGGGGATGGATTATGTAGGAGCTGCTTTCAAGCTGCCTGACGTCGTCGGTGCTCTCTTGTACAATCGTCATTCCACCAACGGTTATATACCCTTTTTCTGGATTCAACAGTAAATTCGGCTCTTTTGTAGGATCTTTTAATGAGTGCATTTTTCTTCAGTGCTTTTGTATCAACGCTCTCTTCCGAGTGAAAAGCCAATGCTGACTTCAGATCATTCTTAAATTTAGTGTAATTTACAAATACTCCTACATTTCAACAAGATTGAATTAACGGGCAAAAAATTTCAAAACTTATCGGTAAGTGGTCACTGTTGGTTCCACTGTCCAGCGCTTTCCAAGAAGAAGTAGTAATGGCCGAACTCACAAAGCTTAAATCTAAGGCCGACCTGGAGTGATTACGAATAAATGTGGGGGTTCTGACGTTGAGGCACGTCAGGTCATTAGCCATTTCCCACTCCCACAAGCGTTTCCCACTCAGATCAGTTCTAAAACCCCAACTCGTGTGGTGGGAATTAAAGTCTACAACTAACATTTTGTATTTGCACCACGACTTTGTAGCTAGATCCAAACTTCGTGTGTCTTGAACTCCATCCGGAAAATACATATTGACTAAATTGAAAGAAGTGCAGTTGGGCAGTGTAATGTCTACTTTCAAAGTTTCGCATTCTGGTGACATATGTTTGTTGGAGCATTTGACTTTCATACTATTTCTATTATTAATAAAGAAAGCTAGACCCCTACCTCTCGATGGACGGTCTAGTCGAAAAGATCGGAAGTTATTTAAATGGAACAAATTATGTACAGATAGCTACGTCTCTTGCAATGCTATAATATCAGGAGCGAACTTAGAAGTCAAGTATACCAAATTTGTAGATGCAGAATGAATTGATGGGCAATTCCAATGGAGAATCTTAAGTGACCCTATGGTTTCGAAAGAGCTGCTTCCGCTATAGCTTTCTCTAGAATGCTTTCTTTCAAGAAATCTTTCTTTGTAAGGCTCTCCTTTTCCTTCAGATACTTTTTGTTCTTTGTTTGTTTCGGTGAGTTAGTTTTCCTTGACACAGGGGATCAAGATCGCTTCAGGGACCTAGGGTCCAAATCCATGTCATCGTAATGTATTGTATAGGCAGGTTTGTCCTCCCTTAGACTCTGTATATCTACTGCAGAGGGTGCTGCAGACGGAGAATACGATGGTGCGGTTTCGAATTCCTCATTTTGGCTGTGGACGTCTATTGCAGAGGCTCCTGCGGGCGTATAATACGATGGCGCAGTTTCAGATTCACCGTCAGCTATTGGTCGTGAACTCTCAACATGTTGGGATACTAGGCCTGACTCTCCCGTTGTACTCAATATGCGAGTCATCTGGTTAGCCAAAATTTGAGAAAGAGAATCGCAAAGGTTAGAAGTCAGTCATTCCACGGCTTTTTCTAGAGCCTTTTCTACGGCCTCTGCTATATTTAGGGAAATCTACCTATTATTTCCGAGAGATATCGTGCTGCAACACTGGCATACCTCTGAGTTCTAGCCTGTATTTCCGCTAGGGCTTCTCGTCGAGAACAGCGCCTACGCCCTATAATTTCAAGAATTTGCCTTTCTCGAGCCTGAGCTGAGCAATCAGGACTATCTGCACAGTGTTGTTCGTTGCAGAGACAACATTTCTCTTCTTTTGCTTTGCAGTAATTTGTTTCGTGGTTGTCACCAGACACTCGGCATCTGAGTTCTGACCTGCATCCTTTAATATTGTGACCGTATCGCCAGCACTTCGTACACTGGACTGGTCGCGGTGATAGCGGTCCCACTCTGTATATTAGTGGCCATGCCTTGATTTTGCTTGCGAGATTCACTCCAGCAAAGTTTCCAATTACCGACTCAGTCGGCATCTTCTGCCTCTATACCAGTCGTGCAAACCTATAGACGGAGATAGCACCAGTCACGGCAAGCATCTCTAATACCTCAGACAGGGTCAAGTTTACATCGACACTGCGAACAATACCTTTCACACATGCCAGATGTGGGGGAATAAAGGCGCTCACCGGATTGGTCGCGAAACTCGAGCACATCAGTAGGTCTTGGACACAGAGCTGATCAGATGAAAAACATAGAATACCACCTCTGCCGAACTTGCGGACCTCTGTGATGCTGTGAAAGTGAGACTCCGCAGCTCTAAGCTCCGGCTGGACCACTTTCAGATTCTTCATCCGAATGAAACCGTCATTGCTAGGGACGAGGGCCACAGGAACTGCGGGAAGGCCGTTGCCAAGAAACTGATCCACTAGTATTTCCTGTGGCGGAAGTGAAGCAGACCCGAGGCAAGCCCCTGGTCCAGGTGAAGAAAACGGCATCCACGTGCTCTTTCTAGCGCTAAAATTGCTTACTTAGCTGTAAAAGCACTATAGGAACACCTAATCAAGACAAATAAACCACAGCCACTACACAAACTTAGGCCAAAACCCCAGAGCAAGCACGACCAGCTACTTGCGTGTTCGAGCGTCGGACACGGCTGCAGAAAACCAGCCCCATGGAGCTTCTTCGTCTTCTTCAGCTATCAGCAGCCCTTTGTCATGACCATTGGTCACACTAGACAGTGATGCCAAATCGTTCGCTGTAAGACGTCTTGTCAGAGCTTGCTACTTCCGCAATTCATCGTAGCTTTGGCACAGGCGGCTAGTTTCGTCGTTCACCATGGTCGCGCTTTTCGCCAAGAGCATTTGAAGAGCACCGTCGTCAATCCCTTTGAGAATGTGCTTAGATTTTTCAACTTCCGTCATTGCGGTGGTCACACGTCTGCCCAAATAGGCGACGTCTTCTATGTAACTAGTAAAGCTTTCACCCTTTTCTTGTCCGCGTGTACGTAAGCGCTTCTCGGCACGAAGTTTTCGAACGGGATCGAACAGTGCTACAATCAATGTTTTGAATTGCGGCTACGTTTGGACGTCCCTCTCGTGGTTTCTAAGCCAGCGGCTGGCTACACCAGTGTGCTAGAACGACACGTGTGTCAACTTGTCCGCGTCCATTTATCTGTTCAAACCACTCACCCGTTCGAAAGTCAAGAGCCAATCTTCAACGTCGTTGTCATCTGTTCCGCTGAAGATTGGAGGCTCCCGCTGATGAACACTGCCAGGAATGGTGGCCAGAGGGGATGAAAGCGTCTGCTGATCAGCGTCCGGCATAGCAGAAGGTAGCCGTCGAGAACGAAGTTCCAGGATGGTAGCGAGAAGGTAGAGGGGATGATACCCAGCACGGCTCCACCAAATACAAAGGATGTTTATTGAGCGGAAAGGCTGTTGCTAGTAAGGCAATGCACCAGCGGCAGTTCACGAGCTCGAGCCTCTGCGGCGCACTCGATGCTGCTGCCTCTGTGCCGGAGTACTTCCTCTTCTTTACAGTATCCTGTTCTATCACCATTTCATTTCTTTTCACGAGAATCGTTACGGACGTTCTTTCGTCAGTGGTTGAAGAAAATTTGTAATTCGTCAAGTTAGCGACTCTTCTTGGTTACTGTAAGGTGATGACGTCTGGCACCTCCTTTCCGTTGAGGAACTGTTGTCAGTTACCCGCTTCCGGCGATGCCTATGACAGTTCCACTGCCTAATTTTATATTGATTACGTGGTGCTGTGTTTATGAATGGTCCCTTCACCTGCTACTTTGATTTCTTCGGTCGTAGTCGGCTGTTTGTAGGATATAGTAATAGTTTCAAGCGGACCTGCTTCTATAGACCTCAAATCTTATTGCGTGTTATCAACCACCGTTGGTCGATTTTCTATGCTATCTATTCTTTGTTTTATTTCTTCGAGCTGCAACTGCAATACTGCACAATGTTGTTGCATGACCTTAGTTAGTTCTTCGAGCATATTCTAGACTTTCTTTTCTAGCTTTTATGAGAGGTATTCATTTTATACTGGTTTATACAGGAGATATTTCCCCTGCTCATCGTTTTTGGTGCATCGCTCCTGGCTTCTGGGGAGATAAAATTCGACTAGACGATGCTATGGGGCTAGTTGACTCGGGCCGCTAATTTCGTGTCAAATGTGCGTTCTCTTTCTTCAGTTGTCCTATTTCGTCCCTCTGTTTTGTGTTCTCGCGGGTTTGTTGCTCTAGCATTTTCTAATTATAGCTTACCTCTTGAGGGCGGGCTCTTCTGCCACTGCCTTTGGTAGTTTGCCTTAAGCAAACTACCAAACGGGAGATACTCCCACAATAGCTTGCTCACCCAGTTCACCATTTCTCGGCTGCCCCGACCACCGCCAGGACTCTCATGGCACTGAAATGAGGTTACGTCGTAGTTCATGTATTGGGTTTGGCCCGTGACCTGGATCTGTGTTGACGTGTGGACCTTGATCTCGATGTGGATCTGGGTCCATGTTGGGTCCTTTCTCTTTCCCCTTCGGCGAGTCGCGGAAAGGAGGGATCTCTGCGCCGCCTTCCTGTGTCCTGGGTGGTGGTGCCATTCTCCTCCCTTAGAGTTTACGATGTGTGCTGTTCCCTCCAGATCTCTGTTGCATTAGTGTTCGACAAAGTCTTCATTTCTTGTCGTTTATCGGCTTGTCGTTGTTGTTTCTTCCACTATCTTTTCTTCCAAAGACACCAAGAGCAAGAGGTCTTAAGCCATTCTTTGCGTTTTTTGTCTTCTGTAAGATGACTTTTCCCACAAAGACGACACACATTGGGTCGCAATATTGGTTTTTAGTTGGATTGAGCAACCCACAATCGCGACCTTTCTTTCCATCCGGCTGTGAGCGAACATCTGCCTGATGTCCAATTCATACACAAATAGTGCATGTTTCATATTGCTTTTGTAGAGGAAGCACCTATATTCGTCTCGGCACGATGGTAGTATACTAAGTACGCCACAAAAGGCCCTACTAAAACAATGATCACTGAGTCCGTAAGTGCGATACGTCGTGCATGTAGAATCGTCGGGTTCCTCTGATTGACCAAACTTTGAAACACGAAGCATTTCTGTGCGAACTTCGGTGACTTTGAGCGTATCTATCTATTTATCTATCTATCTATCTATCTATCTATCTATGTATCTATCTATCTATCTATCTATGTAGCCGTCTACGACTTTTACCTCTCCTGGCATTTTCGATAACAGTATCAATACCAAACTTGGTATGACATAGTATGACTGTATGAAGAACATATTTAACTAGTCATAACATGAAAATGTGGACATGTATGTCATGAATGTCATGACTTACGTTTCATGGTCCTGCAGCTCCTTCGGTGGTCTTGTTCACGTGGCATGTTACAAAACTGCTGTGATATGACATGATCGCGTGCCGAACACAAGCAATCGACCCTCACATGAAAATCTTTACATGCGTGTCATGTAACAACATGAGTACATGCCGCGCTCATGATGCGCTGGTGGCCGTTTCGCTAGCGTCACATATACCAAATGTGGCATCACGTACGTAAATGGATGACTAGGGTATGTGACTGGTGCAAACATGACAAACATGAGAGGCGTGTCATGTAACAACATGACTACATGCTTCGTTAGTGATGTGCTCGCGGCTGTTTCGCTAGCTTTACGTGCACCAAACTCGGTATTACGTGACGCGAACGGACGATATAGACAATTGACACATATAAAAATGACAGTCATAAAATGCGTGCGTTGCGTGTAACAACATGACTACATGCGACAGTCATGATAGGCTCGCGGTGGTTTGGCTAGCTTCACATATCACAAATTTTGTATAACGTGACACCAATCGATGACGAATGTATCCGACTGATGCAAAAATGATAATCATGAGATGCGTGTCATGTGAGAACATGACTAAATACCACAGTCAAGGCGCCAATACAATTCGTCGTGACGCGTGCGCGTGCTCGCCGGCGTTCATTTCGTCGCGTCACACCGGCGTTGCCACGCCAGGCACCGGTCTTGCTACACTCGCTGGCGCGCGCCGCGCTGCGTTGCTTTAGCGCAGGAACGTCCAGCGTCCCTTCCTCACGAAAAGAGGGAGACGCAGTGCTGTCTGGGAGATGAATCGCCGTGAAATGCAGCACGCCGCATTTCACAGCGGCTGTCTTCGGGCCGCGCCGATGGACGCTGGTCGCGCCTGACGTCAGACTATACACTAGAACACAGCAAACTCAGTGCTTGCTACTATGTTGAAGAGCGCGTGGCGCCATCTCTTGTAAGCGTGGCAAAGCAACACTGTCTGCTGCCATGTGAGCAGGCGCTCTGCAAGTCAAACGCGAAACATCACAATCCGAGTGAAGCTGTAATCATGTTTCGCGCAGTTAATGTCAGGAATTTTATGTTGATTTCATGTGAAACGTCGAGGAGACCTTCCTCGACAGTCTGAAATGTTTGCAGCACATGCATTGCAGACTGCGGAAGCAACTTTATCAGGTACGTATTAACCGACTGAAAGAAACGCGAACACCGTTAACTGTGGCGTGCCTTCCCTTACGGAAACGCCATACATGGCCCATATATAAGTTATATCTGGCCATATATAAGCATATATGGCAGCATATGTGGCAACATATAAGCATATAAGGCAGCATATGTGGCCACATATAAGCATATATAGATGTATATCTGGCGGAGTCGGTTAATGTATGGGGTTATATACGGCCATATATGACGCGGTTGGCCCATATAAGGAGTCAAATCCGGCCAAATAAGGCATGGCTACACCATATATAAAATATCAAATGGATCCTTATATGTGGAAGTGCTCTCTTATTTGGGATGAACCACGTATATATTTAGCACCGTGATCACACTTTTATGCGAATTCTAACATATAACAATTTGTGCACAAAGCTGACCTGCTTATTTTTGATAACAATAGGAGTATTAAATATATATGTTGTTTCTGCCATGCAAAAAAACCAAAGTTTCAGGTCAGCTTTGTGTACGTGATAGTTGCAACTCAGTTGAATGCATATATGCATGCATTCGTGTAATTTAATTTGTACATTTTTCATGGCCTTTAGGTTTGAAACAATAAGTTGCAATTAATACGACGTAAATAATGTATACAAGAGCAGACATGTTTTACGAGGAAGGAATCGTGTCAAGTCACAAAACGTATTGAAGCTTCCGAACTTCGCTATTATTATAGATAAATCCTATATAGTATTATGTAAAGACAAAATGCATGCAAATTATATTGTTCACATTAATGCATTGCTTAAAGTGGCAGCAAGAAATAGTAATTTCAATGCACTTTTAGCTTCCACATCGGTGGACAAAATTTCTGATTATTTGAAAGTTTTGATGGCTATATGCTTCCTTCATATAACAAGATTTCTATTAATCCTGTTGACCCCTCATCTGCGATTGCTTTCAGCAGCCATTTTCAATAATTGCATGCGCAGTGCAATGTTTAAGGGAGTATTTTCAAAAACAGAAAGAACTTACGTGAATGCAACTTGCAGGCACTATTATGATTACATTCAAGATGGAAGTTGTACTGATTTATTGCAAAAATAGATCTTGCGTTTCCTTTGGCTACGTATAATGTTCCTGGCTGTGCACATAGTAAATTTATCGAAAATTTTATGATTGCACAAGTGAACAATTAAATTAGTGTAATGTTTGCAAGCGTCAAATAAATCTCACTTCAAAGACATGTACGTTAAGAAAGGTGCAACTGACTCACACGTGATACATATTTAATGGACCATGTAATGAAATGCTGAAGCTTTACAGCAACATTTAACGTAGGCTGCCGAATTCACAAAACTTCTATTTTGTGTCGGTGTGTCATTACTTGGTCGAGGTCACTAAAGCGCACGTGCCATCATCAGGGTTAGCCTAAACATTGCCTTGTAAATACAATTAGTATGACACTTTTTTGCGGGCTGGTGTGATACCTAAGCCAAACTCTACATTATGTAAACAGCCCCTTGCTGTGCAGGCGCGTAACGATTCAAACTGCTTTCGAACATATCCTTTCAACACCAACACGGTAGTGCACTTACTTATAAGATATGTATGCCGTTACATACCCACCAAACTGCGCAAGTGCACACTCGCGTATAGAGATTCATGGGCACCCGGACACTGGCATTTCATTCAATGTGGCTAGATATTTTCGGCCATGTCAGAATGATATGAGTGTATTATTATTATTATTATTATTATTATTATTATTAATATTATTATTATTGATGTTGTTGTTGTTGTTGTTGTTGTATTTCGCAAAACGTCCACCAGCAAATCCATATGCGGTCATATATACTGTGTCGTTATGTAAGTTTTATGAGATCAGTTATCTTGGTGTTCTTTTTGATAGCATGCTGAATTTTTTCTACTTGCATTAAATGTGCTGCCATGCGAGGCCTTCATTCTCTTCCTGTTGGCTCAACATCTCGCGAGAATCCGGTTCTCCTACAGCCTTCTACAAAGGGTACACCGTGATATGCCGTGCTCAACTTGAGTACATATGCATATCTGATTTGGAATGGCCTTGCTAAATCCAGCAGTAGCGCCACTGAGTGAGTCCAGAAAAATTTCATAAGCATTTACCGCCATCGTTTCACTAGAATCCTTTCAACGCTGCTGGAATATTATAATTGCCATCAGTTAATGGCCGGCAAAATCGCGCTGAGCTGTTATTTATTTACAAGCTAGTTCAGGGTGAGATATTCTGCCCTTCTCGGTTGTAATAATTTTCAAACTTTGCGTAAGTTATCGAGAGAGAATCGACCGTTGCATGTACCTACCAGCTTCTTTCAACACTCTATCCTTTACAGAATACCGAGTCTCTCTAACGTCAACTTTCTTGATTCGTTATGTTTTTCATAGTCTACAGTCATTTTTTTTTGTCAGTGAGGGCTGCCCTGTCCTAACGTAGATTTGCATATGCACAGATTCTTCCCTTTTCCGTCTTTCGGGAAGCCTTCGGCACGGTTGTGTATATTCCACATTATTTTTCAGTCCCATTCCATGAATATCTACTTTTTTGTTTATTGTTCCCATTGTGCATTGATTTTTTTCGACAGCTCGTTTTTGCTCTTTTCATTGATTTGCTTTTCTGTGGACAGTCTGTAATGTATTGTTTATTTTTGTTTTATTTTCGCGCGCGCCAGCACGAAAAATCCTGTGGTTGTTCTTGGATACGTTAAGAATGATTGATTGATTATTGGTTGATTGAATATTATTATCATTATACATCCTTGCGAGATAAGATGAAAGTATGGCTGAAACACGTCTTCGTAGCCAGCGTACACGAAGCAGTGATTTCAGCTCCACGGAATGCCTGTCTCAAAGGTCCTCCACGTGCAGCTTTCTCGGCTCGCGGGAGTAAGTTGAAATCCATTGTCCGAAAAAACTCGCCTGACTGCATTGGTTGCAAGGGGTGCGCACAGTAAAAAAATACAAAAAAGGGCACCTATCGGATGGGTGGACAATTCGGAGAAATTTGTTCGAAGGAGCGCACGTGGGCACCGTCAAGCCCTGCAGTGGCTTACACCAGTCTGTCGACACAGCAGGAAAGAGAGTGCCGCGGCCCATTTCAAGTAACGACGAAGAAAATAGTTTGCACAAACATTCAGTCGTATGGTAATAACATTGCGTCAATAATTGTTAAAAAATGAAACGTCGTTCGCCAATAAGCTTTGGAAAATTTAGTTCTGGTGAAAAGTGCGTAAACCATTGATCTCAAGGAGTAATGTAATGTTCATTGTGATGTTCATTGTGAAGCCTGCATGCACTGTATCCATCCGCGCCATTGTTGCTTTTTTGCTCGCCGGAGTTCTGGGTGCCGTGCTGATCGAGTTTGTTAATTTTGATTCCTTTTGCTCTTACTTCGTGTTCAACTACTGCTCCAATTTACACAAGATAATCGCGCAGCTTTCAGGAATCTACTTCGCTGTACGTGGCGAAATTGTGGACGGACGTGGAAGTGTTTTTGTGTGCGTGTGTGTCTGAACGCTGCTGGATTGGCGATCCCCAAATTTTTGTGCTAGAAAAAAATGTATACCTATGCTTGCGGGCAAGCGTTCTTTCAAAACTTCTTCCTAAAGCAGTACGAATGGACGTGGTGGCTTTAAGGTGTGAATAGGTTATCAGAAATAACAGGCTCCTTGAAAGACAAGTCTCGGTTAAATGTTAAGGTAAGTTCATCATTTTCATTACCTTCGCACGTTGTTCATAAATATTATGATAACTCGGAAACATACCACATTGCATGCTTGCTGAGTAAATAACTTCATGCTAATCGTGGTTACGTCATTAGGCTGTTTTGTTTAAGCGATACGACAACACTTTCTTTTTTTTCGCTTGATCCAGACAGTGCTGTATTTAATCAAAAAATCTACGCCAGGAAATCATTGGTTTCGTGTCATTGTACTTTTCATAAATATATTGATGTAAATATACTTGTGTTTTTTTTTCTCATTTTAACGCTTGAGGAACCAAAGATAAATTACAACTTGCGCAATTACAAATAAAAAAGAGTTGCATATCTCCAACTCCAAGGGTGTCATGAGATTTATGAGCCCACGTTTGAATTTGTCTTGCGTTGGAATTTATCTTTCTTCGTCTACGTTCCATTTGTTTTTATATTTACGTGTGTTTTGATAAGGACACGCAGTTAAAATTTTGTTGCTAGCTTGATTCTTCAAAACAGGGTGCTATGTCACGGATCCAAATGGAAAAATTTAAGAATAGCCCGTAATTTCGTTTCCGCCATCTACAATCAGGGTGATATAAGTGTAAATTTGACTGGAATGCGTACATCACAGGCGATATTATCGTTACTGATGTCGCAACATCACGTGGTTATCTTGAGGAACTGCGCATACCCGCATACATAGTAACACAAAATAATGTGATGTCACGTTTTAATCCGTGAGCACTGTAGATACTTTTTACGCAAGCCGACAAATAAACTGGTATGATGCATTAGGGCATGCTACTGTGTGAAAAAACTGGGGGACCGTTAAGCTCCGTTTTTCACAGTTGAACGTTATAGCAGTATCGATCCTGTTTCTTGCGCGTAATTCAATCACTTAGTGTGTACTCTTTATTGCATGATGCTACTTGAACAAATTTAATTGTGGAATAGTACTGTGTGATTGAGAAGGTTGCAAGTGTCTCAATGAAGGTTTGGCACATGGCTGCATTTTGTGTAAAAAAGGGGTAACATAGTATATAGAACAAGAAATATTTTGTAATTACTGAGTTGCGCGAAAAAATTGAAATACAAAAGGAAGACACCTAGACGCAGCACACACTGACAACTGAAACATTGTTGGAGAAAACAGACATACGTATATATGCGGTTACGAGAACCTGTGCGGTGAAATAAAAGGATTAGATGAGCAGACAGATTGTATAAATGATACGCTTCCAGGAAAGCTACCTCAGTAGCAAGCAACATAAGTGAGAGTTACTTGACACATGAATCCCCAGCTTTGTTCATGAAATATGCCTCTCCGATTTCCCGCGCTATACCGTGTCACTGAATCTAGCTTTAACTACCGTATTCCAAACAAGGGCGCGCCGCCACACTCTCTACAATATGATGATTGGTTAGAGAGTTGTTGATAATTTCTTTAGAGAAGCTTTGTGATCTACAATTATATAAATAAATTCTAAATCATACTTCCCACACGACAGCGCAGTGCCGTCCACCACACGATGTCCATACTGTAAAAGAAAATGATCAGATGTCTGCTCATCTAATCAGTTTTTTCCACCTCACGTGTTGTCGTAACCGCATATATATGTCTGTTTTCTCCAATGAAGTTTCAGTTGTTAGTGTGCGCTATGTCCAGGTGTCTTCCTTTCGCACTTCAAATTTCTTCGCGCAACTAAGTTAAGATGAAGTACCAACTCGCCCAGCAGAATGTGCTTCTCAATATAATGCGTGTAAAATGTTTTAGAACATAATGCACCCACTACGCAGTCGTGAGAGAATACGTGCAGTAACCAGTGGGCCTTCTGTAATGGTTGGCTGTCTTTAGACCGCGAAGTCACGTTCGTAATAACGTGTTGTGATGCTTGATGACAATGCACGCTTGTATCATGCAATATAGCTGCGATAATAAATGTTGTGTTGTGAAACCTGTATGCAGGATACATGTATTGTAAAGCATGACAGTTATTTTCCTTGCATTTACAACAAGAAGAAGTTATTCATGCTTTATTTCCAAGCAGATGCATAGCTGTGTGGTAGAGCACTTGCATGCCATGCGAATTGCCTGCATGATTTTGATCATCACTCAAACCCGAAAATTTATAATATTTGTTTTATTTGCAATCTCTCAATTTTCGATCATTGACAAGACGATTTTTCATGGAGAGCCACCAATGCCTACGCCGGAATTTCTGCAGAAAGAGCTCTTTACCACTGTTACGTTAATGATGCATTATTGGCAAAATGGAAAGCGGATTACGTTTACAAAGTACATTTTTAGTGTCCCGTTGGCAAGAAATATTGTTAAATGCCTCCGTTCCCATGCGCACAGAGACCTATAGACACCAGTTTTAGCAGTCGTTCTATAGGTCATTAGTCACAATACTTGTAAATAACAAGCTTGCATACCAATCAATTTCGACCGAACTCCTTAAAAGTTGATTATCAACTCAGTTAAGTTATTCAATGCACACGCAGTTCATACGGTCAATAGCAAGCCAATATTTCGTTTTGACTGACATATGGACGCTCCATTGACACACGAGAAAAGTTTTAAATATCACACACTGTGAAAAATATCTTCACGAAACTCAAATTTGGTTCTTTTATGCTATTTATTTTTGTCATGTCGGAATCGATAAAGCGGAATATTTACTTGCACAGTACTATGTCTCAGACCGTGTTGACCATTGGTTCAAGAAAAGAATAATCGCATGCAAGACTGACGTGTTTCAAAATGATTTTTTACCAAAAAAAATTACAAGATGGAACCAGCTGCCTTCTACCATTGCCTCTACCCTCCCAAATATTTCTTTTATTTTATGTTAGAATTGTTCCGACTTATATGTTAGAACATGTTCCTATTTATATATGAATTTCTCTCGCAGATTGTGATTCAGGTGACTTTGATTATTTGTTTGGCTGACTTTGTATTTTTTGTATTCTACTTTTCATAAATGCTCCCCCAATGTAATGCCAATTGGTGCTATGGGTAATGAAATAAATAGATAAATAAAAAAGTGTGGATAAGTAAGCAATATATTTAAGCACAAAGAATGTATCTCTTCAGGAAAAGTGGACTAACGGTGACACGTGGCCACCACAAACTTTAAATATGATGCCAAGTTACATTCTAGCAAATAGTTGTTGAGAATAACTTGAGATATAATGAGGATAACCTAATTGAACAAGAATGTTCAGGGGGTATGTACTGCCTTTGTTTTGGAGATGATAGTGACTGCATGCAGACATTTCAACAAACAGGTATATTCCTAGCTGAAGAATGATTTGAGCAGCTATATTTTTTGCCGGTGACACAGGCTGAACTAATATAGATGAATCATTTGAATGGCTTTATATAAAGGTATCCATATAAGGCCATATATGAAAGCATCCATATAAGACCTTATATGGATGCTTCTATATAAAGCCATATATGGCCATATACAGCAACACCCATATATGAGGATATAAGGCCCATACATGGCTATATCAGGATTTGAACATATCAGGTTATATACGGCCCATATATGGGGATTTCATGTATGGGCCAGATATGCCCAATTCCTGATGTAGCCATATATGGGGATTTTTATATAAGTCCATACATAGGATTTTTGTAAGGGTTGGCTGTGACAAGGCAGAATTGGTGCTGTAAGCCGGTGTCATCGTGGCTCTAGAATATGGTTCCAACTTACGCTTATGCACCACAAGTGCATCAATTGCCAGTCCTGCCGAGCACTCGGAACACACACGTGGTGCAAAAGTGCCATCCAGAACAAGATTTTAAAATGCTACGGGGACGCCGGCCGAAAGCACACGTAGATTCACCTGGTGACACTCAAAGCATGACGCAGTTCCGCCGAGTCGAAAGCCAAGCATCCCGCGCCACTCACGTCTTTTTTCATTGCGATAGTAGGCCGTTCAGGCTGGTGCACACCGGGAACTAGCAGCGGTTGTGCGACCATTTGCGTCTGGTCGCAAATAGTCGTGGACAGTCGCGAACGGTCTCAACGTGAGTGCTTTGGCTATTCGCTGCCTGACGGATTTTTCAGTCGCGCGACTGCAGTCGCAAAGCTGCGGGAACGATCACTGATGCTCATTTTTTGTTTTGTTTTTTGTTTTTTCGTTGCTCTTACGAGAACGGATAAAAACAAGAAATGCGGCGTGCTCGATTTGCTCCGCTCACTCAGCTGGCGGCGACCAGCTGATTGGCGCCGATCTCGAGAGTTTCCGCTGATAACTAGATCCGGACGTGACTCTCTGGTATCGCGACTTTCGGTCACTCGCATGTAGCCTCTGCCGGTGTGACCATCAGTTGTTTTTTGGTCGCCAATCGCAAATGGTCGCGTGACTGCTGCTAGTCGCCGGTGTGCACCAGCCTTTAACAGTTGTACTAAACATGCGAGGCGCATGCATTCACGCGTGAGTCGTAATAATTATATCCATTTTTGACATGCGGCCTACGAAAGAGTACGGTGAGAGTTTTGTGCCGCATACTACACGCATGCCGCAGGCAAATCGCGGCTGTAAAGTTGCACAGCTAGAGTCGCGCTTGAATAAACGCAATAAGTATACTTACTCGTACACTTCGCTGGGATCACAGTTTTTCTTGCTGATTGCGATAAAATCTCATAGCGCAGCCAAGCTGAGCGTTTTCGTTGTGGACGGAAATCTGTGTAATCGCATAACACCTCCCCTGCACTATTCTCGCGATGCGCTGTGAACTTCACAGGCAGTGTTAAGCGATTTCTTCTACTAGCGGTGGTGGTTGTCGCATGATATGACAGCGCAATAATACCCAGATGATATTTTATAAGCGGAAGCAGTGTGAGCAGGTGCCTTTTCGCCTTTTAAACTCCCAGAGCCACTGGATGTCATGCTAGCGAGGCGTGCCTTAGCAGTTGCAAACAAATTATAGCGTCTCTGGGAGTGAGGGTATACCGCCAAAGGCACCTATGTGCGAGATAAGCGTGCTCTCGTCTATAGAGTGCTCGCGTTTTACTAACGTAGCATCGCTGTGCCTAGCTTGCGCGTCAACGCTACATTGGAGTATATTGGGCCCTTCATGATGCGATCGCGGCCATTTTGCTAATCCAAGTTTGGGGTTGCCTGACGTCAATGGATGACGAAATATATGACTTGTGCGAACATGATAATCCTGACATGCGTGTCATGTAAAAACAAGACAACATACCACGTTCATAGCAAGCTTGCGACCGTTTCGCTAGCTCTACTTATACTAAATTTGCTATCACGTGATGTGAATTGATGAGGAAGGTAAAAAGACACATTAAAACATGATAATCTTGACACGGAAGTCAAGTATGGCATTATATACCTTCACCTCGTAACGTTTTGCTCATTTTGAAGTGAGATATCAGCCTTTCTCATTCGTGCTTCGCTAATCATCGATTCCCACTGTACGTGGGATCTGCCAATTTTTTATCACACTCAAAGCGCCGTTATGGACGCACCGCAATGCATTCGCATTTGCGATTCCCTTCGGAGAGGTGGGGCATCTTTTTGTGTGTCCCACTCGTAGAATAAGTGACGAAATCAGCATCAATAATGTTCCTGGTAAATCAAAGAAAAACTAAACATTTTTTCCCAAGTAGAATGCCCCACAGTGCCCGCGCTTAGCGTGTGGTATCGCGCTGCTTAAATGGACGATGGAAGGGTCGATTCTCAGCCACAGCAGCAACAACCGCATTTGGACGGGGGTGAACAGCAAGACCATGAAAGAGCTTAGATAGCCCTGCTGCGGTTGTAGTGGCCATGGTACTTGGCTGCTGACCCGCATTTCGCGGGATCATATTGTTACGAGGAAGATTTATTCACCGAGAGCTGGTCTTGCTAACGGCTTAAATAGCGCACATTCATGCAGGCCAATGGGAGAAGCTCGAGAGTCCAACCCACTACAACCACGTTGTCGTCTTCTTCATTTGGGTGCCAATTCAGCTGTGTCGGGGCGACAGTTCCATACACGTATCATCACCCCGGCCCGTAAGGCACCATCTCGGTGCCTGTTAAATGAGCGAGTCGGCGTTGTAGGGCTTGAGGCGAGAAACGTGGACTACTTCCGTTCTGGGTGCAGCAGCTGATGAGTTTGTGGTAGCGGCAATCTCGTAGGTCACAGGTGTGACCTGACGAATGACTCGGTAGGGTCCAGCATATCGCGATAGTAGTTTCTCGCAGAGGCCAACACGTCGAGATGGGAGCCACAAGAGAACAAAAGATCCCGCAGAAAAAACGGCATCTCTATGTCGACGGTCATAAAGAGACTTCTGTGCTGTCTGCGACGACGATAACCGAGCACGCGCTACCGCGCGTGCTGTGAGAGCACGGGTGATCGCATCTTGAGCGTACGAAGTGGAGGATGGGTGGTCTGATAAAAGCAGTGTGTCGAAGGGCAGTAAGAGATGACGTCCGAAGTGTAGATAAAAAGGGGAGTAGCCCGCTGTTTCATGACGCGACGAGTTATAGGCGAAGGTTACGAACGGAAGAGCTATGTCCCAATCAGTGTGGTCGGTAGATACGTACATGGAAAGCATGTCCGTCAATATGCGGTTTAGGCGCTCCGTAAGGCCGTTAGTCTGAGGGTGGTAAGATGTGGTGAAGTTGTGACGGGTAGCACAAGATCGGAGTAGATCATCAACCACACGAGATAGAAAGTAGCGACCACGGTCTGTGAGCAGGTGAGTCGGAGCGCCATGCTGGAGAATAATGTCGTACAGCAGGAAGTCGGCAACGTTGGTTGCGCAGCTGGGTGGTAGCGCTAGAGTGATTGCATACCGAGTGGCATAATCTGTGGCCACTGTAATCCATTTATTTCCAGTTGTAGAAGTAGGAAAGGGACCTAGCAAGTCCAACCCCACTCGATCAAACGGCTCGGCTGGAACTTCAATAGGTTGAAGAAGACCAGCAGGGGGAGTCGTAGGCTTCTTTCGGCGCTGGCAGAGGTCGCAAGATGCGACTTAACGGTGAACAGAGCGGTACAGACCCTTCCAGAATACTCGTCGTCGAATGCGGTCGTAAGTTCTGGAGACTCCTAGATGTCCAGAAGTTGGAGCGTCGTGGAATTGTCGCAGAACATCCTTTCGCAGGTGATGCGGTACGACGAGTAAAAGTTCCGCACCGTCAGGGCGTAAGTTGCGGCGGTACAAAACGTTGTCTTGAAGCAGGTATCTGCTAAGAGAAGGGTCAGCATAGCGCGATTGAAGGCGGTCAATGATGGTGAGCAGCGATGGATCTCGGCGCTGTTCGTCAGCCACGTTGAAAAAGTCAGTGATGGCTAAAACGCAGGCATCGGATTCCAAATCAGTGGAACTAGGTGGATCAACGGGGTGCCGGGATAAGCAGTCAGCATCGCTGTGCAGCTTTCCAGATTTGTAAACAACCGAGAACGTGTACTCTTGTAATCGAAGTGCCCATCGGCCGAGTCTTCCTGTAGGGTCCTTAAGCGTCGACAGCCAGCAAAGCGCATGATGGTCCGTGATGACTGCGAACGGACGTCCGTATAAGTACGGACGGAATTTCGCAATAGCCCAAACGAGGGCTAAGCATTCCCGCTCAGTGATAGAATAATTTTGTTCCGCTTGCGACAAAAGGCGGCTAGCGTAGGCTATCACACGGTTGGTGCCAATCTGTATCTGAGCGAGTATAGCGCCAATGCCATGGCCGCTTGCATCGGTGCGAAGCTCTGTTCGAGCCGTTGGATCAAAATGAGCCAACACAGGTTGTGATGTGAGGGCGGTAATTAGCGACGCGAAGGAATGTTCTTGGTCCCTTCCCCAAGAAAAGGCCACATTCTTTTTGAGGAGATCAGTGAGGGGCCAAGCAATATCCGCGAAGTTGAAGACAAAGCGGCGGAAGTATGAGCAGAGTCCAATAAAACTGCGAACTTCTTGTGTGGAACGCGGAACTGGGAATTCTCGGACTGCATGGACTTTGTCAGGGTCGGGTTGAACACCAGTGTCGTCAACAAGGTGGCCGAGTAGTTTAATCTGCCGACGTCCAAATGAGCATTTCGACGAATTCAGTTGGAGACCAACGCAACGAAAAACTTCAAGAATTGCCGAGAGATGAGACAGGTGGCTTTCGAAGGAGGGCGAGAAAACTATTACATCATCCAGATAGCAAAGGCAGGTCGACCACTTGAAACCGCGAAGAAGAGAGTCCATCATACGTTCAAAAGTAGCCGGGGCATCGCACAACCCAAAAGGCATGACCTTGAAATGGTAAAGGCCGTCGGGTGTGATGAATGCTGTCTTCTCGTGGTCGCGGTCGTCGACCGAAATTTGCCAGTATCCGGATCGAAGGAAAAGGGTCGAGAAATAGTTGGCGCCGTGGAGGCAGTCGAGCGCATCATCAATTCGGCGTAAAGGATAAACGTCCTTCTTGGTGATCCGATTCAGGTGGCGATAGTCGACGCAAAAGCACCAGCTGTTGTCCTTCTTTTTAACTAAGACCACGGGGGAGGCCCAAGGACTCGATGAAGGCTCAATGACGTCTTTACTCAGCATTTTCTCGACCTCCGTCTGTATAACTTGGCGCTCAGCATGTGACACGCAATAAGGGCGTTTGTGGAGTGGACTGGCGTCGCCGGTGTCGATGCTGTGGGTTACGGCACTTGTGCGGCCCAGTGGACGGTCGTCGACGTCAAAGATATCCAGGTAAGAAAACAGAACACCCCGGAGCGCCGCAACTTGGGAAGGTAAGAGGTCGCTGGATATCATTTTGTCGAGGAACGCCTTCTTTTGCGACGTGATGACAGGTTTCGCCATGGTCTTAGTGTCAGGTGTAAGAGAACAACTCGAACATTCATCAAGGCTGAAAAGATCGGCTAAAGTGATGCCTTGGGGAAGAACTTGGGTCGACGTAGAGAAGTTCAGAACTGGAAGTAGCACCGTGTTGTTAGCAACAACCACTATAGTATGTGGTAGTGCGATGTGGTGCGTGAGGGTCAAATCAATGAGTGGAGCTACCAGATAGTCTCCATCAGGAACGGACGGGAAGGGCGACAGAGGAACGTACGTAGCAGCCCGGGGCGGTAGCCGTAGAGACTCCACGGATCGTAGCCGAGTGCGACTTGGGGGAGTGAAATCGGAGCACAAAGGCAATTTGAGCCGTAAGATACCGGTAGAACAATCGATGAGGGCGGAGTGGGTGGTTAAGAAGTCAATTCCAAGGATGACGTCGTGTGGGCAAGCATCGAGGACTGCGAAGAGAACGGAAGTGTGGTGGCCAGCAACAGTAACGCGGGCAGTGCACATACCAAGTACCGATGTTCGACTTCCATTGGCAACTCGAACAGTAGAGAACATAGCTGGTGTGAGAACTTTTTTCAGGCGAGATCGAAGTGTAGAACTCATAACAGATACTTGAGCACCAGTGTCAATTAGAGCAGTAACGGCGTGGCCATCAACGAACACCCGAAGTAAATTGCGTCTTGAATTTGTAGCCGGTTGAGGGTTTTCGTTCCGAGTCGTCAACGCAGCGCCACCTCCAGGAGCTGCACTTGTCAGTTTCCCGGGGAATGGCCAGAATAAGCCGGTGACAGAGAGCGGCGGCGTTGAGGGGAGCGTGACGACCGACCCTGAGGTGACGGCGAGCGGCTAGACCAGTTCCTTTGGGCGACGACGTCAGCGTAGGACGGTTAGGAGCGTGGAGATGAACTGCGAGCTGAAGGGTCCTAAATATGGTCATTCGGGAAACCGGGTTGCGAATAGTGTCCATAGTCCTGATGGCGGTCGACATTACGAAAGCTTGGCCGGAAATACCACCTGTTGCGGCAATGGCGGGAGATGTGCCCAACTCGAGAGCAAGAAAAGCAGATGGGTCGATCATCGTGCGTGCGCCACTCAGATGGATTTTGGTAGCGTGGTGGAAACCGAGGAGTCGAAGCTGCCGCAGCTACAAGTGGAGCAGATTGGTGGTCAGCGTTGTGGACAGGAGTGCTCATGGGCTGCGGCATAAGTCTGGCAGGCTGGGGAACCTGGACGCCCAGGTTAGCAAACTCCTGGCGTACGACGGCTTGAATAAGCGAGACTGTTGCCCAGTTGTCTTGCGCAGGGGGCTGATAGGAAGCGGGTGCCATGGCTTCAAGCTCCTGGCGAACAATCCTTGCGATATCGGCAGGAGGCGCAAGTGAACGAGGCGCTGCAGAATCCTCGCAAGGCGAAGTCGCAGCAGTGTTTGGCAGTCTCGCAATGTGGTGGGTGATTCGCCTGCTTTTAGCTTGTTCAAATCGTCGGCATTCAGATATGATGGAGTCGACAGTGGTGCAGTTCTTGCACATTAGTATGTTGAAAGCATCATCAGCAATGCCTTTCAACACGTTGCTGATCTTGTACGCCTCAGACATGTTTTTGTCAGTCTTCCGGCACAGTGCCAGTACGTCTTGGATGTACGTGACGTACGACTCCGTCGATGATTGAACACGCGACACGAGTTCCTGCCTGGCTGCCATCTGACGAGCAACGGACCGACCGAACAAATCGCGAAGCTTTTGCTTGCATGTGTCCCAGCTGGTTAATTCTTCTTCATGCGTCTCATACCAGGCGCGTGCCGTACCCCGTAGGTAGAATAGAATATTTGCCAGCATAAGCGTGTCGTCCCACCTGTAGTGCTTGCTGGCGCGCTCGAATAATGCGAGCTATTCTTCGACGTCCGTGTTGTCCGTCCCGGAAAACGTGCCAGGGTCGAGAAGATGGGGGGGAATCACAGGTGATGGAGCCGGCGCGGATGGCGAGGCCTGAGTGCCAGTTTCAGGCATCGCGGCTGGACAAAGCTGACGTCCACTGCGGAGTTCCAGAGCCGGGTTGTGTGAAGACCCAGCACCTTCCACCAAAAAATGTTACGGGGAAGATTTATTCACCGAGAGCTGGTCTTGCTAACGGCTTAAAGAGCGCACAGTGATGCAGGCCAACGGGAGAAGCTCGAGAGTCCAACCCACTACAACCACGTTGTCGTCTTCTTCATTTGGGTGCCAATTCAGCTGTGTCGGGGCGACAGTTCCATACACGTATCAGTATCCTGGCTCCAGCGGCTGCGTTTTCGATGAAGGCGAAAATGTTGTAGGCCTGTGGGCTCAGATTTGGGTGCACGGTAAAGAACCCCAGGTGGTCAAAATTTCCGTAGTCCTTCCTCTACGGCGCCTTTCATAGCTGTATGGTTGGTTCGTGACGTTAAACCCCACAAAAGAAGAAAAGATGAAAGACAAGCACTCAGATACAACAGCAAGTGCATCAACAATAAACGATTCGGAATGCGTAGAAGAGCTTTGTTGATGACATTTTGCATGTATGTCCGCCCAATATTAGAGTGTGGATGTGTGCTGTTCTATGGGGGACCCACTTTTAAATTTCTTGGCTGTTCATTCTATAGAGCGTGAGGAATTGCGTTTATGTTTAGGCATCCTTAAGTTTGTTGATAAAAATGTTTCTTTTTATTATGAAGCATATCTGCCTTCTCTACAAACCAGGTTTCGCATATTGACTGTTCGAACATTTGTAAACATCTATATCTCCCCACAGAGACGCTCCTAATATGTATTTATAAGCAAGCCATCCATACTCCTTGATTGCGAGTGGTCTCGACTACATCGACCTCAAATGGTTTATGTGCAAAAACTTTTAGAGCCATTAGAGCTAAAAATCTGTGATGTGAGTTTGAGCAGAGTTTGAATAGAGTTTCATTATATATTTGCAATAAATGCTAAACTTTTACCAATCAAATATTTGTATGGGTTCCTTGAAGACTGCCTCAATAACCTACAGATAAGTTCAGTTATAGCAACAGATGCGTCCGTTCATGCGGAGAAAGCAAAAGTGGGCATTAAATTAACAGCGTTGGATCAGGCTTGTTCACGGCGACAACCCAATTTTACAGCGGTACTACAGGAAAAATTCATGGCAGTGATTCTGGACATACGCAAGCTCCCAACATATATCTCTTTGTTTGTTATACTGACCGATTCTTTGTTCATTTGCAGTGCTCTGACAGTGCCAGAGACATCACCTTGCTTATTAGAATTTTATACATATATACCCAATCAGGTTCGTGTTGTCCGTTTGGTTCGGGTACCAGGTCACACTGGACTAACACTGAATGAATCAATGAAGCAGCGGACACACTGGCGGCAGAATAAATTCAGGGCCCCGTCCTTAATATTCTAAGACCCTCCTGCCTATATACAATCCCGCGATTCCGAAATGACTGTATACGGCAGGAACGCACCAACTGTTCTGTCCCAAATGGTTTAGATTTTCAGCACCTTAAGATCAGTGGTACAGTTCTTGGTGTGCAACAAGGCCTGTGAAGTGACAATTGCTGAATTGCGATGCAGGATTTTAACTGTAAAATTTTATATACACAGACCTGGTTTTTTTCCTTCCTTCCATTGTCACTATTGTACACAAACAAAAACTGTAGAGCATTTTTTCACGGAAGGAAGCTGGTATCTAAATTCAAGCCAAGAATTTTTAACGCCAGCTTTTTGAAAACACGGGATTGAGCTGTCTGATACAATATTACTTTCTCTAGTTGCATTAGCACTAGTTAATTGCAACAGTAACATATATGAGTAATATATAACTATATAACAGTATTAAAACGGTTTCCATGCTAATCCAACAACTACATACTCATTACTCTTTTTCGTCATCACTCTAGTTCATAAATTTTACTGTTTTTGTAATTTTAGAATTATTTTTATTTATTTGTTTGTTTTTCTATAGTAATTCACAATCATCTGTTAGTACAACTAAGCTTTTCGTTTATCTAAAAATGTTTGAGGCCTTCCCCACCTCCCCCACCCTTATTTTTCCCCAAAATCTCACTGCCACGCAATTCATGGCCGATGCCCCATGGTGGGTTGAGCCATTCTTCTTGGGTCCAACCAACCAACCAGTGATGCGAGGTGGCCGCAATTACTCTACAGCGTGTCTTGCAATCATGTCATACTTTTTGAAACGAATATGACAGCGTATTTGGATCTCAGGTCGCGTTGTTCACGGGAGAGAAAAGATGCGATTGTTTTACTGCATTTTTATTGTGGTATTTGTATCGGATGCATCCTAGTGAAGACTGGCAGCGTTTTTTCCTGTGTACGATGCCCCATGCGCGTGCTTATTATTGACCATCGAAAAATACTTCGGCTGCGTTCGCCCAAGTATACCGCTGCAGCTAATGCAGCAAATTTTTTGGCGTGTAGTTTCTTATTCGTCAAGTCATTTATCGTGTTCTTTTTTCAATAATTTTAGTACTCAATTTTATTACAAAAACAAATTTAGGTTTATTGCAGGAACTGCTACTGCTGTCAGATAGTGTCTTCCTGCAACATTGTATAAAAACTGTGCTGTCATGCTCGTAAGTACCAGTTAAGTTTTTCCCCACCGCAGATTACCCCTGAGCATCATCAACCTGTATATGGGCATGCTGTACAAGACCAAATGTTGCTTCATTGAGGTAATGGAATGGAATGAAAAAAAAACTTATTTCGATTCTGCAGGACGTGCCTAGCACGTAGCGGGCGTCTTCCGCGTAGGCACCGACAGGGAGTACCTGGCAGCCGCTTTGTGGGCCTGCTGCACAGCCCATTGCTGGTCGGCGAGAAGTGAGCTTCTGAGGAACCTCTCCCACTTGTTTGAAGTAGAGTCGGGAAGAGTTGTGCTACACTCCCAGAGCATGTGTGCGAGTGTCCCCGTGTGTGTACATGATGGGCATGCGTCACTGGGGTATGAATCAGGATAATAAATGTGAAGCGTGGCGAAGTTTGGGTACGTGTGTGTCTGTACCAGGCGTAGGGTTAATACCAGCGGTCTGTTAAGTTTCGGATTTGGGGGTGGAGAAACGTGACGTTCAAGGTAAATGTGCTTTGTTGTGTCAATGTACGTAATGGGTGCATCCCGATTGGTCTCTAATTCTTCAAGATGGGATTGCCCTGTGGCGGTGTGTTCGGTAAGTGCGCGCGCTGCATCATGGGCGATCTCTTTGATGTTGGATAGGGCACCTGGCACCTGGCCGAGATGGGCAGAGAACCAGATGATAGCGTACTCTTTCAGGGCACGCGGGTCCACTCTCCGCAAGATACGTAACGCCTGCTCGGAGATGATTGAGGTAAAGGACTTTTGATTATCACGTAGAGCGCGAAGATGAGTGCGCCATCCAAACGTGCTCCCACGTGAATGAGCATTACAGTTTATGACGTGGTGGTAGACTGAGTTAGCTGTTTGTGTATATTAAGGTATGTGACTACATAATCACGAACGACTGTTGACAATAAGTGTGTCAATCAGATCCGAGTATACCTACATCTCCTACTTCGGGAAACCATTGTGTGGGTTGTAGCATATTACTTTACTTTCTGAATGTTATAACTGGTTGTGTATGAGTGTCACAATCATATAGTCTTCTGCATCAGAAACAAACTCTTTAAAATGACCTACATTATTCAAAGAAGCCCACATGGCTTCCATGGTAGTTTGTAATACAGTAAGTGAATTAAAAACGGCCTAATTTCATTTGTATTACTTTGACACGCATGTTTATTCGCTTGGTCTATGTCAAGTTGTAGTGAATATAGATCTATATACCACAAATATTTTCTTACAACTGATTTCATTGATTAGGTGCACGGTGAAAACAGCTAATGTCTCACTGTACTGCATCCCCATTTGTGTATCATCTTTTCGGAGAGGAGTTCCCCATCCTAAGCTATATTATTCATACTTTCTGCTGCTTAGTTAACTTTTTATGGTAAGAAATACCTTCACTTTTTACCTTGCGAGATCTAAACCACGAAATTGAGAAGAAATCAACACCTTGGCGTGGAAGAGAAGGTGGACGGAGGACTTGGAAGGAAGCGACCGTTGGCATGCGTCAGAGGTGGAGCAGGCGAGTTTTTGCCGTGACGTCACTGGATGGATGGATGGATGATGATGATGATGATGATGATGATGATGATGGTGGTGGTGGTGGTGGTGGTGATGATGATGATGGTGATGATGATGATGATGGATAGGTGGATGGATGGATGGATGGTTGGATGGATGGATGGATGGATGGATGGATGGATGGATGGATGGATGGATGGATGGATGGATGGATGGATGGATGGATGGATGGGTATGGCTGTACCCTTCATATCAGGCGGTGGCTAGCGCCACCAAGCCATAATACTTAATGAACCCAAAACTAGATTTTTTTCTTTTAAAAAGTGACGTTGAGGATTGGTACTTTGCAGTGAAGCGTTTAATTTTCACTCGTGCCTTGACTTTAGCGACCAATCATATAACCTCCTTCTAGTTAATTCTACCCGCTTAAAGTCTATTTTGCCCTCCCTGTTCCTAAACCCAATTGCTTTGAAATACTCTGCGCCATCAACCTGAACTGCAGGGTGAATCCCTTTACAGAAAATTATCAAGTGTTCGGCAGTTTCTTCTTCGTCTCCACACGCACTGCATACCGTATCTACCCCTTCGTATTTGGCCCGATATGTCTTTGTTCGCAATACTCCCGTCCTGGCCTCAAAAAGTAGAGAACTACCCCGATTATCATCATAGATCCTTTTCTTGGCTATTTCCTGCTCAAATGTTTGATAGATCTCTAGTGCGGACTTCTTAATCATGCCAATTCTCCACATATCGGTCTCAGCTTCCTTCACCTTTTTCTTAACCGATATTTCTTTTTGGTTTGTCCCCGTGCTGTTTTCCAAGTACTTACCAGTCAATTTTCTGGTTCGCTTCCTCCAGTTTGTATCGACATTCTCTATGTACAAGTAGCTGGATACCTTCCTAGCCCAACGCTTCTCCCCCATTTCTCTCAATCGCTTCTCAAATTTTATCTTACTGCTAGCTTCCCTGCCCTCAAATGATGTCCATGCCATATCACCTTGTACTCCCTGATTTGGTGTATTCCCGTGAGCTCCTAAGGCAAGCCTACCTATTCCACGTTGCTTAATTTCTAATCTTGCTTGAACTTCTGATCTCATGCTCAAGACCGCATTGCCGAACGTCAGACCAGGAACCATAACCCCTTTCCATATTCCTTCTACAACATCATACCTATTGCAATTCTACAGTGTCCTGTTTTTCATTACCACTGCATTCCTCTTACCTTTAGTCGTCACGTATATTTCATGTTCCCTTAGGTACAAGGCCCCATTGCCTATCGACACGCCCAGATGTTTTCATTTATCTGTTATCTCTAGTGTAACCTCCTGTATTCCAAGCTCACTACCTTCATTGGCATTAAAAATTATGACTGCTGATTTTTTCTTACTGAATCTGAAATCTAACCTATCTCCCTCATTACCGCAGATGTCCACCAATCTCTGCAAATCTTCCTTGTTGTCGGCCATTAGCACTATATCATCTGCGTACATCAATGTAGGTAGTACCTGTTCAATGAGTTTTTTCTTGTTTCACAAAAGAAAGGTTGAAGCCCAGTCCACTTCCCTCTAATTTGGCCTCTAATCCTTCTAGGTACATCATGAATAATAAGGGTGACAGGGGACACCCCTGCCTAAGCCCCCGTTGGACCTCTGCAGGCTTGGATACCTGTTTTTACCACTTTATAACTACCTTGGTAACTTTATAGATACTCTTTAAAAGATTAGTGACTACATGTTCCACGCCTGGTGTGTGCAGTATTCCCCACAATTCCTCCTGAACTACGCTATCGTACGCTCCCTTGATATCCGAAAATGCTAGCCACAGGGGCCAGTGTACCTTTTTAGATATTTCGATGCACTGCGTCAGTGAGAACAGATTGTCTTCCAGCCTCCTGTGTTTCTGAAACCCATTTTGCAGTTCCCCCAGCACCCCCTCATCCTGTATCCATGCCTGCAGTCTTTCCTTTAGAAACTGCATCGCCAGCCTGTAGACCACTGATGTCACTGGTATAGGACGGTAGTCGTTTATGTCAGCTTTGTCCCCCTTTCCTTTATAGATAATGCTCATCCTACTAAGTTTCCATCCAACGGGAACTTTACCATCGATTATTAGTTTTCTCACTGCCTCACTCAAAGCCTGCTTAGACTTCGGACCTAATGTCTTTATCAGCATAATTGCAATGCCATCTGGGCCTGTTGATGTACTACTAGGAACCCTCTTGTCAGCCCTTACGCACTCTCGTTGTGAAAATAGAGCCATTGCGCCACTCGATTCATCCTTCTCCATTGTGGTGCATAGGAAACTTCACTGTTGAAATTTTTCTGCCACCCTTGTTCTTATATATTCAATATCTTCGTCCCCATGTAGCCTAGCACCTTGGGCTGTAGTTATAAACCTCTTCTCTAGGCTCGTCTCATTTCTTGTGGAGTTTGGATGGTTCCAATATTTCGCAGCTGCCTTTCTATCTTTCTTATGTACTTCTGCCAGTCACTGAGCTCCCTTTCTTCTAATCTCTTCATTGATCAGAAGGGATGCATCCTTCTACAGCTTCGAAAGGTTTCTCATTTTCTTTCAACATCATCTGTCGGTTCACCCCGCTGCTTAGCATGTCTGTGTTCCCTAAAGGCTTCCTGACGTTTTGTTATGGCTCTCTTAACTTGCTCATCCCACCAACGTTTGGGTTTGTGTCTTCTTTTCTGGGGTGACATGTCACGTGCCTTAGCAAGCGCTATCTGAAACAGTCTAATCAGATTCGCGTGTGTCCACACTGTTTTATTATACTTCGTAATTACTTTCTCAATTTGTTTAGTGGCTATTTCAATTTGTCTTTCTGGATAAAAATTTTCCTGTAGTTGCTCATCTTGTCTCCTTCCCACTTTCACTGCTTTTCTAAAATTTAGCTTGATACGTTTGTGATCACTATCCAAACTTCAGGAGCCACCTTCATCTATGTGCATTCCCCTGAGCTTATCATACATCCTAAGTGACATCAGTGCATAATCTATCGTCGACTGCAGCCTTCCTACCTCCCATGTTGTTCGCCCTTCATACTTCTCGGTACTGTTGCAAATGATCAAATCAAGCCTTTCACACATATCCATGATCATTTTGCCTGTCGGGTCGGTATACCCATCTCTACCTTCTATGTGCACATTCACATCTCCTAGTATAATTATCTCGCACTCTCTTCCTAACTCCTGAATGTCCTTTGATAAACACTCTACCATTGCCTGGTTCTCCTCTCTGGCTTTTGCTCCCGTCCACAAGTACACGAAACCAAGGAGTGTCATTTGACCTGCCACTTTCCCTTTTAGCCATAAATGTTTCTTGCACTCCTGCTGGACCCTTTGCCAGTCTGTACTTTTGTGAATGAATGCCCCAATACCACCCCCCTTTCTGCTGCCTTCTGTTCTAATACAATATTTCCACGCGTAGTCCGGATTGTTTGGAGGTTGTTCCATGTCCCTGAGATGTGTTTCTAGAAAACCCTATACCATCGGCCTCTCTTCTCTTAGCTGTTCTTCTATCTCTTTCCACTTCAGCCTGTTCCTACCACCCTGCATGTTAATATACCCTATGTCTGAATTGGCTCCGCGCTCGTGGCTACGTCTATTTCTGCCCCGGACTCTACCTATCTTAGATACTGGTGCCACTTTGGAATCGTATCTGTCCATACCACCTGTCCAAGTGTCTCCCTGGTTGTTTTCCTCGTTGCTAGCTATCCTGCACCTCGAAGGGCCCGCTTGCCCCCCAAAAAAGCTAGTGCGCGTCCTGCAAGCTGCTCCTGCAAGCTGCCAGCCCACCTCATGACGTAGCCGTCCATCGAAGTGAATTCTGCCTCGTTGAAAACCACCTCACCTATGCACCTCTCTGTTTATTTCCACCACCTCAAAACCTTTCCCTCGACTCATCCGCCATATCTCTTGGTTTGCGTTGACAACCGCTCTTCGCAGGTTGCTATCACGCACTGGTACCTCCGGTATCGTGCATATCACTCTCTGTACCTCACTTCGCCGCTGCTGCAGCGACGCCAGTGTTCATTCTCGGGGCTAATAGCTGATTCGAGCTGAACACTTCTCCCCAAAAACGAGTGATTTCAGGCTGATCTGCGAACGATTCGTCTGCTAGACGCACACATTCAGTAATTCCTTGTCACCTGCATTGGCGTCGTCGCTGTACAAAGTGTCGACTAGGGTTGAATACGACAGTCTGGACCTTGGAATTGCCGTGATTCGTGACGTCACGAATCATTTTAGCTTCGATCGACCCTTGCAGGACACCGATTTCATGAACGGCACTCCCAAGCAGCAACGAGGAGGTGCTCGGGAATGCATGCTTTAAGAAGATGCCCGAGGAAGCATGCTTCGGTCATCATCATTCATGAATGGTGCATGTCGGCGCACACGGCATTAAGGTATACGCAAAGAAACAAATAGGATATTGGTATAAGGAATATAAGAAATACGGTGCCAGGGTAGACGATATGGTAAGAACGCCCTTTAAGTGAAATGTGGGACGAAATGAAAGATTTCCTGGGTGGCAGTGAAGCCAAAAAGAAACAACAGGCTCTGAGTAATTACCCAAAGAGCAAAAAGTAAATGAGGGGGCGGTATTCTATGATAATTTAAGGAAGAGATAATTTTTTGATGGCAGTAAGTACGGGTTCCCTTGGAACGTTTAGCTACAAAGCGAGGTTTAGTAAACAAGAACAACAATGCACATACTGTGGGTACGACGACGAAATGATGGACCATGTTTTGGTTCACTGGGGAGATATTCACTGAAGTGTACGTTTGTCCACAAGCCTACATGAAGCCTCAAGTTTCAGGGACAACAAATAAAAACGGCTCATGCCATGATAGTAATAAGCGAGAGATGGTTACACAATCGGCGTCAGAATACTGAGACAGACAACAAAAATTAGTACTGGGAAACAAAGATATTATCTCTAAGCGCCACACAACTTACCTGCAAATTTATGTTTTTTTATGAACCGCAAGAAGATAGCGATGCGGTTGTATGCATTTATACCATTTAGTTAAGTTGTACCTTTGTTGGTTTTGTCGTGGTGGCATAAGATATTCTTTTGTTGTAAAACCAAATAAGCTGTTTAGATATACAGCAGCAAAAGTTTCAGTTGACATGCTTTGTTTACTAACTTATACAAGATTACGGACTACTGTACGAGCACTCGAGCAAGGAAGCCGTTTTCTGATCCTGCATTGCTGCAAAGACAAAATGTTACATGTAATAACAATGACTACGGTAAGTTTGTTGTGAAATCACCATTATGACTAATTGCTCAAGCAGAGAGTATGTTGGAACTGAGGGACTCATAGTAAACACAATGAATTGTGTTTGATGAAATGAAAACCCTGAGAACTGCCATCTTTGAAACTTTAAACACTTTGAAAAAAGGCGTCTTCGCTTGTAACCGGGTCGCAACGCGGTCATACGTCTGTGTGAGATCGAGCACAATTGACAGTATTTAGCTAATAGAGAGATTAGAAAGATGACGAAACAAACCAGAAGGCCTTAAAAAGAGTAGTTTCTCTAGCATCCGTGGACATTTGGCTCTCATGTGCTTGAACTTATAGAGGAGTACCAAAATTGGTATGATGTAAGCTGAGTGGATGATTAACATATACAGCAGGTCATTGCATGATATTAGGACATGAAGGTAATGTTCAGCATTATTTCCTTCTTATGCTACTGATTTGCTTGCGGCCAATTTCGTGGCATTATATATATGCTAAATTTGATATGGTATCACGTGCCTGGGGGATTGTAACATGGAGATTGTAACATCAAATGATCATATGCATTCCATACGTGGTGTGTTTTACACACCATGGTTATCGTGCCCTTGTGGTCATTTTGATAGCTTGAAAAAAAACCTAATTGGTGAACCATGGCATCTCTGTATATGGCAGAAACATAGAAGTTGGTGACATGAATATAAATGTAGAGATTTGAAGTGCAGCGTGGTTTACATGTCACGCTACAATGTATTATTAACCATTTCGCTAGCTCGCATCCACGAACATTTATATGGCATGAGACGATTATATGAACCACATTTATTACAGGTAGTAATAGGAAAAGTGTGATATGCATATTGTGTACTACTAGATTTGTAAGCAACGCTCGTGATCCGCTAGCAGACCATTGGCTGGCTTGCTATACACCACAGTTTAGATGGCGTGATATAACTATGTGGCGAACAACACTGCTCTTTCACATGACATTTTTAGGATGCATGACGTATAGAAAAGTGTCTACAAATCAATTTCATGGTGTGTTGCTTCCGGCTTGCCTTGCTTGATACGTAAAAAAATTCATACAGCACGACATTTCTTCAGAGCTACAAAACTTACAGGTGTTAAGATTAATGTGATGATATTCATTTTGTTTGTGGCATATTTGAATGACGCGCTTACGAAGTATTATTGGCCATTTCGCAAGTTTGACCTATGCCAAAACAAGTGCGGTGAGACGACATATTTAGGAACAATATGGCCAGGGGTAACGCAAAAATTGTGAAATTCTTGCCATGTATGGCATGACCCACATTTCTCACTCATGGTGCTATCGGGGTCCACTTGTGATACCACACTGGGAGTCACTTCGTGATACGTATAAAAATAGTAATCATGCGACATGAGCTTACTCCGAACATAAACAACAGGAGATGAATTAAAATTATCACATGCATGTCTTACGGCATGACACTTGGCAATGTCTAGGAGCGCTCATAGTCACTTTTGCTGCATGATGTAAGCCAACATTATTACAACCCTATTCTACTCTATGACGATTGTAAATTACTTGTAAAAAGAAAATAACAAAGTGCCTTTCATGTAAGCATGATTTCCATAGCAGGGTCTTGAGTACCCGCGGCCGTTCAAATAAACAGAATAAAATCCGTCTGGGGGACACGACTATGTGATGAATATTATCGACAGGTTGTAACATGAAAAGTATTGAATTACCATAAATATGTTACTATAATAACAATGATATATTATTATTATTATTATCATTATTATTAATATTATTATTATTATTATTATTATTATTATTGTTATTATTATTATTATTATTATTATTATTATTATTATTATTATATTATTATTATTATTATTATTATTATTATTATTATTATTATTATTATTATTATTATTATTATTATTATTATTATTATATTATTATTATTATTATTATTTGGGGTCTTACGTGCCAAAACTAACATATGAACATACAAATATGTTATAGCATCGGGGCTCACACGATTGCTTTATTTACAAGATGAGTGTGAAAGGTATGACATAAGATGCGTGCATGGCAAACGTGATGAACAGGCATCGTATGGTATACACTAGCTACTGAAACGTATATTGTTGTATATGTTATACATTGCCTGTCCTCCATGTTCATAATGAACTCATTTCAAACCTCAATTCTAGCGTAAGAGAAGACAATCACAACCTTTTGAAGCTCTCGCTCATACGGAACATTACCCTTAGCAACAAACTATTTCATTTCAGTCTATTAAACATCAATGTTTAGGACCAGCCAGTTTATCAAGGACTGTTAGCACATTTCACTTCCTTCAGTTATTTTATTACACTAAAGACCCCTGTTGGGGTGCCCAGCATAAGAGATCGGTTAACAATCGAGATTACAGAAAGAGGCCGTCATATTGATCAATAGCAGCTATGTTATTTCTGAAAGTTCTTCAACAGTTTATGAATTTATGTCTTCGATATCACAGGGAAGGCCATTGCAGTCCATTGCTGTGCGAAGAAATGACGCAGAAATTGTAGCTAAGCGAGCACATGTACACGAAGTGTCATCATTCGCTGAACGTGAATCCCAGTGGGAGTGGTTTGCCTGCCTCAAAGCACATATATATGTGAGGATCAACTAAGTTTAGCACACCACAGATGCAGCCTGGCGAGCAGGTTTTTCCCAGTCTGTATTTGTTGCACTGAAAAAAAATGAAGGAAGAAGAGAACAACGAACGTTTTCCAACATAGTACGAGACAGCTACGCTATAACTATTTGTCTAAATTATAGCTTTCCAAAACACGGGAAAAATTACCCGTCTTTCGTTATCGCGTACAAGTAAGACAATGACGCTATTTCACATCTGTAATTTATTGAAATTGTAAGACATGATATTTATGCGGACAGAAACTTCGTACGTATGAATTTTTAAGCAAAGAGGTTGCTACTCTGTCTTCTACAGCCTGCAATTTACTGTGGACGCGCCCTCTAGGGACTTTATAACCTCATCCATGCTTATTGTTTTAACTTCGGTTTTACAATCGGCCCTGTTTTCTTGTGTTTGTCGGCAATTATTACTGGAGCGTTACAGTATTGGGCGAAACCTTCAACCATCTTCTCATTGTTGTTCATAAATGCTGCGAACATTCTCCTGCAGATCGTTTACGGCATGCAGTACAGTCTTTCAAATAAAGAGTCTGTTTCAGCTGTTTTGGTAATACCATTATTTTTCTTGTGCTGTATCATTTTCAATGACTACTCGTTCGAATATCGCTAACTGTACTGCTCGTTAGCAGTTATGATAGCTTAGAAAATTTTATTGTTGCAATAACAGTTAAGCAACCATTGAAGTTTTATTTTAATATGTTCAGGTTTCTCCAGCCAAGACGCTTGGCTTTATTCTTGATAGGACTGCTGTTAGCAATTTACGTTACGAACCTCGTATCTCTCTCAAACGACGCTGCAGGTCTGTCAGACTACCAGTTACCAGCAATGGGGACAGACATGAGACATCCCAATGGGACAGACGGCGTCACCGCCTAGCCTCGCTTAGCCTCACCTAGCCCCGCTAGCATAGATCGACGTGTGAGGGAAAATGCATTACGTATGTAAGGTGCTTTTGTGAAGTCTAGCGCAGGTGCCTCCAAATTTTGACGGTAAAATACAGGACGCCCATTGTCACTGAGGAGAAATTGTAGGTTCGATTCTTGGCAGCTGGCAGCTTAACTTTTTCGTAGATTTCCTTATCATTTATCACCTTCAATTTTTTCAAAGTGATATTCTTGACGGAAATGAGTCCCTGAAGTCTTGGTAGATCCTCGCATTAAAACTTTCGTGTTAAATGGAACTGCAGTTGATAATGTGCCCAGTTCTAGAAATATGGCTTTTTCGATTCTGTTTCTTGTGAGCTTATAGCAGTGCCCAAACGCTTACGTTGGGAAAAAACAGGGAAAAAAAGGGAATTCAAACAATTTAAGCAACCTACCGTTTCCTGATAAAATTTTATGCTTCCGCAACGATTGCGACGATCTTCAAAATAAAAAAGTCACAGCTTTGCAACAAAGGCGAAGGCATTGACGTGATAGCAACAAATAGGAAAGTCACGCGCAGAATGGCACGCAGATTAAAACGTGCCCCGCGTTTCTTGCACACAAATGACGCTCGAAACGTACTCACAAGTACAGGCGAACGCGAATAAGCGCCTCAGTTGTGACTTCGTTGTGTCGGAAGAGCGCACCCTTTTCGCAAACTGAAGCTGTGCAACAATTTCAGTGATCTGTTTGCGCCCCGAAACTACAACAAAACCGCTCCAGTGCAAGCCCAACGCCAGGCACGACGTATAATTCTCTGCACAAGGAGATAAGGGCATGCGAAAGAGCGCTCACTCCTCTTCTTTCTGCAAGCCGAAGTGCGTGTGAGAGGTAAGAGCCGCCGCGTGCGCATTGCGTCATCTTGCTGATAATGCTGAGAACACATAGCTCCCTCCCCCCTCGAGATGTCCAACCTCGAGATGCCCGCCAATAGCTGTAAGTGGTAGATATTAATAGCCTACCGTTGGAACGCTGAAGGACGCACCCGTCGGTGGCTCAGTGGTTGAAGCTTAGCGTTCATGGCGCTGAGGTCCCACGTTCGATTCCGCGCCCCGGAGTCTTCTTTGTGGATTTTAGATGCGGAAGCATCTTATACTCGCGCCTTGTAGTGCGCCGTCCGCGCCGTCCGCGCCGTCCGCACCGCTTCTCGAACATTCGACAGCTGACGCGCGCGCATGCGCCGTCGCGCCGTCGCCCACTCTTCCACCATCTGTGCATCCCTTCCTCCTCTACACACCGCGCGCGCTTCACTCCTCCACCATCTGTGCACCCTTCCTCCTCTACACACCGCGTTCGACATCTACAATTCTCCTGATTCTCCAGTGGACGCGCATGTGGCGTCGCGCTTCGAGAACATTCAACAGCTGACAGTGCATGCGCCGTCGCGCTGCATATATACTCAAGGTCGGCGCTCGCTCGCTCAGTTGCCGCTCGTCGGTTGGTTTGTACGGCGCGTCGACGTCCAAGGTCGCGGTGAAATGAATTCCAACGAATCCACAAACACAATGATCGACGTCCCTTCGACCAGCGCCGCCCTTTCGCATACGTGTGTACGTGTTCACTCATTTAACACCCCCTCCTACAACCACGTTAACCAATTTAGCCATCGACCCAAGTAAGTCGCAATTTAACACCCCATTTCACAACCACGTTAACCAATTTAGCCATCGACCCAAGTAAGTCGCACTTTAACACCCCGTTAACCAATTATATGCTCCGCATCCTCCTCAGTGTTCCCCCGAGGGAAGCTGCGGGCAATTTTTTTCTTCTTTCTTGCGTTTTCATATAGATACGTACACATAGTCGGTGCGTTATATTGACGCCTACGTTAACGCCGACGCGCACGCCGCTGTTGGCGGCGCAATCCAACCAAGAGTGTCTATATAATTGCTGTCACAATGAAAAGAAAGTGAACGCAGTTGCCATCAACGTGAAAGCTGTAGAATGTACCATGGAGTTTTCGCCGGCCTTCTGGCGGTATACTGGTGTTAACCTGCAAGTGTGTGCTGGTGCTTCAAACGTGCTACCTGTTCGGCGTCTAAGGCTGGAAAGTAACTGTTCGTTTCTGAAAGAGTGGAACCGTGTCCGCTCCCCCTTCCTTTGCTCACAGAGCGCGGTACTTAACACGGCCCTTTTTTTATTTAAATACCATTGTCAAGCGAAGATTTTGGTCTGCCGGTTAGGGTCTCTCGAATGATGCAGCCGTTCAGAGAAAGTTTGAGCCCATGCTCAAAGCCAACCTATTTTGATCTGGTGGCTGCGTTCACACTTGTGAACATTGTCTAGTAAAAAGCAAATATTACGGATATTAAGGGGCAACATCAATACGTGATTGTTAGGCAGTGCGTCTTTTAAATGCGAAGCATTTCTTAGCAAACTTCGGTGACTTTGACCGTACCTATCTATCTATCTATCTATCTATCTCTCTATCTGCCTACTACTTTAGCACGCCTGGCCGTTTCGGTAACTGTATCGATACGAAACCTGGCATGGGATACTACGACTATAAGAAGAATATACTTGACTAATCAGAACATGAAGAATATGTCATCAATGTCATGATTTCCTGTTCATGGTCCTGCAGCTCTTTCAGTGGTTTCGTTCACGTGGCATGTTGCCAAACTGGTAGGGTATGGCTTGGTTGCATGGCGAACACAAGTGACAGACCCTACAATAAAAATCTTGACATGCGTGTCATGTAACAACATTACTACATGCCACGCTCATGATGGGCTGGCGGCCGTTTCGCTAGCTTCCCTTATAACAAATTTGGTACGGGATGTCAATGAATAACGAAGGCATGAGACTGGTGCAAACATGATTATCATGACATGCGTGTCATGTAACAACATGACTACATGCTACGCTCATGATGCGCTCGCGGCCATTTCGCTTGCTTCACATGTACTAAACTCGGTATTATGTGTCGCCAACGAATGACAGGTAAATGACGCATCCAAACATTATAATCACGACATGCGTGTCGTGTAACATGACTACATGTCACACTCGTGATGCGTTCGCGGCCAGATCTCTGGCTTCACGTATGTCAAATTTGGTATTACGTGCCACCTACGTATGACAAAGGTATGTGACTAGTGCAAATATAGCAATCATGAGACGCGTGTCATGTGAGAACGTCACTACATGCCACAGTCAAGGCACCAATACATTTCAACGTGACGCGGTGCGCGTGCTCGCCGGTGTTCATTAAGCCGCGTCGCGCTGGCGTTGCCACGCCAGGCGCGGGTTCTGCCATATATTCGCAGGAGCGCGCCGCGCTGCGTTGCTTTGACACATGCGTGTTTCAGCTCGTCCGGCGTCCCTCAGTCCCGTAAAGAGGGAGACGCAGTGTAGTGTTGTCTGGGCAACGCATCGGCACTAAATGCAGTATGTCACATTTCGTGCAGTATGTCACATTTGGTGCCGTTGAGCCGCGCCGGTGGACGCTGGTCGCGCCTGACATCAGACTATGGAGTGCTCACGTTTTGCTAAAAGTAGCGTTGCTGTGCCCAGCGTGCGCGTGCGTCAACGCTACATTTGAGTATATAGGGCCCTTCAATATGCTCTTGCGGCCGTTTTGCTAGCTCCACATTTACTAAATTTGGTGTTACGCGGCGCCAATGGATACAAAATATATGACTGGCGCAAACAGAAAAATTCTGACACATGTGTCAGCGTACCACGCGCATAGCGTGCTCGCGGCCGTTTCGCTAGCTTGACATATACTAAATTTCGTATCACGTGACGTGAATAGATGACAAAGGTAAACAACACATCCAAACATGATAATCTTGACACTGAAGTCATGTATGGCATCATTTACCATCACCTCGTAACATTGTGCTGATTTCAAAGTGGCATATAAACATTTCTCCTTCGTGCTTCGCATATGATTGATTCCAACTGTACGTGGGATCTGCCAATTTTTTATTTGAAAAGCATGAATACGTAATTCAAATGGTGAAATTAAGTGTTTATTACGCCACCCCGACAATGCTAGGATATGAACGAAAAAACGGGTGTTTCCTACGCTTCGTTAAAACACTGATGAACTTTAACTAAAACAACGTACTGTTGCCACCTACCAGTAGCTATGCGTTCTAACAAAACTTTGTTTTTTTCTTACGTTACTGCCAAATGGCGTCATACCTCACGCAGAGCCTTCAAACAGAGTACTATTGCCTTTCGACGTCCTTCGCGTCAAAGCACGGAGGTACGTGGTCAATTATTCCGTCCCTCCCACCCTCTCCAGCCCTTCACTTCACCACACTCTTTCCCTTCTTACCCCGTTAAGGCCGCTCTACACTCGCGGACTTTTCTTGGCCGTGAAATCGCGACTTCGAAGCCGACCTTCGAGAATGCTGCCCCAACTGGATGAAGTCCCACGATTTTGCCCACGCCTCCTACGTAACAATTAAAAGATAACTGCTTTAATTTCCACGAGAAACTCTTTTGGCTCGTTCACGAAAGACACCGCACTCACCAGTTTGAAATAATCTGCACTCACCAGTGTGAAATAATGATCAGTTTGAAATAATCTGCAAGATGGCTTTCCTCTAAGGCTTGTTTTCCAACCAAAAACTCTCGTTCACAGACTGCTTTTCTCGCTCATTGTGATTTCACGTCTATGAATTCCAGCAAAGTCACGTGAGCACCCGAGTACAACAAAATGCCACCTCTCCGAATTCCAGCGAAGGCACGCGAGTTCAAAACTATGAGCGAGGCAAGCAGTCTGTGCACGAGAGTTTTTGGATGGAAAACAAGCTTTACAGAAAAGCTGCCTTGCTGAATATTGCCAAGTGTCCATTACACATCATTCAGCTAAAACATCTTCAGATCGTGTCTTTTAACTCTTGGAACGTCATGCTTTTCACGCGTACCTTATGCGCTGAAAGGCGCCTGCGTTTGCGGCTGAACGTTCGTCTCAATCTGGTTCTTCTATTGTCATAGCGTTGTCACAAACTGAATCTTCGAATGGCTGCAGACAAATCAAATGCTCTGCTACAGATGCCGCACACCGACCACCTCCTACAGTGGTGGGAAACGCAACCGAAACAGGCTCTTTCGCGTACGAATGCATGTGCAGATGCTCCTCTCCAATATCACTCCCTTCCTTGACAAGCAAAGTTGTCCGCGAGTAGAAACCTTTTCAATAGAGAGGAGGATCTTCCTCTTCTGAGTTGTTGCACGGGAGTACAAAATCTGATGTCACAGCTCTTACCCTGCATTTTAGGGGGGGGGGGGGTCACACATGTTAAAAACAGCTCGGAGGGGCTTATGACGTCACCCAGGGAGCCTTCCGTGACAAGCCAATGGTCGAGTTTCACAAAGTTTAGCAGAAACGCTCTTCATGGGGCTCTTGCACTAGAAGCTTGAGTTGCAGAGGCGTTGTCATTGCAGTGATTGTACTACAACGATAGTATTACCAGCCGCTCAAGCACGTGCGAGAATGAACGCAGGTATTCAATTTGCATCGCCTTTTGTGAAAGTAAGTTCTCCTGTGCTAGCGCTGTCAGTGCGTAATACTAAAAAGCGCATAATATTACCAAACACTCCGTAATACTTAATTGCTCTCAGTCAGAGGATGTGCCGCGATCTCGCACTCCCGTCCTCAAGTCGATATGGTATAGCACCAGCTAGCCAAAGAGCATCTGGACGTCTTTCTGTGCAATGAGTCTGCCGATGAGTAGAATGCCTAGATATTCTTGAGTCTTGAGCGATGAAGTTCACCGTGTACGGGTTTGAAATTTGCCATAATGACTCCTTGGGTTTATACAATCTTACAATTAGTTCTTATTCCGTCTCATTTTCGTCTAAAGTCTCTACGAAACTATATGAAGTAAACTTCGCCAAAAAAAGCCCAGCGAGCACCTAAACGTCTACTTTTAAAAGTGAAATAAATTTCGCTAGTGATATCTGCTGGTTCATTTTAGTTCTCGCACCCAACCTGGCAGGCAACGTTGAGAAATTGATTATTTTGCGCTTTAATAAGGCTATGTCAGTATGATTCCTGTTCTCAGAATACTTCTAAATCGTCACGTTTATGGAGGAGCTTTGACATCTAATGCTTCCCGCATTCCTAAAGTCGACTAGTTTATTATTGTCAATATTTTAACATGGTTTCACGTGATTATCTCTAAAGAACCTTGCCGCATCTTGTCTATGGGCCCATCAAATGCATATTACAGCAAAACCAACATATGCAGCCTACCTATCACTTACACCACACGTTACACGCAATTTAACAGGTGGCCTCCTGAATGGGTACGGTCAGTAAAGATCACAACATTATGTGCACCTGCTGGTGCTGTTCGGTATTTTAATAATGTCGTGATGGGAAGAGACTATCATCTGATGTAAATATCACAACTCAATGACTATTTAAATATCACTATGGTTTTTCCTTGTAACCGATTATACCAAGTGACACTGTAATACTAAGTCTTGTGCAATACTCGGTAGATATTACTGAACACCACAACGACGGGGGCAATTAGGTCGAAAATTGATCAGAGGTACCACTGTTCCCCGTGTTTGCCATAAAACTGTCATAGTGTAACGCTCAATAAACAACGTGAAAATATTACTTACCTCACCGGGACAAACCTCAGCAAAGTATATAGGGCCAATTCCCCCTATTCTCTTCCGGGCATCTCTAAAGAAGAAGTGAAAATTTTGCTTCAAACGGGGACATTAAGAAACACCGTGAGCTCTCATTTCTTCAAACGTCGGTTTAACGAATATTTAAAAAATCATGAACGTTTGAAATATCTCTGGCAGTATAGCTCTGAATTCTATGCGAAAATTTTTCAGTCAGATAAATTGACATATACTGAATATCTCAGCTGAGCGAACTTCATCTGTGGACCCTGGCTCATTTTTAGGTCTATTGAATGATGTATTGCCATCTATAGCCGCGGCGTAGATGTTGCGTGCTACGCTGGAATCGACCATAGGTCAGCTGTGGTGCAACATCGCTTGCGCGTTCAGCCCCGATGAAGCAAAGTGGTCATGCTGAAAACTAAAACAAGGTTCATGCGCATCAGTATATGCGTATTTGTGTCATACTTTTGAATCGTTTCATGTGCTTATTCGGGAGCGAAAGCAGAAGACTGCGATGGAAAAGTTGTAACGGTTGTGACAGGCTCAAAATGTAATCTTCAGCTGAGGCTGTAGGACATATCAGAAAGCCATGAGACTTCAGGGTCACAGCAACAAGCTGTGTTAAAGAACATGCTCATACACGTAGACCATCTGAACAGCTTTGTCTCTTCTTGCACCTAATTGGGGCTCCTTGAAATGAAACAGCCTTTTTTTATTATTTCAGTGTCGCACTTTTGACCTGATATCTTTTCTACTCATTGCTGTTCCGGGTTTTAGTAAATAATAAAGTGACTGTCTATCGCTCTGCAAAAAATTTCTGATTGTGGCGAAAATAGATGATAGTTCAACACGTAAGCGGCAATGAGCATGCTTTAGTGCCATAAAAAGATTGATAATTTTATTTTGATGTTGAAAGTTGACAACAATGGCACCACTATCGTCGCCCGACAGTGATGGGGTTCAATATAATTGCATATTGAGGAATCCTCACATGCACAGAGCCACCCTCCAGCTACCTAGAACGACAAACGGCGTCCATTGCAATCTTTTATCTTTTTCCAACCCAGCCAGCGTAACTTAGCAACACAATTTTAAGCTTGAAAACAACTAGCGCTGGACTTGACAACATATCTGCAGGATACATGAAGGGCATTGTTGATGTCATCGCCCCTATGTTTGCCCATATCGTTAAGTTATTCTTTAGGCTCTCTATCTTTCCTTCCGAACTAAACCTAAAGCAAGATAGTGCTTGTTCATACGAAAGGAGTTAAGTCACTCATAAGCACTTATAGGCCTATAGCTATTATTCCTTTTTTCAGTAAGGTTGTTGAAAAATTATATTCCGTCCACCTTACAAATTACCTCGACAAGTTTCAGCTCTCATCGCCCCATCCATTCGGGTTTCGTCAAGGACTTTCCATAAATCTAGCACTAGTTGCTCTTACTGAAATTATCAGAAACACAATTTATTACGCAAAATTCTTTGGATCAGTCTTCATTGACTTCAGTCAAGCCTTTCATTATATCGATCATGTTATTCTTTTGAACAAGCTGTCTTCCTATAGTATCACTGGTCCACCACGAGATTTCATTTCTAGTTATATACTGAGTCGTACTCAAGTATCCATTTCAGGCGTACTGTCGGGCTCCAAAACTACCAATATAGGGGCCCCACATGTGTCAATATAAGGTCGTCTTCTATTTCTCCTTTACATAAATGACCTGACAGACTTTATCCCCTCACACAGAATCCTTGCTCTACGCAGACGACACCACCATAATAATTGCTCACGACTCCATTCCTGCCCTAACCTCCCAGCTAAATAGCGGTCTTCGAAGCGTCAATTATTGGTGCCTTAACAACAAGCTTGTTATTATTTCCAATAAGACAAAGTTTGGTATTTTCAGTTCTAGGTCAAAAAAGCGAGATGATGCATTCCCGGTCTATGCTAATAACAATGAAATATTTCCATCTTAAAAATGCGAAATTCTCGGTGTAGAAGTTGATTGATTTTGAACTTCAACCATTATATTGAGTTAATAAAAAGAAAAACCGCCTATGATATTCGTGTTCTGCCCAGAGACGCCAATTTTTTACACTTCCTACACTATCTGCTCTCTATTTTGCCTTCCTTCATAGTCATTTCAACAACTGTATTGAATCTAGGGGACTCACGTACAAAACCTACGTAAGCCCACTAGCGCATATTCAAAAACAGGCGCTCCGCATAATAACGCACAGTGATCATCATGCCCATTCATATTCACTAGTTTTTTCACTATAAATGTTATTCGTATTGCAAATATGATCATCTTTAACTTAGCTGTAATTGCCTACCGCCTAACATAATTCGGATCTTTTTTGTATTATAGGCAATACACTTACAACTTCCTCTAGTAATATATGTTTCTCCTTTCAAAACATCATCTTATTGCCCAAGGCGCGCACGAATTACGGATTAAAAACAGTAAGCTTCTCCGCCATCGAGGTATGGAACACTCTGCCTTTAGAGACTAAAGCCAATCCCTCAATAAATGCCTTTAAACATTCAGTTCGACTTTACATCAATCCTTCTTTTAACTTCTGACTTATGTGTAGTTACTGTCGTTGCTTTTCTGTCATACGTTTTCATGTCTTTTTTATCTATTTTAATACTTTCTTTTTGTTCTGAAGTATATATCAGTGTTTATTCCTTGCGATTGCTTTGTTTGCGCTGTATTAGCGTCGTTTTTGTTTTCGCTTTTCTGTGTATTTAAGTGTCAAATATTCTCCATGTTATTGCATACCATTATGCCCCTTTTACTATTTTGTACGCATATTGGCGCTCCTTTTACTGTTTTTTACTGTTTTAATTCTTCTGTTTTTATTTTTTCTTTGTGTATGTTATAACAAGAGGTCCAATTGCAGTGTTTAAACTAAGGGACCTCTTTCTGTATACCTCTCCCTTTATGTAACCGCCCACCCAATTACGCTCAATAAACTGAACTTGAAACTAAAACCACACCGTGCGGCCGGCGCTCTGCGGAGTGGCTTACCCAGATGCTTCAGACACTAGCGTGCAAGGACAATAGCAACTCTGAAATTCATAAGGCGGTGTTCAAATGCTGTTTCATGAGCCTATTGCGTCTGGTAACGACGGGAACTGCCACAGCATTTGTTCAATGTTACTATAACCTCCCCGTACTCAGGGCTAGCAGAATCCAAAGCCTCTGATGAAATGATACTGAGGAAAGATAGACTTAGATAAGACCCAGTTTCCAGCATTCTAAACGCGTTGGCCTGATGTCTTGAACACTTGCTGTGCGGAGGGCGAAATGGCTGCCTACTCAACTGGTAGTGTTTAGCCACTTCATTGAATGTGCGTAAAGCATCACTAAACACGCCACTGGCAACCTGTGAACCTGCGTCCTCTCCAGCACGGAGGGTTCGAGCATTCGCTCGGGTGAAAGTGGTGTCATTCAGGTTTACGAAGGGGTCCAGCAGGGGTTAAAGATGTGCAGGAAACCAGGTAATAATATTTTCAAGTTGTCTTCGAGCTTCGGCGCAGAGAAACTAGACGCAAGATCCCTGACCACCGATCTTGGGTTCTTAGAATCTTACGACCTACAATCATTCAAAAAGTCAAGAGTCTCTAAGTGACGCAGCGTTGATAAGAGAATCCACGCGATTGAAGGAGGGAACGAAAAACTAGCCGGCGAATTGTATACTTAGCGGCATCCAAGGAATAGAGCGTGAAGACGTTGAAGCCTGGTCGGTACATTCCGAGCCAACTTCAACAAGTTGTACGAGGCGGCAAAACGGGGTCTTGTCTAATTTAGCTTCGAGAATGGGGTACGTACGTGGTATCAGAATCAAGCGGAGCATCTGACGTCATGGCACGAATTCTTTTGTAGACGTGTGGATGTCTACGCCACCACTGATCGTCAAAAAAAATCGCTGAACTAGCTATTTTGGCCTGCATCCAGTTGCCAAACAAAACTGTGACCACGCACGTGGAAGACATGACGCGCTTCTTTCGACGAGCCGCCACAAGAATGGCGGAAGACAAGAAGTTGCGTCACCGCGTGGTGTCAAAGAGCAGCTCTTTGCAGCCTCGGGCAGAGCCTGCCAAAGGCGGCCGTGGAGTTCCTGTCCGAGGCCGTAATGATGGAAACGTTGCTACAGCTGTGATCCAAGTGGTATGAGAGGCAACTAAATGGCATGTCTTCGGCGGACATTTTCATCTGAACCGCAACTAAAAGTGATTGCCTGAGACGCCTCATCCACTCTGTAGCTAGTAACGTAGCGTGAGAAGTTGCAAAATAACTGAGTGACGCCTAAAACAGATGAGCTCCACAAGACCCTTCGAGACCCGTTTACTCCTGATAACGCTGCGCCAGCTCCTACTGGATACCGCCGTGAGACGATATACCCGGAAGTCCTAAAGTGATCTGCAGCCTGTCCGCCGACGTTCGCTCGAGCTCCTCCTATCACGTCGCTTCAAACGCGCAGCATATACCGTACTACGCTGATAGGTATCCGCCACCGCCCTTTGTCCGTGCGCTCCTGTCACCCATTTATTGGAGCCGCCAGCTCCCTACATCGATGATAGACGCACATGCACTCGGAAGTCAGATGCTTTCACTGCGATGAAGCTGATAAGTGATCGCGTATACCACCAATGCCCATACCACTGCCTTGGGCTTCGCGGTTTTCTGCGTATTCACCGCTACCCGGATATTACCAGTGGCCCCAGAATATTGAAAACTACCTCTCTCAGCAGTACCACTCTTAACGCGTCTAGACAGACTTCGTCATTACCACTATTTTCGCCTCACTCGATCTGAAAAGTGGGTACTGGCAAATTGAAGTCGATGAGCCAGACCGCGAGAAAGCAGGCTTTGTCACTCCAGTTGACCTGTTTCAATTTAGGAGGCTTCCTCTTGGTTTGTGTTCAGCGTGGGCCACTTTCCAGTGAATGATGGACACTGCCCTCACAGCACTGAAGTGGCAGACTTGTGTATATTTACGATGTGGTGGTCTTTTCTGTGACGTTCGAGCAACACCTTCACCACCTGCGGAGTGTGCTGGGAGATATTCGATTCGTTGTCATCATGCTCAAGGCAAAGATTTGCCCCTTCGATTATAAAGAGCTCAAGTTTTTTGGGTATGTTGTTAGTGCCACTGGCTCCGGACTGAGCCAGACAAGTTTGCCGCGGTGGCCATAGAGTATCCAAAAGTTAACTAGAGGAGACCCTGGCGCTGCGATCATTCAGCGACCATGGGAATGATGGGTGCTACACACAGTTGCCGAGAGCTCATACGTTCGGGTGGCGAATAGCACTTTTGGCTTTGTTTGTTGCGATGTTTCAGTTTTGTTTCGCATGAAAGAATAAGCCATTTTGAACTTCGTGACCTGATTCGAAATCGTAAGCCTATTAAGTAAGATGATGAAGCACAACCACTGAACATTCGCTGATTTTTGTAGTCAGAAAACAACTCCAAGCCACACGAACACACGGAGCTAGAAACAGGCCAGAAGTACAAAAATTAGACAAATCTGTGTACTACTCGTCATTCCCATGCTCGCTGAAGCACTGTGAGTCGCAGCTCCCACAGACACTAGCGCCAGACATCTCACTAGTGTATATTAGGCAATTCTATGGCGGATGCCGAAATACTATCTCCTGTCAATAAGAAAGCCGTCTAGCACTTCCTTGGTTTGTGTGCCTATTATCGAAGATTTATTCACAGCTTTTTGCAGATATCAGAACAACTGACACGACTCAAAAGGCATGACACGCTATTTGTCTGGGAGGATGAGCAACAGGCGGCTTATGCGAAGCTAGGACAGCGCATGCAATCAAGCCCCGTTGCCGCTCAATTCGGCGATGATGCTGACACGAAGGTGCGTACCGATGCCAGCACCATTTGTCTCGGTGCAGTCCTTTCTCAGCGTTATAATGGAGTGAAAAGACTTATTACCTACGCGAGCCACTCACTATACCTTGCCGAAGTGAATTATTCGACTACGGAAAAAGAGTGCCTGGCAGTCGTATGGGCGATCATGAAGTTTCGCCCCTACGTTGATGGTCGCTCCTTGAAAGTAGTGACGGAACACCATGCCCTCCGTTCGCTGGTAAGCATGCGGTACCCTTCAGGATGACTAGCATGGTCCAGCTTGCGGTTGAAGGAATTTGACGTGAACATCATTTATAACTCCAGCCTTAAGCATGAAAGCGATAACACACTGTCACGCACACCCTTCGTCTCGTCAGTCAAGAAGCAGAGAAAGACGAAGCTTTGCTTGCCCTCACTATATTTCATTATCTTATCATACTCTAGCAGATGGCAGTGAGAGGACGCAGAGATTCAACCAATCATCAGTCGTTTAGATGACCTGGACGCAATCATACCACATCACCTGTCCCACTCGAAGACGTCGTTCTGCTTGCGAGATAGCGTGCTGTACAAAACAATGGCCGTTCAAACGTCCATGCTTACGTTCTGGTGGTTCCTCAAGACATGCGATACGATGTCCCCTTCGCTTGCCATAAAGCACATACCACATCTGGTCACCGGAGCTACTCACGAACACATGCCAGCGTAAGTAAGAGGTACTATTGGCCCTGACTTTCGGCAAGCGTCAAACAGTACGTCAGGGGGAGCAAATGAAGCGCCTGCCACATCGTTCGAACCTAGTAGGCAAGAACATTCTAGGGTCATTTTTGTCGTCTGCGAACGGCCACATATGGGTGATCTTTGCTGCCGCTTATTCGACACACTACGCTGAGACGCCGGTGATCTCACGAACCACGGCTCCTGAGGTAGCGCAAATTTTTATGCACCACGTCGTGTTACGTAGCCGTACTACTTTCAGTATCGTGACGGACAGAGGGACAATATTCACTGCGCAGCTTATGGACGAACTTTCTGAACTAATGAACACCAGACACCGAAAAACGACTGCGTACAGCCCGCAAACTAACAGACTTACTGAGCGACTGAATAAGACACTCACACACATGATCGCAATATAAATTGACGTAATGCACAAAACTTGAGACTGGATCTTGTCTTATGCAAACTTCGCGTGTAACACCTTCATGCAAGATCACATGATGTACTCATTACTGCTTCTGTACTGCCGTGAGTGCAGACCATGCTGGACTCTGTCCTATCTTGTCAAGACGACGACAATATGGCAACTGTTGCCAAGGAATATGTTGAGCGTGCCGAGGAAGGTCAACAGCTCGCACGACTGCACATCGTCCAGCAGCAGCAGCAGGTAGATGCACGACGCTATATTACCCACCACAGAGAAGTGTTCTGCAATCCTGGAGACCACGTTTGAGTGCGTTTACAACCGTGGCTTTAGTGAAAAGTTACTTAACCGGTATTTCAGCCGATATAAAGTGCTACGCCGCGTCAGTGACGTGAACTAAGAAGTGTTTCTGGATTTATCCCCTTGAGACACCAGTTATATTGTAATTGTCAGAAGCGGGTCAAATCCACGTATGAAGTTTCAAGGCACACAGTGCTCTATTCTTAAAAAGAAAAAGGATGAATATGTTGTTTTCTGTAAGTTTCATTTATTATAGTAATGAGTGTGCAACTAATTATCTAATTATTATGCTACCAGCCATCTTCACTACTTGCATAATTACAATTAGCTACTAGCCCCTACATGCATGCACAATTTTTTTAATGTATTCGTTTCAAGTGGAGAGTAAAATACTTCTCACGTTGGTGCTAAACCTCGGGACGTCAAACGAACGTCGAGCACAAAAGTGTGTCTAGCGAAGTGATTCTCGGGAAAAATATCGAAGACAATTAAATAAATGACAGCAATTTATCGACTCAGGGTGCCTGCCGGAATGTGCACATTGAGTTTCAAACCATTTGAAGAAACAGGTGGCGTGTGACGCCACTTTTAGGTTCGCGTCCACAGACGTGGACGCCAAGACTGAAATGGTTAACACCACAGGCACGGAGCAGAACATGACTGTGGCCGGACGTCATTCATGTTTTGCGTACGAAACCATTCATTGTGCGCTGTTCGTACCTTTTTTAAGATTCATCGGTCTTCGTGCTTATTATTCAATTTTGTAAACTTCCTTCTTCGCTCATGGACTTGTCCTATATTGTCACACTCTTTAATTTTTCTTTTCCTTTCTCTTAATTTTTAATGTCTTTTTTACGTGCCTATGGTATAGCATCGGAAGAGGTGTGTACTTTGTTTCTTTTTATTTTTTTCTTTTTTATGTCATTTTTTCGGAAAAAGGAGATAAAGCCAGCCGCACGTATTGGGTCCAGCGCAAGAGCCGCAGTTGTTCTGACAGAAGACGATCTCACACTTCTCATCCGCTGGAGAGCCAGCTGCAAGGAATGCATTGTCCAGGAGCTAGTTTAAAACACTTCAGTACTTCTGAACGCTTGTGACAATAAGATATAAGAACGATAGAATAATTCCTTATAGGAATGCAATGATAATACAATAAAAAGAAGGCTCACCTCAATGATTCATTGTGGCGCGCAACCAGTGTTTTTACAAGTCTCTTTTCTTCCTGTAAAATATAGATGATTATTTCAAGAAAGAACGTGATCTGCTATCCAAAAAATGTGTCTTAAAACTCATCAAGTTCGGAAACAGCAAAATGTACACTAGAATCTGGATCGGTGTTTCTTTGAAATAGACATCTCATTAGGGGAAGCAATCCTTTACACTTAAGCTACATAAGTACTTCAGCTAGAAGAACAGGAATAATTATACAAGGCAAATTGTTTAGCTTTTGATTCTAGTAAAAGAGGTGGCTGCGTCCAATGGAAAGAAGTCCCTTCGTTGTACAGAGCGTCACTGCTCTGAGATTGCCAAAAGGCAGCTGCCACTAATTTCTGTAAGATAAGAAAATATCATCAATATTGCCAACAAAGCTGAAGCCAGAGTGCCCACAGCCCCACTTCGCTACACTTCCTTGACATTGAAAATAACCGTCCGTCTTTTCGATAACATTTTACCGTAAAAAGCACGAATCGAATTATGATAGTTGGCTTCAAGCTTGTAAACAATTGGCTTGCCCACTAGGCGTGGGGCATTTTTTTGACAAATTAAGAAGAATGTCATCACTCCAATGGCTGTTGGAGGGATCTTCGTCGTTCCACGCGTCTGGAAAAGGGGTAATAGCTCATAGTTTTCATTTCGGTTGTTTTGATAAAACCAGGCGAATTTAATACTCCAGGAAAGCCAAGCAGCATGCTCTTATCTATTTAGGTTCTTATTAGCACAGCGTTCATGGGCTACTCATAGCAACAATCTTCATTTCCCCAATAAGGAATAACGACAACATTGCTTATCCCAACAACAATGCTTTAGCCCAATTTTTTAACTCTGTGCATCTACGGTCGTAATTACAGGATCCAGTTATCCTAGTAGATCTGCTACTACAACAAAACGGCAACCTATACGATTCGTAACCGAGAATTGTTGTATTGCCGTATAACAGTTCCCAAGTGAGATATGTTCTGAATCATGAAGCAAACGGACAGAGAGACAAAGAAAATATTATTTATGTACGTATAAAAGATCGTGCTCCTTAAGTGGAGTCCTCAATTTACAGTCCGATTGGCTGGTGCCACACCACGTGCCCGCTGGATTAGCAGCTGCAGGAGCACCGTTGGTTATCAGAAGGAAGGACTGTAGGATTAGCACAGTGCCGTCGACCTCGAAGTGCTTCGTGAGGGAGCTTACTTCTGCAACAGCGAGTACATTTTCTTAAATGTCATCACTGTATTCTGTCGCGGAGAGTGAGAGGAAAAGTTGGCGCAAGACAGAAACTGCTGGTGCGTGATTCAGACTGGCTCATTCAAAAAATCACAGCATATCCACGGAGTGAATGATGATAAGTGGGGCGAAGCCATACAGTTCCACACAGAATACCCTGAGGGGAATCTGACGCGGACTTCTTCAGTGGCGCTTGCACCCCCCTAGGGAATTATAGGAAATACAGACTTCGGATCCGTGCCCCGCTACGGTGGTCTAGTGGCTAAGGTACTCGGCTGCTGACCCGCAGGTCGCGGAATCGAATCCCGGCTGTGGCGGCTGCATTTCTGATGGAGGCGGAAATGCTGTAGGCCCGTGTACTCAGATTTGGGTTCAGGTTAAAGAACCCCAGATGGTCAAAATTTCCGGAGCCCTCCACTGCGGCGTCTCTCATAATCAAGTGGTGGTTTTGGGACGTTAAACCTCACAAATCAATCAAGACTTCGGATTCGAATCGGATGGACTACGTTTTTGAGATTCGCAAAGTTTCTTTTTTGAGTGTAAAACAAAGCGATATGAACTTACACCTAATTGAAACTTGCTTCAATTATTTTTACGCAAACTTCATTGCAAAACGTTTTTGGGATCCGGAGCTAAAAGTGAGATCTGAGCAAAATCCACCATTAGGCTGTTCATCGCTCTGCCATTGCGTTCTAGATTCGGAATCAAGATTTAATCAAATATTTTTACAACACCTAAAAACAAACGTAATTGTTTTTCTCTCGGAAGTATGTATTATCATTTATGAAAACAATGCTACATTACTAAAGGGCCACTCACCAGGCCCAATGCTAAATTTTAGTTAGACCGTGGAAGCTGTTGGGTGTCCAATGAGGAACATTTTGTCACAAAAAGTTTTCGAATCGTTTCGTCACGAGCGGAGAAAACTTTTTTTTTAAGCGGCGCGAAACGAGGAGGAACGGAGGAAAGCTCGAAATCCTTGCCGCTCCTCCGCGTAGCCTTCGCAAGCCAAATCTCTTTCCCACCCTTTCCTGCATTCGACCAAGAGGTGACGCGTGCATGACGTGCCCGGACAAGCTCAACCCCCACGCTTGCGATTGGCGTTGTTTTGTTCACCAGCGTTACTTTATGGTCCATTGCCTATTTCTGCGGGATTGTTTGGAAACGCTGGCTTAGAGGCAGTAGGATAGATGAGCACAATGAGTGCGCGAACGAGCAGGAGCGTTGTACGGCTGTTGTCTGCTCGATGCGCTGACCGCGGGGACATGAACGCATAAAAACACTGGCACATGACCCCGATTCTGGTTGCGATTCATGGGGGAAAATGAAAAAAACAGAACGGTCACATTTCCTTATTGCGTCTCATTATTTATCTAGAAATTTATTAATCTCCTCAAGCAACAAATACATAAACTACGCATGCCATGTTAAATACTTTTCGCCATGTTACATGCTACTGTTGGCAACAACAAAGCACAGTCGTCTACGTAGAGAACCAATGGCACTGCATTGCCGTCTTACTAGCGCCATTCATAGACGCAGGTCATGGCCTAATTCTATGGGTGGTTGTAAAAACATTTATTTAACAAAAACTTCCATGGGCAGATCCCGCGTACAGTGGGAATCGATGATATGCGAAGCACGAATAAGGAAGGTTGATATGTCACTTTGAAATCACCACAACGTTACGAGGTGGAGTTAAATTATGCCGTACACAACTTCAGTGTCATGCTTCTCATGTTTGGATGTGTCGTTTACCTTCATCATCTATTCACGTCACGTGATGCCAAATTTAGTATACGTGAACCTATAGTGAAACGGCCGCGAGCACTCTATGAACGCGGTATGTTGCCATGTTCTTACATGACACCTGTGTCATAAATATCATGTTTACACCAGTCATATACCTTCGTCATCCATTGACGTCACGTAACACCAAATTTGGTATATCTGGAGCTAGCGAAACGGCCGCCAATGCATCATGAAGGGCCCAATATACTCTAACGTTACCTTGACGCACGCCCACACTGGGCACAGCGACATTATACGTTAGCAAAACGTGAAACCTCTATGTGACGCCAGGCGTCACCGGCGTGGCCGGACGCCAACCGGCGCGAAATGCGATATGCTGCATTTCACACCCAGTACGTTACCCAAACAGCACTGCGTCTGCCTCTTTTCGTGATGGGGGGACACCGGACGCGCTGAAACACGCATGCTTCAAAGCAACGCAGCGCGGCGCGCGCCTGCGAGCATACGACAGGACCGCTAACTGGCGTGGTTACGCCGGCGCGTATCCACGCCGTGTCACGTAGAAGTATATTGGCGCCTTCACTGTGGCATGTAGTCATGTTGTCACATGACACGCATCTTATGATCATCATGTTGGGCTCTGTTGCATGTGTTCTCCATGCAATAATGTCATAACATACCAGTTTTGCAACATGTCATGTGAACAAAACCACCGCAAGAGCTGCAGAACCATCAAATGTAAATTATGATTGTCATGACATACATAACATAATTTTCATGTTATGACTTGTCAAATATGCTTGTCATACAGTCATGTTATGCCCTACCAGTTTTGGTATCAATATTATTATCCAAATGGCCAGGAGAGCAAAAAGTCGTAGGCGGATATTTAGATAGATAGATAGATAGATAGATAGATAGATAGATAGATAGATAGATAGATAGATAGATAGATAGATAGATAGATAGATAGATAGATAGATAGATAGATAGATAGATAGATAGATAGATAGATAGATTAGATTGATAGATTGATAGATTAAATAGATAGATAGATAGTTAGATAGATAGATAGACAGATAGATAGATAAGATAGATTAAATAAGATGGATAGATAGATAGATAGATAGATAGATAGATAGATAGATAGATAGATAGATAGATAGATAGATAGATAGATAGATAGATAGATAGATAGATAGATAGATAGAGATAGATAGATAGATAGATAGATAGATAGATAGATAGATAGATAGATAGATAGATAGATAGATAGATAGATAGATAGATAGATAGATAGATAGGCAGGCAGGCAGGCAGGCAGGCAGGCAGGCAGGCTCAAAGTCGCTGAAGTTCGCACGGAAACGCTTCGCATTTAAAAATATCAAAAATGGAATGTATGCAGCGACCACCATATAAGAGGACGGCACTCACAACGAGTGTGAGGGGATTCCTATACGGGACCCCATTGGCGTCGGCAGCTGCCTCAGCTCGTCGAACCAAAGTCTTTTGGGCGTGAATATTAAGCAGCCAAGCAGGGTCGCCTGCCACTCCTCCCTGGTAGGGTTTGGTCTCTGGGCGTGCGCCCGCAAAAGGGAAGGGGAGCAGCGTTAATCTTGAAATTTGACCCATTTCGCGATGCGTAGCATTGCAAATTTTGGCAGACGTGATCGTCAACGCATCATCTACACATTGCGCTTGTCAGGCCAAACCTGTCAAACTTTGTAAGTGGCCTTTTAAGCAAGAAACCCTTATTTTTTCGTCTTTTGCGACTCTAGTTGCGTCTGTCCCAGTGGTTCCATTTATATGCCCCCCACGCACCTCTAGTTATGTTGTAAAGTCGAATCAGCGGAGCGCGACGAAGCCTCTACTTACCTTCGTCATCACTTCGCAGTCGATTTACAAAGAATTTAGTCAAGACGTTCTTCGGGTCATGGCCGGAGCAAAATTGGGCCCTTCGGAGGTGGCTGTCCTGCAACTGTACCAATCTTTATTCGTAGGGTACTTACGATACAGCATGCCCGTGCTTTTAAGCATGAAGCCCAGTTGTGCGAGCATGCTAGAAAGCATCCAAGCTCAAGGCTTGAGCACTTGTTGAGCTTACCTCAATGCACATCAACCAAGGGAACTCTCGCCGAAGCTCGGGCTTGTCCATTCAAAGTGTGTGTGCTCTGCGAGCCTCTTCGAGTCCACTTTCGCCTGTTGACTCGACACAGGCAACATTAAGGCCCCTGTATTTTTCAAAGTTAGCGCAAACCGTTGTACAAAAATCGGAGGAGAATTTTCTCCCCGCCCTCTACGTCTCTCCCCACTCCGGCGCGCGTTACTGCTACCCTATTGAACCAGGCGCGACACGTGACCAATGAACCTTGTTGACCCCTCGCAGCTTCCGCTCCGCCGAGCAGCGACGCCATGAGTGAGCGCACTGCATCTCACTCCCACGTGTGTTGCCTTTAGCAAGGCGGCCTCGGGTGCAGCGCAATGCCGACCTGCTGTGCCGTTGGCTGCTCCAGCAGCATTGCAAAAGGCGACAAGCTTTTTGTGGTTCCACGAGGGAAAAATAATGAGGAGCGGAGAGCGGTATGGCTGCATCGCATCGGCAGGAAAAACTTCGATTGTCACCGAGGGAGGCTTTGCGAGGTAAGCACTCACTACAGAACTTCTTCGCGTAGACATGCCTCCGGAAGGCTTTCAGATAAAGCTCATCCTTGGTTCAGGTTCATGTTAAACAAAAGCAGCTTGAAGTTTCCGTCGACGCTTTCTCGCACGATTTCAACCACGATGACAGCTCGATCGTTTTTAGGTTGCTCGCATATTCGAATACGGCCACAACATAATTACTGTTGAACGTTTGGCGTTCGCGATTCGCTTTCTAAATGGAACCATTTTCAGCGGAATCAATTATGCTTCTCCAGAGATTAACCACGTCTTTCATCGTTTTTCCTTTTTTTCTCCTGAACTTTGATTACCTGTAGGCAAAATTTCGGCGTTTATTGTTTTATTGTTGTTTATTGGTTCTCAGTTTGTATTCTTTCATATTTATCTCACTTTTGCGCACTTCCATGACCGAATTTCGTGCATGCGTGTACAGCTCATATAAGAGAGTGTATGGTAAATATAATGTTGTATAGTTGTTTATTTGTGAAATGCATAGATACTTTCGTTCAAATTTGGAACATACTTGCGAAGTCGTACACTTTCAATTAACAAAGAGAAAGGCACCTACTAAATGCAAAAAATCATCTGGCTTTTGTGGTTGTTTGCACTTTTAACGTAAGAAGCAAAATATTTTGCTTCGGCAGTATCACATCAGCCAAACTGCAAAAATGCGATAGAAGATGTCGGTATTTTTCAGAAACACTTCACGATGGATCAGTATGAGCCAGCAATTCTGGCACAAACTGGGATCAAGAAACTCAAGCCAAATGCGGTTCCTTCTATATTTGCGCATCGGCCTCTTCCTAAAGATCACAAGCCACCCCGCAAAAGGCGGACTGAAACGGTTCCTGGTGAGGCCCCTTTGTAGTTTCTATTCCTCTCTTGTGTTGTGAATGCGATTATATTCTGGGGTTTATATGACAATCCAGTGTGTTTGGATCGCTGGCAGATAGCATAGTTGCTGCATTTATCTTTATGACCTGTGAACCTGAGTAATTCGGCATACAATTCTGTCTTACTGTGGCAGCAAACATCCCCACCCCTACACTGTACTTGCTCAACTCTTGCTTACAGCTGTATCCTTGGATGAGCCAGAAATGTCAGTGGGGAGGGCCCCGGACGCTGAACCAGTAGGCAGTTTATTTTGTGAGTTGACTGCACTGTGATGACAAATGTTCGCGCCTTTAGACTGTGTACTTACGCAATTCATGCTTACAGCTGCCTCCTCAGACAACACAGCAACGTCAATAGACCGTGACCCTGAACCAGTGGGCTGCCCATTTTGTGAGTTAACTGCACTGTGATGGCTAATGTTCACGCCTCTAGCCTCTGTATTTAAAATTCATGCTTACAGCTGCCTCCTAGGACCAGCCAGGAACGTCCACAAGGATGACCCCTCAACCAGTGGGCGGATCATTTTGTGAGTTGATACCACTACGATGACAACTGTTGTCACCTCTAGAGTCTCTATTTACACTCTGTATTTACACAATTCATGCTTACAGCTGCGTCCTGGGACCAGCCAGGAACGTCCACAAGGATGACCCCTCAACCAATGGGCGGCTCATTTTGTAAGTTGATACCACTACGACGACAACTGTCGTCACCTCTAGAGTCTCCACTTACACTCTGTACTTACACAAACCATGTTTACAGCTGCCGCATTGGATGACACAAACAGAATAGAGGCAAGCCAACATTTATAAGCACCACTTGAGCCTTCAGTGGAAGAAGCACTAAGCATGCGAATAAAAGAACTGGAGCTGCAGCTACACGCGAAGGAGCAGCAGCGATTACTTGCTAATCGTAAGAAAACCAGGCAGCTCTTGAAATGAAGAATCTAGAGTCTGGACGGAAGGAGTTTTTGAACGTCACTTACGTTCAAAGCGGGTGTTTTCTTCTCTGATTCAGTGAGTGCAAGTTTTCACAAGCCGACGCAAAGCAGGGCGATGAGGCACGCCGTTGTGGATGGCTCCGGATTAAGTTTTTTTCTGTTTCCTTCGCATGCTGTAGAGGCAATTTGATTTGATAGCGTAATTGTTTCGCCCTGTCGTCGCTCTACTGGAATGTTTTGCAGCGTTCGTGATCATTCGATGCTTCCCGCGTTTTATTTGCGCACTCAATAAAATCTACCTTCATCCCACTAAGCGTTTGTGGTATTTTATGGATGAATCGTTTACACACGTCTCATTATGGAAGCAGGCATGCATGTCCCAAATTTCAGTAGGGCTCTGTTGTTCCTGTACAAACTCGAGCTCTAAGAGAACTCCTATTAACTTTTGAGGGGTTGTTCCACACTTATAAACCCAAGAAAAATTACACGATGACCAGATTTTTCTATCTTATGAAGCAGTCAACAGAATAATTTGACCATGACTACTGGAAAGGCAGATTATAAACCCAAAAAAAATTACACAAAGCCCAGATTTTTCTATCTTGTGAAGCAGGCCCCAGGTTAAATCGACGATGAGTACTGCAAAGCCAGATTGCGATAGGGCGGCATTTGGTACATTTGGTTCCCCTAAAAACGCGACATGATAGCTAAGGCACTGGCCGATCGCACACTGTTGTTCTTACACAGTATTTGCGAGCACCGTTGTGCATTTACACCAAGAACTGGCGCGTTTTAAGCAAGCACTTCAACGTAAGGCCCCTAGGGGCCTTCCTCGAACGCGCCGGGCGACAAAACAAAACCGTGCGGCAGCGCGCTTCGCGTGAGTCGCTCCTTCATGGCGGCTGAGAGAGGCGGGCGAGGAGGAAACGGCGCGGGAAAGGGAGTTTGCGCTACCTTTGAAAAATACAGGGGCCTTAGGACACATCCCCTATCAGCGCTCCCTGCCAGCCACCGAGACTGCAGTTATTCAAGAGTTATATCGCGGCTCAAGAACATTATACCACCAAGATTCTCTCCCCCACGTGTTCCTGAGACACCTCCATGGCACTTACTTAGACCACTTGACATATTCCAGATTCCTGGGATTATGGAGAAGTCTCTTGTATCATCAATCAGCCTAAAGCAACTTACACTGCTGCACATTTATACTATGTACGACAGTGTGGCGCACGTACATACTGATGGATCTACCACGTCGCGTACCTCCGCCGCAGCCTTTGTCATCTCGCAGATGAAGATAGCTCGAAGTTTCAAGATAAATCACAAGACCACATCAACAGCCGTGGACCTTGTTGCTATTCGGGAGGCACTGCGTTTCATGTCGACAGAACCCGCTGTAAATGGACGATACTGTGCGATGTCAAAGCTGCTCTTATGCCATCGATGGCTTCATGAGACAAGGTCCATATCACACTTTATCGATTGAAATTGCAGAGCTTCTTGGCATTGCTACACTAAATGAACATCTTGTAACATTTCAATGGATACCTGCTCATTGTATCATAATGGGCAATGAAGAGGCGGACGCTGAAGTAAAGAGAGCTTTAAATAGTGCCCCAGAAGCTTGCATTGCATTTTCTCGACAAGATACTAACATCCTACTTCGACGCGCAATGCGCAACTCCATCTTAGAGCACTGGCAGAAACCAGAACACCAGCACAAGCGGCAGCACAAATGGGACCCGGACATGAAGTTCCGTATGCCTCACAAGTTAAAGCGAAGCATCTCATGCATTATCCACCGCATTCGCCTCGGTGTGGCTTACACGAGACGTTACAATCACTTGATTGGCTGTAATGACACAGGCCCCAATTGTGGTCACTGTCGGTTGCCAGAAACGCTCGAACATATATTTTGCGACTGTCCAGCATATGCAAGCGAACACCAGCAACAGATATATCTGATTGGCCGATATATTAGTCGACCATTAACCGATGAAGCTGTGTTAGGTCCTTGGCCTGACGCCAGCAGCACACATGTGGTTTTACGAGCTGTCATCGCTTTCTTAGAAGCCACTGGACTGGATGAACGTCTGTAGAGTTACCCAGCCTAATAAGATCATATCATCTCTCTACCTTACCATCATCATTCACCACTCTTTCACTCCTCAGCTACCCTTCCCCAGTGTAGAGTAGCAGGTCAGAGCAAACTATAGCTCAGGCTGACCTCTCTACTTTTCTGTAAATTCTCTCTCTATCTCTCTCTCTAGTCAAGACGTGCTCGTGAAAGCAGAAACTCGAGGCAACTGCACTGGCATGAGACGCTACATCCATACAGTTCCATAACATACACACTAGAGGAAACTCTGGCGCTAGTGTCTGTGGCGGCTCAAAGGCACGGCGCCTCAGCGAGTATTGTAATGATGGGTAGTACACATATTTGTGTAATCTTCGTACTTCCGGCCTGCTTCTGGCTCCGTGTGTATTAGTGCGGTTTGGTGCTGTTTTCTTACGAAACAAAAATCGGCAAATGTTCCGCGGTTGCACTTCCCCACATTATTCTTTTAGGCTTCACATTTCAAATCGGGTCCCGAAACTAAAAGGGTTGCTGTTTGCCTCAAAACGCAACCAAAACCAGCAAAAAATGAAGCCGCAAGTACGATTAGCCGCCCACAAGTACGTAGGCAGGGCTAATGTGCGTACTACACATCATTTTCATGGTCACTGAACGATCGCAGTGCCCGAGTACCCTCTAGTTAAGTTTTAAAAACTTTATGGCTACATCCATGCACAGAGGTGAGCGCACGACGCTTCGTTTAAACTGTCAAATATGACTCGTAAACCTCGGACATTGCAGCAACTTAGGATATCTAGTTTTCGTCAACCTCTCGAAACCACAAAGGCACTGCTTAAGCCTTTTTCACTACTCCCCGCTACCCGCACTTCGCAAAGAACGAAACTGAAACTGTGGAAATAAGTCCGTAAACAGTTCGCCAGTTAACAATATTCAATTCGAAGACTGTATATACTTCCCATTATTTCCATAGAAATACATGATCACAGCGCCAGATTCCTCTCTAGTTATCATTTTATGAAACTCTATGGAGCCCGTCCGTGTCTCCGTTTGTTCTTTCTTGCTTCCATCCGTCCCTGCGTCGGTCCATCCGTCCATCCCTCTGTCTGTGTGTCAGTCGCTTTGTGCATCCATCCATCCGTCCGTGCGTTCATACAAGTGTCGGTCCATCCGTCCCTGCATTCGTCCATGTGTCCATCCGTGCATCCGTCCACTCATGCGTCCGTCCGTCTGGCCATCCGTCTGTTCGTCCGTCCATCCATCGGTGCATCTGTCTGTTTGTCCATCCGCCCAGCTGTCCGTGCCTCTGTCATTCCGTTCGTTCATCTAGTGAACACTCCAAGACTTCAATTTCGCATCTTTTCATCACATATTCGTCACATATAAGTACCGCCATCGAGCCGAAATTCCAAGTACTAAACGAGAGCTGGCAAGACCAGACTAAAGAAGTGGCACGCGCACTTTCTTACAGCCTGCACTCCATGTCTAGTTCCCACCTTTCACAACCGCTAGTTCACGGCACTGTCGCCAAACACTCGCCAATCCTTGCTAAATACAAAAAGCTTATGCCCAGCGATTTAAACGTTGCAACCCTTTCTGGACAGAGAGCGCTCAAAGTGCGCCCTTGTAATACTAGCTTTTTTGTGGTACGCATAAAATCCAAGTCAAATTTTATTGGAGACTGAGTTACCGATGCTCGTCTCTGTACGTTATCAGAAATAACTATTTTTTATTCTTGATTTAAGTGCGCGGGTTTCCCTCTCAATTCAAATGAGTGTGTGCGGGCCGCTCCTCTACTTCAGCCGTGGAGGTGACTACTAACTACTACGACGCACTACTACTACACCTACATATATCGCAGACGCATGACACACGGCTTAAGGAGCTTCGCCCCTAAAAAAAAGGGGGGGGGGGGAGTGGACGCAGCTGGAGACCTGGCTTCAGAAAGTGGGCGTCGGTAAGCTAGCTCTGTTACCGTGGCGTATTGTCTTTTCGGGCAATGCAGAGAGTTCTATCTACTGGCTCACTAGCTGAGCCTTCTCGTTTGTCTAATGAGGAGCGCCCGATTCTAAAGCACAAACCATAACGGTTAGACGGCATTAGCGGCTTCCGGTCGAAAAACCACTGAGGAAAACATAAAAAAAAAGGTTGGGCTTAAAAAATTAAGCAGATTTCACGTACCTGAGATTCAACGTTATGCGAAGCATTCGCAGGGAAAATGACCATGTTGCAATTTCTCCATTGAGCGACACGTCATCAAATGACGCTAAGTATATGTACAAATGTTTCAAGCACATACATAGGTTGAAGAATTGCGGATGTTTACATAACCAGTTGTTTGCACTTGCGTAACGAAGACAACTGGAACATGTGTTTCAGCAACACCAGAAGATGAAGCGGCCTAGCTCGCGAGGATGCTAGCCCTTGACACTGCTGCAGAAATCAACTTCAGCGCATGGCATCTAACCACAAATGACGTTAACCCAACATGACAGCTGTATCAAAGGAGTGCAAATGTAGTGTTTAAAAAATTGGGTGGGCGACGCTGCAACCACTATTGGCGTTTCAAGAAGATTAGCTCTATTTTAAAAGTAGCTCCGAAACCTAACGCAGATCTGTGTTGAAATGCTTCATGTTACAAGTTCAGAGGCCAGGTTAGGTTAGGTTAGGTTAGGTTAGGTTAGCATGCCACGCCCAATTCCTGGGTTAGACTTCAGCTGAGACCCTGACGATTATTCTTTGCATTCGTCGGGTCAACGCTACTGATGTCAGGTGTTTCGTAACGCTCCGCGGCAAAATTGCCCATGTGTTTTGTCTTCGTTCCAGAGTCAATACTAAGTGACAATAATCTGCGCCACGTACCCAAATACCAGCGCCACATACCCGCCCGTGGGTATGTGCCACTGTCTGGCTGGAAGTGTTTGACGACGTACGCGAAGAGATTGTGACATTATTCATGTTTTGACCAGCACGTCATATTTGTCAAACCATCTTTCACTCCCATGCTAATCTTCTTTCGCGCCAAGTTTAGGAGGTGCCCACGAGAGCAACCAAACCTAAGTGGTTAGATAGATAAATACCCTCGCAGTCGCCGAAGGTTGCTAAGAAATGCTTTCTATTGAAAGCAATAGAGTGTTAGCTTTCGGGCATGATTCTGCCTTGAACAACTCTCATTTTTTTCTTAAATTGTCAGAATTCCTGACTTTCTCCGAACAAGCGGAACAGACGACATCACCCCCCCCCCCGGTATGGTGTACCATCCAATCAACGAGACCGCGGGCCCCAGTCGTTTGCATAATCATGGACCGAAGGTGGGTGACCACGTTGGCGCATCTGCTCCTTGTGATGATTCCACCGAAAGCTCGTCGGTGGAAGAGATGGAATCGGCTGCCGACTTCAGGACATTCATTACCTAACGGTTGAAAAGGAAGCTTCGCAGGTCACCATCAACAGCAGAGCCACAACCAGCGCTGGACAAAGGTGAGTGGTGTTTCACGATCTAGTATGTACCTATCTCTACGTCAGACAACCTGAACTCACTCAACGAGCAGTCATTGATTGACTTTTTTGAGTAAGTTGCACCCACTCAAGTGAACGAAATTCACATAAATAGCAGAAAAAACATCGTCAGTTGATCTGACAAACAAGACCATTTTCGACCGACTGAAGGCCGTCACGCAGCTGGGAAGTATATCAGTTCGCACGTTCCTTCCTCATGGGAAAGTAACAACGACTGGCATGATAAATGACGCCAACGCTGATATCACAGACGCTGACCTCCAGAATATTGTGACGTCGACAGTGAGAATCGTGAACATACGCCGCTTCGAGCAGTCTCGCTGCATCAAGCTAGTATTTGATACTGAGACTCTGCCTCCTAGCGTGAAGGTTGCATACGCGAGACATCCCATGCGCCCTTACGTTCCACACCCTTTGCAGTGTTGCAAGTGCTGCAAGGTGGGACGCGTCAGTGCATTCTGCAAAAATTAAACAACTTGCCAGTGGTGCGGCGTATCTCAAAGGTGGAAAACTGCGATACTGCTGTTCCATGGAAATGTCCAAACTGCTCTGGTGCACGTTAAGCAAAATCGAAAGAGTTCCCGAAGATGGAAGAAGAAATTCGCGTCCTGCGAAAGATGGTCAGAGACAACTCGACACACAGAGAGGCTGTCATGTCCATCCGCCGACACAGACGTCGTTCGAAACGTAGGTAGCAGCGAAACCACAGTGCGCATAGCACGGATACATCACCATCAGCAACAGATGAACATACGCGTGCGCATTATGAGGCCTCTACACCCATGTTGTACGCACCACACTATGCGAAGCCGATTGTCTGACTTTCGACAACGGATGTTTAATTACAAGTTTACGTTGGTTGTTATTTGTGAGGCGAACATGACTTCATCGTTTCGGATTTTCGGATACGTCACTTTGTGGTCAAACGATGATTGAAATGCGAGCAAAGTAATTATATGCCTACGTCGAGATTTAACATACGTGAGGCATGCCGTGGCTCCTCATGCTATTAATGACTGTATTTGCCTATCTCTAAAGCACAAGTGACGTTCATTATCAGTCGTAGGTGGATATCTTCCTCTTAGAAGCCACGTGGACTGTTACCACCTTTTGTCTATGCTCCAAGCGTGCCCTGTACCACATGTATTAGTTGGGGATTTCAAAGCACACCATCCCATGTGGCATTCTGCCTGAATGAACACCTGCTGTAGGGACATTGCCGATTTTACGCTCAATTAAGACCTGAGGTTCATCAACGATGGCTCACCTACTTACCTCTGTAGCGCATATTACAGAAGCTGTCCGGACGTAAGTTTTGTGAGCAAAAGTCTCTTGCCTAGCACCTGTTCGTTCGTAGACGTTGAAACTCATGGAAGACACCATCTCCCTATATATATTGAGCTAAAAGGATTTTGTTGTTTTGCTTCCCTGCCTGTGAAAAGCGTAGACAGGCCAGGATTCCAAGCTTCTGTAAACGCTCACTGCAGGAACATTCAACCTATATCTGAAATAGAAAGCCTCATTGCATCAGCCTTAACAACGCCTACAAAACTTGTCAATGTATCACTATCAAGATCACAGCTTGGCGCACAATATGAATACTTTCGTGCCATTCGTCGCCGGGCAGAGAGGAAATACAAGAGAACGGAATCACCATCTGACCTATCTACAGCACACCAACCACAACGACATGTTTTACGACACCTCTATAAGCTCGACAGGCAACAGTGGAGGGTATTTTGTGGTTCTCTTGATCTCAGAAAACGCCTATCTCGAATATAGCAAATTGTCCGGAGCCTTCAGACGCCCACACAACAGTTTTTCTTTTTCCAATCTTTGGTTCTAAAGCAAGGTAGATTTGAAATAGAGGATGCAGAAGATTAATGCCAAAACTCGTAGGTAGGCCCTCTTCACCGATATCACCTTCGTGTTTAGCCTCACCGCCATCTAGTGACAATCGCCACGACTTACCATTCACAATGCACGAACCCAACGCTGTGATTTCTGCGTCCAGACGCTCGTACGCACCAGGGCCTGATGGAATTACTTATTTGGCTCTATATAACCTCGGCCAGGAAGCAAGGCAAGCTCTCTTATCATTCTACAACTCTACGTGCGAAACGGTGATAGTGACAATGAGTTGGAAGAGCAGCTGCATAGTGGCCTTACTGAAACCAGGCAAGTGTTCCCACGAATTGTTTTCTTATAGACCTATTGCCCTAGCCAGTTGTACGGGTAAGAAGATGGAACGCATGGCGCTCACAAGATTGGAATGGCTGCTGGATAATAATGTCGTCTTACCAAATTTTTAAGTAGCTTCCGTAGAAATCTATCATCTATATATGGTGTTGTACACCTAGTTCCTTCTGTTTAAAAGGAAAAACAACATTAAAGATTGGTAGGGGCCATTTTCTTGGATATAAAGGGTGCGAACGATAGCGTCCATCTTGAGGACATTCTTGATGCACTTCAAGATATCAGCGTAGGTGGCTTACTCCACGCATGGATAGTGAGCTATCTCAAAGGACGTACCATTTAAATGTCGACATCTGACGGCGACACGGCCAGGCACATCGTAAGCCGTGGAGTTCCACAAGGCGCCGTCGAGAGCCTCATGCTTTTTAACATAACACTCATTGGTCTAACCTCCCTATTTTTCCTCTTTCTATCCTCCTCCTCATTGGCCTTGAGGCTGAGCTTCCCGACGTTGTGAGAATCAGTGCGTATGCGGAGGACAAATGCGTATTGGCATCTGCAGCAACGCGACCACAACTGCGAGCAAGGCTACAACAAGGCACGTCAGTAATATCTAAGTACTTACGTCTTCAGTGCCTGGAACTTTCAATAGCAAAACGTGCTACACTGGCATTTACGAAGAAATTAATGGCGCGGTACCCAACCTTCGCTGACAGAGTAGTGATTCCCGCGGTCAAGCACCACTGCTATTTAGGGGTAGTCATTGATCGTAACCCGTCCTGGTCGAAGCATCTGACTGCGCTGCGGAACAAACTAATCTGTTTTGTGTATGTTTTTCGTGTGTACTGAGATGGGACCTTCAGAGAAAATTCTTCTGCAGTTGTACAAGGCATTGTACGTGGGCTATATACGGTACAGCTCACCTGTACTTTCCGGCATGCGTGCAACGTGCCTTCGTACTTTAAAGAGCCTTCAGGCACGAGCAGTGAGAACATGCTTAAGCATGCCCCAGTGCACGTCAACCTCTGGCACTATAGAGGAGTCCCGCACCTACCCTATACAGGTTTACACGCCCTTCGAGTCTCTTCGAGTGAACCTTCGTCTGCTGACTCAACATGCGCAGAACCCGTTGTCTTCACTGCAAGCGGACCGACCAAGCTGTACCTATTCACAATGCCTCGATACGAATAAGCACATGATCCCATCAGGCATTGCACCTGCCCTAATCCCCGGAGTGCCTCCATGGACATTGACTAAATCACTGATGTGGCTTCACATACGCGGAATTTTGTATAAGTCGTATGTTTCCTATATTGCCCTCAAGCAACTCAAATTGACACATTTGGATGACCAATACAGCTACTCTGTGCACATCTACACCGATGGATTCATAACTTCGTTCACCTCAGCTGCAGCCTTCGTGATCCCTCAACTTGGTATTTCCCTAAAGTACAAATTAGATCCCAGGTCATCTTGGACAGCTTCAGAACTTGTTTCTATACAGGAAGCCACAAAATTTGTGAACGACCAAGCACTGCGTAGATGAACGATCCAGTCCGATGCGAAATCAGCGCTTCAAGCTATTCATTCTTGCTCACAAAGAGGCCAATTCAACGCGTTAGCGTTAAGAATCGTCCGAGCATTTGACCTAACACTCAGGAGTGGTCACTTGATTGCACTCCAAAGCATTCCGAGACACTGCGCTCTGGATGGCAACGAAATAGCCGATGGCGAAACAAAAGCGGCAGTATACAACGCTCGTATGTACCTCAAAGTACCGTATTCACTAAGTGAAGTCAACACATTGTTGAGATCGCTCATGCGCGATTGCACCGCCACTTAATGGTCGCTACCAGATCATTGGAACAAGCGTCTGCGGGAAACAGACCCCGGTATGACTTTTCGTCTTCCAGCTAAAATAGCCGAAGACAAGCTAGTATACTGCAACGGATTCGCCTGGGCAGCGCCTCCACTCACTACACCCATCTAATCGACCGTGCGGACAGCCCGAATTGTGAGCGCTGCCAAGTGCGCAAAACTTGAGCTCACATATTTTGTGACCGCCTATAACACGTGGCGCAAAGAAAAAGGCAAACTTCAACATTGTCGAACATCAGACAAACGCCATTCAAAGAAAGCCGCATATTGTCAGCAATGAACGACCAAACAGTGTAAAGAACTGCTACAAAGGCTGTTTTAGACTTTAGCAAAAGCACTGGACTAGATACTAGACTATAGGATACTATGCTAAGTGGCTGCTGTACATACGCATCACCTCTTCTTGTCCCTATCATCATTCTTCATCTCTCTTTCCTTCCCCCTTCCCTAATCTCTTGTGTAGAGTAGCAGGCTAGAGTGAACTAGCTCAAGTCGACCTCTCTGCCTTCTAATAAGTTCTCACTCACACACAAAAAAGTCTGTGTATTGGGGGGGGGTGCTTCTATTTAGAATGACCAAGTTTGGGTCTTCCTAAAAGTCAACAATTGCAACACAGGGCAACGCAAAAAACATGTACCATCTCGTTGAAGTATAGTGAACTAAAATATAATTTAGTGGCGTGACCGGCAAGCCGTGGTTGTTGTCTCGGTGGTCCAAAACTACACGAATGGCCGCTAGGATTCCTCGCGGTACCACTGCGCTTTTTCATGTCATGTGCCTTGGCGAGGGTGCGCCGGTAGCGTCTTCTCCGGATAGGGCGGGCAGCGCGGGAGTTAATTAGTGCGTGTGCTTGAGTATATGAGTGCAAGTGTGTGAGTTTGGCGCGTTGGGGTGCCGCCACCTGAAGAAACATCATCAAGGCCTGGAAGCTCTGCCGCATATGTCAATGGACTGACGACGCTGGTTGCGTTGTGCGCTGTGGCGGCACACAAGGCACAGCGCCACGCTCCCGACCGTGCTGCAGAAATTAGGTGCCTTTCTCACCTTCTAACGACTACCACCACCACCACCACCGCACAGCGCAACCGACACCGGCATTCGGCGGCACGTTTGCATCGGCGTTGCAGTCCCTGCGGCGTTACTGCGCTTCGGAGAGAAATAGCGAATGCTGCATCGTACTCTGTGTGCCGTCGGGCTCTTCAGAGTTGTGATGTGTGCTGCTTGTGGTTGTTCTCGTGTTCGCTGGTGAGTAACAAGATTGCGAGCAGCTGCGGTGCTAAGAAATTGTTGTGTCCACATTTCTGGCAACTTTGAATCTGGGCTGCAAGTGTATGTATTTGCATTTCCGACTGACCAAGGCATGCGGAAGGCGAAGCTACGGGCTGTTGTAAAAGATAGTGTCAGCCCAACAAAACTTGAAAAATAAATATGCTATTCTTTTTTCGTTCCATGTATTGTGTTACATCTAGTTCCGTGTTACTCCGTGTCACATTTATTCTATGCGCGCGTTTCGAAGTACGCGTTAATCCAATACCATACACGGGAAGGATAATGCTGTCGCTTTTTTCGTCAATCGCGAACGTTTGAAATTATTTTTAGCCCGATTGATATAGACAAAAGCGCCAACCACGGCCAGAAGGAAATCGTAGTACACAAAAGACGCGCTTTCTATTCTTCCGGTCCATGTACGTGCTTCTCAACAAGTGTTCTTGCTGGACGCATACCACGCTCTTGTGGGCCCCGGGCTACGTAAAGGCCGGTTCACGCTAGTGGCAAGTCTGCCCTGACGGTGCCATGCCGTAGACCAGCGGCTGGCGCCACCCACCGGAGACCTGTGGCGCAATTATGTAAAAGTTCCAAATCCGGACAAAGGCGGTCTCTTCCATTGAGTCGCACGCGATTGGCCCATACAAGCTGTGACGAATGCTGTGACGTTATGAGTGACGTGGACTGGGGTGTCACGTGACTCTTTGTTTTCGGTTTTCGGAGAAAGGCGATGGAACGGTCGGAGAGATTGTCCGAAAGCAACCGGATGGATTGAAATGGCTGCAAGGTGGCCTGGATTGGATTGAAATGGAAAAAATGCGCGACTTTTCGGCACCGGTAGACAACATGGCGTTTCCCACTGACACGGTACTTCGCCTTGCCTGTGCGGTAGCTTTAACCGAGCGGAGGCGACGACGCGAGGTAAAAGATGCATTTGAAGAGTTCAGCGAAGGAGAGTTCCGGCAATCTTTTCGTCTGTCCAAACGAACAGTGCGTAGCTTGTGCGACGAACTTGACCCTATCATCGGATGCCAGCGAGCCAGTGGCCTTTCCACAGAGAAAAAGGTGTTGTGCGCGTTGCGATTTTTCGCCACCGGTAGCTTCCAGAAGAGCATTGGTCGCGAGGAACACATCGGCATGTCTCAGCCGGCGGTGAGCAACACCATCCTCGAGGTGACGGAGGCGATCATTACCGTGGCTGCTAGAAAAAGGGCGGCGGACTTTCTACTGACAACAGCTGCTAAGGATGAGGCAAAGGTGGAGTTTGTGCTACGCGGTTGCATCCCAGCGGTGCTGGCGTGTGCCGATGGCACGTTGGTCACCATTCGCAAGCCAGAGGGATTCAGACTGGCCGACACGGCGAGCTTCATGTCCAGAAGGGGCTATTATGTCCTGAACGTCATGATCGTAAGTACCGTTCGGATCCTTTCTTACTCGCCCATCGGAGTAGCTGTTCAGTTTTGACGTCGGAGCTGGGAAAAGTACCAATTCAAAGAATAAGGGAGAACATGCGGAGAAATGGGTGCGTGCTAGTTGGTGGCTCGCATGGCCTCGGTAATAATAAGTGGCAAGTGTTTTGTGCGTGAGCCAGTTGCCGTTTTTGCACTGGCATGCATACGCAATTGAATTGTGCATTTTAGAGGTAATCGGTAATATGGGCAGCAGACGTAGCAGAAGTATATACACGACAGGGAAGTATTTCCAACACGAAAGTGCTTACAATCACAATTGCACGAGCTGGCTTTGGTATTTACGAGTTTTCTTTCCCAAGAGCAACGCGTAGCTTTTCACTTATCGATCATTCAGTGGAAGTCGTAGCCATGTGTACAGTGGAGGTGGGGTCGTTGCCCCCACACTCCCCCCTCCTCAGTGTGCTACACCCTGTGTTTCCTTCTAAGTGAAGCTCCTTGTACCAATGACTGTACTAGTACGCATTGTTTCCTGCATATGCGTAGAAAAAAGGGATTTATTCTGAGTATAAATGCAGTACTATTTTATATCGCTCCTCATCGCAGATGTGCAAAGCGTGGCTGCGCATAATTGTCATAGACCCATGATTCCCAGATTCGTGCCACGACTCCTGGGTGTGGGAACACAACCCACTGCGTGCACGCCTAGCTGCACTCTACAGCCTTGCGAATATCTGTTTGGTAAGTATTAATGTGTACTATCTGGGCAGAGCACTCAGCTTTTATGCTTACATTGCAGGAGACGCAGGCTATCCCCTCAAGCCATGGCTCCTAATTCCAGTCCTTGGCAGTCAACCGTGCAACACTTCCGAAGGCCGATACAACAAGGAGCACGCATTCATGCACAATGTTGTGTAAAGGTGTATCGCCGTGTTGAAAAGCAAGTTCCGCTGCTTGCAGCACTTTCGAACGATGCTCTACAACCCCGATCGGGCAGCGCAAATCATCTATGCTTGCTTTGCTCTCCACAACATTGCGTTGCATGCAGGCGACTGGACCTTGGACGAGTATGTCGTGGACATGCCACCAGCTGAGGATGACGATGGAGAGCCAAGGGGGAGCCATGTGCTCACACCACGCAACGTGCTGCTCAGAGACGGCAGCAGCGCTGTCTTGGACCTTTTTTGAAGTACACAGGAACGGTGAGTTTTCATGTTTTCATATCCCACACATAATTTATTTACACTGATTCTAGTGCATATAGACATGAAAGGGCTGTGTTTGCCACATTTGAATACACAAAGTACTTACTTGTGCTTCAATATGAAGCAAGGTGGCAATGTCAAAATGCTGCATTTTCTTTAAATGGCACATGAAATATGCAACAGAAACACCCTTTTCCATATTAGCGATCACAGTCACAACAGACTAGATTGGAGCAAGCATATATGAGCGACACTCTGTGCTGAATGTTGCTATCACAAAATTGTGCGAACAATGCAGCAACGTCTCAAAATTCTTTTCACCAGAACGCATAAAAATCGAGATTCCATTAGTAACATGTTGTATGAACACATGATACATAAGTCCATATCTTGTCATAGTGACTGACTACAAGCATTCAATCGTGCACGCCAGGCTTGACGAGCAATTGTGCTTGTCAAGTTGTGCTGTTTTTTGCTCATTGTCCTAAACATTGTGTGAATGTTAAAATAACATTTAATTTGAATTCACGACTGCAGTCATGCTGCAATGCTAAAAAATATGCAAATCAAGATGGCAAACAACAGGCGAGTTGTTTTGATAACATACAGCATGAATAATTCGCTCAGTTATCTCGCGGCTCCCAAACCATACCACGTTCGAAATTTATTCCCGCAAAGAGTCGTTTACAATGAAAACTAGATGAAATCAATCGCTGGCATGTTACTGTGATGACCATTTTCCTTTGTGAAACTGTGCGAGATGACCACTTACTAGCTTAGCGCTCCCAAACAAGATTCGGAATGTAGTTGTTGCATCTTAGCCTCATTGTGCTGAAATGAAAATATCACAGTGAACTGCAAAACAGTGTGATGCAAAAAGATATCACATTACTACACTATGTGGTAATGCTGAATAAAAATCACCATATGACTATGAGAGATGCCATAGTGGAGGGCTCCGGAAATTTCAACCACCTGGGGTTCTTTAACATGCACCCAAATCTGAGCACATGGGCCTACGACATTTAGGCCCCGTAAAAAATGCAGCTATCGCAGCCGGGATTCGATCCCGCGACCTGCGAGTCAGCAGTTGAGTACCTTGGCCACTGGACCACTTTTGTGGGGCACGACACGACGCACACAAAGAACTGCACACCACAAACGCTACTAACAACTTTAATGAAAATTTGAAGACGCATAATATATCTTCCAACCATTGCGTTACATTATGAATTTGATAAAAGCTTGAGTGTGTCCTGACCATCCCCAAAATCCCCCAGTGGTTATGCACCACAGTTAATAGGTGAATCAGATCAAGATTTTGTAATAGTTGGAGCATTGGATGACCCACTTGTGCAATTCGCGTTGTTTGACACCTGGTTGTTCCTTTGCTGCTCTAAAACGCTTTATTCTCATAATAACACAATTCCTTTCCCGAAAGTAAGCCTGCCTAAGGCCAGTTTGCAAAAAGTTCCAAGCACCGGCGTAAATCAAGCAACCGCGTAACTCAGTGGTAGAATAAGGGCTGGCATGCCGGGACCCGGGTTTAAATTTCATTGTGTCCTTGGTGTTTTTATTTGCTGAATTTTTTTCTTATTTCGTTCGATAGTGGTTACGACAACGTTGGCAGCGGTCAACTACGGTGCACGCGGCCCTAATTGTGATCTCGCAACAGCTTTTGCTGTAAAATTTCTAACTAAGGTTTTGAAACCAAAAGTAATGAATTTGGGGTAATAATGCCTGTCAAGAAAGACACTTCATTATTCTTTAAATGTAGTTTGTGTGATATTAAAGAGCTTTTCTGTACTCAGTAATATTGGTAGCGTGAATCACTGCATCTGGCAGTGCCTTGTTGCAGCTCAAGTGAAACCGAGTAACCCTATGCTCTTGTTTATGCTACGCACATTCCCTTTGCAGTACTGTACAAGGATGGGCCTCCGTTCATCATGCCACTTTCCTCGGTGATCGTGCGCTCTGTGTGGGCTGACACTCTCGAGACAGAGCCTGATCACCGTCTTCAGACTTGGCCCGCACTGTCAGGTCTTATCAGGGTCAACGGAAATGCCTCCAAGGTATGTGCCATGGCCTACCATCACTGGAGTGGTTGTGTGCTAATGTTTAAAGGAAATGTTTGCACAAATGTTATGCCTTGGTTCTCCTGCCGGGCTTGAGTCTTACAGCCACGGTGGCATCGTTTGCAACTACTGCAAATAAAAATGTACTTAGGCCATACTTTACCTGCATAACGCTACAGTAAATCTCAGATGGTCAGAATGCTAAATCCTGAGACCTCCACTGCAGTGTCTATCATAACCAACTGCCCAATTTCAGGATGTCAACAGGATGGTTGTGAGCAGTTCAAGTACGATTTTGAACAGTCTCTAGATGTTCCAAGTTCACCCGCCATCACCTTCATAAAAAACACCTTTCCCTATTTTGTTTTCACCCATTCAACTTTTTAACTTCGAGTAGCAGGTCGGAATATGCCCTATTTTGTTTTCACCCATTCAACTTTTTAAACTTCGAGTAGCAGGTCGGAATATTGATTCAGGACAGCCTCTCAGCTTTTATGCTATAAGATGTTTCTGTCAATCCTATAGAGGGGTGGCATTATTTCAATAGCTCACATGGTAACAGCACCCCTGTATGTTCATTAACACTCCCTTGCAGAAAGTTGGGAAGGACAGGTGAGGCTTAATAATTCCTGCATTGATGCTACATTCTGTGGTTCCTTTTTATAATTAATAAATTGTTACCACAATAGATGTGGAGGTTCACCTTGATATCACTCACTGTGGGCATTTTATTGCATTGTCTTCAGACGTGTTCTTTAACATAATGGGTGCCATTGTCTCACCATAGTGCCAAAAATGTTATATCTGGTACGTTCTCCTAATTTGCACATTCGTTTTTCTTTATTGCCTTAAGATTTTATCATTAAGTATTGCTGTGAAGCAATATGATAAAGAAAATGTAAAATCATGTTGATTTGGATAGGGCTGCTGCTTCTGGTAATGGAATTATGTTCGGGTATTTCGGTTTAGGGGTAATGTACTACTCTTACCCCCGTATTCATAAACGCTCCTCGACTCGACTTTCACCCTTCACTTGACAGAGTTGAGCACTGTGCCACCACTCGGCTGAAAATGACGCTGCGCTACTCAAGAATTGCAACAGACTATCACTAATATGCAGTGACTTGCCGTACCTAGAGATGGCGCTCCCATCGGCTTTCTCAAGTGAAAGCAAAGCGTTGAGTGAAGGGAGGTCCTAGAGGTCGGGGGTTAGTGACTGTAAGATATATTTTGTTTCTTTCTGGTCTTGACATTCTTGTAAGAAATACTAGCCACTTTCACTAGAGCTATGTGAATAGCGTAATTTTAGGTGCGAAGCTAATTCGAATATTGAAGTGTGAGTGCAAATCACATCGAATATTTTGTAATATCTCGGTATGAAATTATAGAAAAAGATGTTTGAGAGGATTATAAAGCATATTCTTTAAGGTAGCAATGTGAAAGTGTTTCTTTTGGGCTAGGCTGTTGGAGCACTGGTGGGGGTGGTGTTTCATCGTTGTCTAATCAAGAATGAGGCAGTGCAGGCCAATTGTATTTATGTGCCTGGTGCGACCGAGTATTGCCTACTGCACTTGAAAGACAATGATGCTGTTTCCTCAGCCCCTCCGCCTCTTTCAATTTCCATAGAAGGCCAACTGATGTGGCGGACAAGGGTGTGCTCTCTTTAAATCTAGAGTTCCAATCTGCCTCATTGACGTCATTATGTATAAGAACACCTGGAAAATTGTACACTAAGGGTCTGGCATCTGTTCTTAGATGCGAAGCAGCTCTTTGACTAGCCTGTGCAACGCTGTCCGTCCGCATCCCCGTGCCAACGCGCCGCACCACATTCTTCCCGCCGCAATGGTTGGAATGATGCCAAGTAGGTCAAGTCGCAGCTGCGCATTGACGTCACTCTCTCCCTCACCCCCAGCAGCTGACAGCTCCTTCCAACACACCTAAGTGTTGTTGCTCCTCCGCTCGCTCGCAACACACTTCTCTCTCGCTTAACCCTCTCTACCGCCCGCAATGCTCGACCGCACGTCGAGTGGAAACACTCTTTTGGCTCGTTATCTGCGGTGAAACTTACACAAAACCTAACCCATCTCCCATGCTTTTGCGTTTGGAAGAAACATTTATTCTAGTAAAGGCTACACTGAGTTTCACTTCAAACCATTCTTCCAGCACCAGTGTCAACAGCCGTTTTATTTGGGTCAACAGCGTGCGCATCGCTGTTGCTTTGCATCCCATCATGGTTCCCTTAGGGAAGATGGTTCATAATTTGTTTCAGATTTCCTGCCCAAATTTCAGGTTGAACACAATGTTGATCCAGGCCCCATCTCTGCCACATCTATCATCTGCATGTTCGAATCTTAGTTTTCTTGAATCAATACATATGTGATTGTATCAGCAGCTGAAAGGTAGCTTTGCTCGATGTGAGAATTTAATGGGGGTGAAGCTTATTGAAAATCTGAAGGGGCCACTGCTAAGTAGATGTTGGCTATATTTGTATTTAGAAAGTTCGAATAGTAAAATTAAGGTGTGAATTGAATTGAATGGCAAATGGTATTTGAAAAAATATTTGAAATTTGGGATATCTACACACCCCTAACTTTCACTTACAGTAAAAACCCGCGTATAGCCCAGGGTTTTGTTGTTTTTTTATATATATTACCTGTGCGAAATTTTGCCCCGGATTATATGCAGCCTCATAAGAGCTTTCGACCGGAATTCGCCTTTTTGGTTTCGGCAATATGTGGTGCTATCGTCATCATCATCATCAAGGTCGGCACGCTTCTGCGGCTAGTAGCATTGTAGCGTTTAGTGAAGTTAGTCCTGCAGGTGCTACAAGCGTGCAACAGTGGCCATTGCAACCACTTGACGCACATAACAATGACCACGAGTTTACCTCTGTGACTTTACGCCATGCCAGCTCCGCGAAGGCAGTATACAGCTGCCCTTTTAAAGAAAGGCTATCTAGCTGGCTGAAACCATTGGTTTAAATTGTGCTGCAGTGCTGCGGGGCAGCAGTTCGGCTTCGACGAGGGGTTCATTGGTGGCTGAAGAAAGCAGTAAGAAGCCCCTCTTCTGTATGCAGCAGCAGGTGAAGAAGTTTTCAGGGGCCGAAAATGGAGCTTCTCTGGCGTTGAACAATAACTGCGTGCCCTCAAGGAGCAACGAGCTGCCACAAGCTTGCTGTCAACATTGTGATGCCTGCACAGCAAAGGCAAGGGAGATCACGCGAAATCAAGGCACCTGAGCAGGCGGTCTTCAAGGCAGGCAGCATTGGGTGTTCCCGCTTCATGTATTGTCTGGATCCTCCATTACGTGGGCATACGTCGATATTACATCGTCATCATAATCAGCCTGACTACTGTCCACTGAAGGGCGAAGGCCTCTCCCATGTTCCGCCAGTTAACCCGGTCCTGTGCTTGCTGCTACGCCAATTTATACCCGCAAAACTTCCTAATCTCGTCTGCCCACCTAACCTTCTGTCTCCCCCCTAACCCGCTTCCCTTCTCTGGAGAATCACAGTTAGTTACCCTTAATGACCAGCGGATATCCTGTCTACGCGCTACATGCCCGGCCCATGTCCATTTCCCTATTCTTTATTTCAACTATGATATCCTTAACCCCCGTTTTGTCCCCTAATCCACTCTGCTCTTTTCTTGTCTCTTAAGGTTACACCTACCATTTTTCTCCATTGCTCGCTGCGTCGCCTCAATTTAAGCTGAACCCTCTTGTAAGTCTCCAGGTTTCTGCTCCGTAGCTAAGTACCGGCAAGGACACAGCTGTTATATACATTCCTCTTGAGGGATAGTGCAATCTACCTGTCCTAATTTGAGAGTGCTTGCCGAATGTACTCCACCCATTCTTATTCTTCTAGTTACTTCAATCTCGTGGTTAGGCTCTGCGGTTATTACCTGCCCTAAGTAGACATAGTCTTTACAACTTCAAGTGAACAATTGCCTATCTCGAAGCGCTGCTCCTTTCCGAGGTTGTTGTACATTACTTTCGTTTTCTGCAGATTAATTTTAAGACCCACCTTCCTGCTCTTCTTGTCTAACTCCGTAATCATGAGTTGCAATTCGTCCCCTTAGTTACTAGCAATGCAATGTCATCGGCGACGAAGCCAGGTTACTAAGGTATTCTCCATTAACTCTTATCCCTAACTGTTCCCATTCTAGGCTTCTGAAAACCTCCTGTTAAGCAGGCGGTAAATAGCATTGGGGAGATTGTGTCCCCCTGCCTTACACCCTTCTTGATTGGTATTCTGTTGCTTTCTTTATGAAGCACTATGGTAGCAGTTTGATCCCCTGTAGATTTCTTCCAGAATGTTTATATTGTGATGTATATATTGTGATGTATTGTGAGCCTACAATATATACTTCATCTACGCCCTGATTCTGCAGTGTCTGCATGACGGGTGATATTTCTACTGAATCAAACACCTTCTCGTAATCTATGAAGGCTATGTATAGTGGTTGGTTATACTCTGAGCATTTCTCTATTACCTGATTGATAGTATGAATGTGGTCAATTGTTGAGTAGCCTGTTCGAAATCCTGCTTGTTCCTTTGGTGATTGAATTCTAATGTTTTCTTTACTCTGTTAGCAATTACATTTGTATTTTATTTATTATTTTATTTATTTATACAATACTGCCAGACCAATTTAATGGTTCAAGCAGGACGGGGCAGAAAAAAGAATGTTCAAAATGTTGTAAATAGCTTGTATACTACAGAGAGCAAGCTGATCGGCCTGTAATTCTTCAAGTCCTTGTCATCTCCTTTCTTATGTATTAAGATGATGTTAGCGTTCTTCCAAGACTCTGGTAGCCTTCCCGTCAGGAGACACCTCGTAAACAGGGTGGCTAGTTTTTTCTAACACAATCTGTCCTCCATCTTTCAGCAGATCTGATGTTACCTGATCCTCACCAGCAGCTTTGCCTCTTTGCATGCTCTCCAAAGCTTTTCTGACTTCTTCTATCATTACTGGTGGGGTGTCATCTAGGTTACTGCTAGTTCTTATAGTATTAAGGTCGTGGTTGTCTCGGCTACTGTACAGATCTTTGTAAAACTCCTCCGCTATTTTAACTATCCTATCCATATTGGTACTTATTTTGCCTTTTTTGTTCCTTAGTGCATACATCCGACTTTTGCCTATCCCAAGTTTCCTCTTCACTGCTTTGACGCTTCTTCCGTTTTTCAGAGCGTGTTCAATTCTCTCCATGTTATAGCTTCTTACATCGCATACTTTACGCCTATTAATCAACTTCGAAAGCTCTGCCAGTTCTATTTTGTCTGTTGTACTTGAAACTTTCATGCTTTGACGCTTCTTAATTAGGTTCTTCATTTCCTGGGAAAGCTTGCCAGTGTCCTGTCTAACTACCCTGCCTCCAACTTCCACTGCACACTCCGTAATGATACTCGTTAGATTATCATTCATTGTATCTACGCTAAGGTTGGTTTCCTCACTAAGAGCCGAGTACCTGTTCTGCAGCGACACTCTGAATTCCTGTACTTTCCCTCTCAGTGATAGCTCATTGATTGGCTTCTTGCGTATCAGTTTCTGTCGTTCCTTCTTCAAGTCTAGGCGAATTCGAGACCGTACCATTCTATGGTCACTGCATCGTACCTTGCCAACCACTTCCACATCCTGCACGATTCCTGGGTGTGCAGTCATTATAAAGTCTATTTCGTTCTTATTTTCGCCATTAGGGCTCCTCCATGTCCACTTGCGGTTTTCTCGTTTTCGGTAGAAAGTATTCAAAATCCGCAAATTATTGCGTTCTGCGAATTCTACTAGTAGCTCTCCTCTGGCATTTCTAGTGCCGATGCCATAATCTCCTACTGCCTGGTCTCCAGCCTGCTTCTTCCCTACCTCAGCATCAAAGTCTCCCATCAGTATAGTATACTGTGGTTTTACCTTACTCATTGCCGATTCCACGTCTTCATAGAAGCTTTCAACTGAAGCGTCATCATGGCTGGATGTAGGCGCGTAAGCCTGTACTACCTTCATCTTGTATCTTTTATTCAGTTTATTACGATACCTACCACCCTTTCATTAATGCTATAGTATTTCTCTATGTTGCCAGCTATGTTTCTGTGAATTAGGAGCCCCACTCCCAGTTCTCTTCTGTCTGCTAAGCCCCGATAGCAAAGGACGTGCCCATTCTGTAGCACAGTATAGGCCTCATCTGTCCTCCTAACCTCACTGAGCCCTATTATATCCCATTTAACACCCTCTAGCTCCTCGAATAGTAGAGCTAGGCTTCCCCCACTAGATAAGGCTCTAGCGTTAAACGTTGCCAAGTTCAGGTTCCAAAGGCGGCCTGTAGTCCAGAGATTCTTAGCACCCTCTGCTGCGTTGCAAATCTGACCGCCGCCATGGTCAAATGCTTCGCAGCTGCTGGGGACTGAGGGCCGTGAGTTATTTGACGTATGCATGTGGGAGGTAGTGGCCAGATACTGCACCAGGGTGGCCAATCCTTCTCTCGATATTACAGAATCTGCCAAATAATTACGAAGAGCTGCTTGTGAGCTTTCAGAAGCACGTGCCCCTTTCAGCTGGGCCAGATCGGAAATGCTGATTAGACGCCTGTGTGCCTCGATACGCCCTTGGCTTTGGCAGTTCATGTAAAAGGCTCCAGGTAAGCTACAGTGTGATAAAGTGGGAATAAGAAAGCTTGGATGACTGTCATGCTGGCCTGCACGCCAGGTGGACGCAAGCTGCCACCCTACGTCATGTTCGAAGTTCCCAAAGATTGTGTCCGCTGCCAGGACCAAGGGTGGATGAATGAATCGCTCTTATTTGACTGAATGAAGTTCATGTGGTGTCGACGACCTGGAGCATTGCTAGGGCTCCCATCGATGCTTGTGCTAGATGCTTTTCGGTGTCATCTGAAGAGCTCCGTAAAGGGATTGGTGTACGACTTTCGCACCAAGCTCGTGGTTATCCCGGGAGGGATGACATCTTAGCTGCAGCCACTTGATGTGTGCCTCAATAAGCCATTTAGGGACCGTATCAAGCACCTGTATATGGAGTGGATGTGGTCCGGAGAGTCATAAGCGACTCCTGCTGGACAGCTGAAGCAGGCGTCTAGGTACCAGTACATGCACACAACATCTGCTGGAACTGGGGGGTGCATAATACCTTCGAGGAGTTGGCAGCTGCCACACTCATTCCCAGCGAGAACGACTCTGCGGCACACCACAGGGGAAATTTCTCTTACAAAGACTTGGATATCCTACCTCACTGCAATATTGGTCTGAAGCCACCAACCTACTCTCACAAAATCTCAGACAGTGCATCATGACGCAGCCCATTCCTCAAAATATGCATCCGTGCCACCATATAGGACGCCGAAAAGCTCGAATACAGAGGCTACAGGGACTGGAGAATCGTCCTGACTTTTATTATACAGACGTCAGTCCCTACCCAAAGCAGCAACGGCAATCTCACGCTTTCGCTCTTGCTGTAGTCAACCGGGGTAAACTAGTCACTCCGCTTCCATACGTACCTCATCCTCCGCGTCAGCCGAGGCAACTGCCATTGATCTCGCCATTCGAATGGCAGACAAACAGGGTACTTCTGCTACGTTGTCTCAAACTCTCAGACAGCTTGTCGCATGTACCATATAAACCGGAATATAAGTCGAGATATTTTCAATAAAACAACAAGCTAAAGTCGCCGTTCGTCTTATATAGCAGTGTATAGCCGACAGTGCACCGATGTATGGCAACATGTGGCTTGCATGTGCATGAGAAGCTATTCGCATTCAAATCCAATAGCAGGTTGTTTTTTTTTTTCTCTCTTGTCTGTCTTTTTGTGTTGGTGATTTGCCTCCTCTCTGTTCTAAGTTCTCACTCCGCTTGACATTGTGTTTCATTTTTAATGGTCTTTTTTTCATTCAATGAATATGAGTAGCTGTACAAGAAGGCAGTACTCAGCTGCGTTTAAACGAGACGTTGTTGAGTTCGCAGAAGCGAATGGGAATATGGCTGCTCAGTGCCGCTTTGGTGTATCAGAAAAAGCGTGCGCTATTGGAGGGTGCAGAAAGGGAAGTTGCAGATGTGCAATCCTTGGAAAATGTCATTTCGTGGGCGAAGTGTGGTTCATCCGAAGCTGGAGAATTCGTTAGGGAACTTTGTGTAGGAAGTTCACGCGTGCTCGCTGTCAGTGACCATGATACTCTCTAGAGAAGCTGGGCTCACGAAAGAAGAGTTTTGTGCACCAAACTCTCGGGTGCGTCGATTCATGAGATGCAAAGGATTTTTTTTCCGGTGGCGCACATCCATCTGTCAGAAGCTTCCAGACGAGTTCGAGGACAAGCTTATCAACTTTGAGGGCTTCGTGAATCGGCTTCAGGAGCAGAACAACTATATGATGGGGCAGTTTGACAATGCCGATGAGACCCCTGTGTGGTTTGACATGTCTTCATCGACCATGATCATGCAGCGTGGCGCCAAGGATATGAAGCTGTTGTCCACTGGCAACAAGCACTCGCACTTCACCGTCTTGCTGGCATGCATGGCAGATAGTAGAAAGCTTCCGCCCTTCATTGTTTTCAAACGTAAGACAATGCCGAAGCAAAGTGTTCCCAATCCGGTGTTGTCGTTCGCGTCAACAAAAATGGATACATGGACGAGGCCATGATGCTCGATTGGATACGAGTAGTCTGGAACTGTCTGCCAGGTGCACTGCTGCATTTTTGCAGCATGATGGTGTTAGATCACTGAACAACATCACTGGTCACTGAAGCGCGCACCATGTGATGAAAAAACAGACCTCGTCGTGATACGAGGTGGTATTACGTCCACCCTCCAACTGATCGATGTTGTGCTAAACAAGCCATTCAAGGACCGAGTGCGGCTGGAGTACCAAAAGTGGATGTCCGGCGACAACCAAAGACACCGATGGGCCGCCTACAGAGGCCTCCGCTTGTGACTGTTTGTGGCTGGGTGCTTTCCACCTGGCGTTCCTTGCCAGATTCCATGATGGAAAATATATTTAAGAAATGTTCCATCAGCAACTCGCTGTATGGCACGGAAGACAACACACTGTGGGAGGCGGCCAGGGACACACTCTCGTCTTCAGAAGACAGTGGTGCTTCGTCTGACGAATAAGAACAGTTGCGATGGTGGTAAAGGGTGTAGGGGTGCTGACACCTTCTGTAAAGTTGTTTGTGCCGCGTGGCGCATGTGTCTCGCACAGAAGCCGTATTTCGGGGGTGACAACCGCCGGACGATAGATGGCGTTGTGTTCGCGTTGAGTACCACTGTTGGTAGAGTGGTAGCGCCAGTGGTGACCTCTGGCGGAAGGCAGGCCTTGGTGGCGGGCGAGTGTTGAGCGAGTCTCTTCGGCGTGTGGCGGTGTCCGCGAACGAACGGTTGTCTCTCGCGGTGGGTCTGCCGTGGACGGCACCGCGGGCCGCCTGCGGTAGCCCCACGTGGTGAGTGAAGCGTTGCCGACGCCGCCTTCGGTGTGTTATTGTGTTTGTCGTGTTATGTGTAACGATGTACTAGTGTGTTAATTATGATTTATGTATCATTCGGTGTGACGATACACCGAATGATACATAAATCATAATTATCAATCGTCGTCATAAATTAGTTTAATAAAAGTATGTATGTTGTTGGTTTGTACCGACCGCGTCTTCTGTGTCCGTTCACTCCAAAAGCCCGGCTCTCGCCTCGTCGAGACCCCAAAAGGGGAGCTTTGACGATTGAGGTGCGTTGCACCCAATTCGCAAATAAATGTCGTTCAGCACTTTTGGGTTGTTTTTCTTTTTTTGTATTTTTCGGTAACTTGAACTTGGGGGGTCGACTTATTCTCTCACTCGACCTATAGTCCGGTTTATGACCATGGGTAAGTCTGGTGTTCGGCCCCTAAGGGCCAGGATGGCAATGAACAAGTTCATTGCCAAGCTCAAGTCCTTAGTCGCTGAGCCCCACTACCACCCGCTGCTGAAAGGATACAGATAAAGGAGTGACACGGCGTGGAATCTTAGAGAAACAAAGATTAGATCGCCGCATCAGGGCACCTCCCCATAAGGACCTCAATAGGCATGAAGCTTGGGACTGGTGCCGCCTGCAGACTAATACATTCTCGAATCTGCATAAGCTTCACATGATGTACCCGGCAAGATATCCCAATGCATGCCCGTGGTGTGGAGATACTCCTACACCAACACATATTACCTACAGCTGTCCAGAGCGACTTGTTACAGTCGACATAGGACATACGTTCCCAATACATGCATGGTCGGGGGAGGGGCGACTCGCTGAACGGACCCTGGGAAGCCAACTGGCCCGCCGAGCCGCTATAGCCAGTGGAGCCTTAGAAAAAGGGCCCCGCCCGCGATGAACAACTTTCTTTTTATGAAATGTTGTTTCTCTCTCTCTCTCTCTCGTCGTTATTCCGGAGGGATGACATCCTAGCTGCAGCCACTTGATGTGTGCTTCAATAAGCCATTTAGGGACCATACAAAGCACCTGTATATGGAGTGGATGTGGTCCAGAGTCGTGACTCCTGCCGGACGGCTGACGCTGGTGTCTGAAGCAGCGATGCCAAGGCTTAGGCCTGCATTCCCGAGGAGCTCATTTGCCGTTCTTTCTGCTCTCTGCTCTATCTCAAATGCCCTTGATGGCACTGACGACTAGGCGCTGTGGGAGGACATGTCCAACAAAGGAGCTTCGGAGGAGAGCGCGTCAGATGATGATGAGTAATTAAATGTATTTTCCTGTTTTTCTCAGTCTGTATTCAAGTGAAAATTTTTAAGGGCGAAGCTCGTTATGGCATGGCTTAATAATTGTGCAAACCGTACCCGTAGTACGTAACCTGTGGCACATACCCACATACCAGTGGCACACACCCGCCCCTCGGGCACATATCCGCATGTCCACATGTGACGAAAAACGTAGCACGGCGTCCTTATCACGCTCTCGGTGTTTTAACAAAGCGCTGACAGCAGAATGAGGTACATCCTCTCGTTTAGTCCTTGGATTGTCTGCTGGATGGCGGAACTTGTATATGATGAATATATGATAAAAAGAAGCAAGATAACGAGTTCAAATTTACGAGACGAGACGTTTTAATTTTTTTCTCAGATTTGCTATGCCTGAAATGCACTCCTGACTCTATGCGGGTCGACCTGTACGCAGGTTTTTAGGGTAATCTTGCCTTATTTCCACTGGTCACAGATTTGAGTTTGCGAAAGCCTAAGCTGAAATAGTTAATGCATGTCTTATTCATCATGTGAATACCACTATGCTCAGCTCCTGTGACATGAATGAGATTGGACCATGCTTTTTAACTGTGCATGTGTCTCTCCTATTCAGCCCTTTCAGAGTCAATGACTGACGTGGGCATCATCTGCTGACATTGTCAACATGGTCAGAGATGTACCTGTACACTATTGCCTTAATGTTTAAAATTGTTTAAAATCCCTGCCTTTTTCGGCAACTTCTCTTGCTTGGCGTGTGCTACCACATTGCGGAAATACAAGAAATTTCTTTCGTGGCCTGATGCCTCCCCCCCTTTTTTTAATGCTTTAGAACAACGGTGCGCTAACTAGTGCACCACTGTTCAGGCAGTTTTTTCTTTTAACTGGCCCCTGATTGTTACACCCGCAAAACTGACAGCTTTCTGGTTTAGAACATTTCAAAAGGTCACAAATTTGTTGCACTCTCGTTTATTGCTTTCCGGTATGCATTATGCCTGTTTTCATGTGGAGGCTGACTGAAACAAAGATATCGCTGTGGTTGCGTTTGCTCTTTAGGGGAATCACAAAAATTGCTTTTGTCTCATTCATGATAAGACGGAGTATAATAGTTCTCGCATTTGTTCTTGCTCTCTGGATGGACTGAGAGCTGCATTGTTTTCTAGTGTGATCGACCGTGCAGACTGTTTGTGATATGAAGTGCATGCCAGTTTCCTTGCTATAAGTGAGCCTAAATGTGCTTCCTTGGAACTGCTACTCGACTGCCTCATCAGAATCTCATTTCATAAATGTCAGCCTGTTATACAAGCACTTATTTGCGAGTTGAAATTCATATGTTGATGAGCGAGCGGCATCTAAAAATTGTTAATGTCGAGATGATGCTGCCTGTATCAAAAGTGACTTTTCTTCCTTTGTGTTTCTATTTCAGGCCACTTCATACACTTATGTTTGTACCTTTGTGAATGACACTGAAGTTTGTTGCAACGCATAGTTTTTCAACAGCCCACTTTCTTTCTGTTGTCTTGCAGTCAGTGCTATTGTGTCACGTGATCAAGCCCAGAGATGCTGACTGCACCACACCTACGTATTGCGGTCCTCAAGATTCAGGGTGTGCTCTAATAGATTTCTGTCACATAATTGGCACTGCATATGGTCTGCTTCTCTCCCACTTATCTTTGAGGCCATTCTGGAGTGAAACATTTGCGAACCATTTTTTTCGTGTGCTGTGTGTATTGCCTCAGCCATTACGAAACTTCGCAAACGTGGGTCATCTTGCTGCCAGGAATGTTTGGTTCCTAAACTGTTATGGTTCTTCTGGAGTTTATTGGTTTTTAAACGCTAACGCAATCCGGAATGTCCGCTTAAAGTGATGCAGAACATAAAAAACTGTGTGCCTCGTGTTGGTAAATTACTAGGCTTGTGCGAATGGTGAAGTTTAGGTTCGAGGCTGAATAGGGTTAAGCTTGAATAATTTCAAATCGAATTCATATATCACATATCGTAAAGAAAAATGACCATATTTGTCATTACCCAACTGAACTGCAAAGTATTTGTCAAGAGTAGGATGCTGGGAATGTTGGTAACTGATTGCGCAGCGCAAAAATTTGACCCTGCACAAATGCTTGTGTTCGTTTCTTCTCTTTTCCAGTGCCAAATTTTTGTGTTACAGGATCAGTTCTGCACAATATACCTTGAAAATTGAAACAAGGCCTGTGCTAATGCTATTCTTTTTAGCACAAGGGAAGTGGAAGCATCTTTGAATCGTAGCAGGATTTAACTTTACGTAGAGTGCAAGTGATAACCTGTAAAATATGTTAGGTTGTAATATTAATATACGTAGAGCAAGCTAGTATAACAAGCTTTTAAACTGAAGAAATGGACACGATTAATCGATGTGAGAGTAATATCCTCATTTTTTTTTTTTAAGTAGGGCTTCGTGCCAATGTCGGTTTTTTCGAATAGGTGTTTGTATGGCTTAGCACTTCTTTATTACAGTGAAACCATCTTCACAAGAGGTCACTTGCAAATTAATGTACAGTTAAGTGGGTGCTTTCACGGCTTAGCACACCTTCACTGCAGGGAAAACCTTTAGAGGGGTTATGTGTAGACTATTTCATTCGAATACTTTGACATTTTCATGAATTCAAGTTTGAACTGAAGTGAATTTGAGTAGATTACTATTTGTTTGAATATTCGAAGCATTCGATTATTATTTTCTTGAGCCCACATAATTCTTTATTAGTAAAAATGTATTATCAATTATGCTCTGAGCTTACATAGTTGGATTGTGAAAAGGAGCCAGAGCTCTAGCATGGCAAGTTTTGGGAAACACTATTGCGCTTGTGACAAAAATGTGACCACAATTTTCCCATCTGATAATGAAGCTGTGATGGGAAAATGTACGACTGCTCCAAAACTTGCTTTTTCACTACCAGACTACTGATGTCCCGCTCCAAAGTTGCTCCAAAACCAGTATATTTTTCTTCTCCAAAACTGTTCCAAATACTGATCTAGCTGCTCCCATGCCCTTCTGGATAACCTTGTAGTCTGCTTCTTGTGTAACAGATTGCGTAGTTTAGTATTATGACGATGCTTTAGCCCATGAATGAGAAAAAGGCATAACTAGACGTGTTCACTGGGAACATTTTAGCATATTGAGTGGTAGATAGAGAAATGCACTTTATTGTTAGAAGCTATAAATAATATTGCTCTGTATGGGCCCTTACATAACCAAGTTCAAGGTAAAAATTGGCGCTCAGAACACTTGTGTGCTTGTGAACCTGTGCAGCTCCCAGGCAGCATACACGTTGATTATATCTGAATCAGATTATATCTGAAGTGATTACATCTGAAGCCATGGCTTGGCATGTTACCTTTGGTTACATAATGTTGGAAAAACAGCTCGGAAGGTGCGGTAATATGAATGAGTTGTTGACCAGTGACCACATCTGCACATGATCACACTCAATATATGCTTTTACCTACTTATGCAGTGTAATTCTTTGCATCAACTAGGAAAGAGGGCTGGATGTGGCTACACAATCATGACACGTTTTTCTTTTGTTTTTTTCTTTTTGTTACACATTTTGCAGGAGATCTTGGTGAGACGGTGGATTGTGTCGGAAGAAAGGGAGAAGAAGGACGATTCGTCCTGAGTGGCACTGCTCTTTGCCGAGATCACATGTCTGTGCGCTGTACTGTACATTTGTTGTGTATAAAAGACATATACATTCGAACCCACTTTAACCATCTATCGGTTATAACAACGATGTTTCGGTGCACTCACGATTTTTTATGCTGCCCTTCGAAACAGCCCACATACAGCTAACATTTTTTAAAGCCTCCCTACTTTTTCAGCGAACACTTTCGATACGGTTGCAGTGAAGATATAGCGCATACAAAGCGAAAAATTGTTAAAACAGGCATCCTACCGCATGTGATAGTCGTGCGCTTCCACGAGCCTCCCTACAGCTTACTTGTGACGAAGATATCGTAGACTGTGGCGAACACCCCATGCAGATTTTGGATGCTAGCGAAGTCGCTCACTTTCTAAGTGTTTCTTCGGTGGCAGAATTAAATTGAAGGAAAAAGTACAAGGCAGCATGAAGACGTGCTGTCAGCTTTCGCATAACAAACTTTTCTGGCGTCGTTCTCGGCATCTATGGCTTTCGCGATTAACCAACAATGCCTTCGAACGCTAAAGGCAACAAATGCGAGAAGGGACAGCTTTTCCTTTTATAAATTTTCACTGCGACACTCAACTCTTTCACATGATGGATTGACGTGGCGGTGAGACACTTCAGTGGAAGGGCGTAAGTTTATTGCGAACGTAGTTTAACTCACTTGTGACCAAAGGGGCGTTGCTGGACCAGCAAAAAAGTCGAACTGTTAGTGGAGTGGTTGTTAGCACATTTCTATACAAATACATAAGGAAAAAAATGGTTTGGTTGCTAAGTAGACGTTTTTATGGGCGAGTTCATATACAACGAACTATTGATATAAAATCACTTATTGCAGCACTTTCGAGTTTGTTTACAAAAAAGTTCGACTGTATATACTGGGTATGCAAAATTTTGTCTCATCATTTCGGAGTTGTCTAGATGGTACAGACAACACGGTTCTCATTACATATTCATCAGCAAGTGCAGGCTTTGCTGTTCCAATTAATCTGACTGCCACGAAATAAATTTAGTGCCAAGCTATGTACATATTTCCTCTAAGTGCCAAATATTTAATTATGGAGCCATTGTGTTTACACACAACAACACAACACATTTATTCCCAGCACTTTAAGTGAAAGTGCAGGCAGTGGAATTACACGCAAGAAGCTGCAAGCTAACTATCTTGGATCGCTGAGATACAGTTACCATATACAGTTACCATTACGAAGCGGCACAAATATTTGACGCCACTGCTTACACTCATGAAATCGGACTGCAGCGTTTTGCAATACTTGTGTTACGTGGACACTTTTGAAAGGCTATAAAGTCGATGACCACTGAAATGCCGCAACTCTGTTGACTTGACCCAGTTGTTGCACTTCTACACAGCAGTTTTGAACGCCCATTGAGAGGTCCAGCTGACTCTTGCAAAAATTCTATGGTGCTGCAACTCTTCTTCTTTTTTTTGAATTCGTACTACTGAAAGTGAAATAATATCAGTGATCCCACTCCTGCGCCAACTGCGCCAAATCAGATTTACTGCGCCATCCTGATAATATCAACGAAAATTGCGCCAAGGTCAGATTTGCGAGCATCTATCACCAGCAATAGCCACGCCAGCGCGTCAAGACATTTGCATCTTGTTTCAAGGCCACCATAGTCACACTCGCGCGCCTAGAATTATTCCGCTAAATTAACAGCGGTGGCGTGTGCGTCCTAAGTAATCCACGATGCTATGTTTGGTGCCGTTGCAACTTCTGTTGTGCAAGGTCTGCTTAAACAGTGAAACGTGCTCTCCGCAGGGGCTCGTGACGTCTGGTCCAATCAGTGCGTGAAACTGTGGCGGTGATTCGTCGGTAGACTTTTTCGCGCTTCGCGTCCACAGAAGAACACGTGTATGGTGGAAATGCATTGACACCTCTCCTTTAATATACTTTATTCATGGATCTTCATTCAGAAGTTCATTTTCGTAATTCCTGCCACCAGCACATTATCCGCGTTTGTAGTCGCTGTGCGGTAAAATCTTCTGAAAACACCTTGCCATTTTGAACTCGAGATTGCTAGGGTTCATATTCAAAATTTTTGTATGCCTTTTTAAACATGCTTCCTGGTCGGAGCAGCCGGAATTCAGTTTTAATACGCAGCTCTCGATAGGGAGGCTATCGCTGGCAGCTCTGGGGTCGAAACGCCCATGGTGATGTAGCTATGCCTTGTTACACGTCCGCCTCTCACTTTTCCAAGGTCAATAGCTGACGGTTAAAAAAGATAAGCATCACATCATTGCATTCATTGCTTCGTTTTGGGGGGGGGGGGGGGAAGCTGTGTCGCATGAAGGGCGCATTCGTGAGTGGGCTATCTCGAGGCCTACCCTCTGCTTTGCGTTTAGATAACTGACAGTGCATAAACTGGTTTGGCAGTCGGAGTGATCATTGTCCCTTTAGCCAGCGTTCATCTGAGTTTATGCGATGTCGTGTCCAAAGATACTATTTGTTAGTTTCACTTAGCAATGAATGAAATGCCAATAGTCTGTTTGCATTGAGAGTACAAGATGGAAGGGTATAACAGCCATCTTTAATGCCTGGCTGAATTGGTGCGAGTGCCCGTGATCACCCGAAGTTTCATAACAACGCCCCCCTCCCCACCTCTTGCGTTCTTAGTTTCTTCCTGGTTTTTGAAGATGGGTGGCGGGTTCTGAGCACAGAGAGATAAGTGCCGGAGAAGGTTGGCTTTGTGAGACCGCTAAATGACGGTCATGTTTAAGCCCAATAGTATAATCAAATGTGAAAAAAAGTACCTTTCATATGTCTTTGGAGTCTTCTAAGGGAAATGCAGTTGCGACTGTGTGTTGTCTCTAGTGTTGTACGTCGCAGTGCTGTCTACCTATATACTGATAACCGCATAGGTGTATAGAATGTGTAATGTTATTTCACTAAGTACAAATTTTATTCAATCAGTAATATGTTTCTTTGCTACGAAAATAATCACTGAACTAGTTTTCTCAGAATGGCCAACATAAGGATGCCATTATTTTTGTGGTCATCGACTAAAATAGGGAGTGCTCCTAAGATGACTGGCTTCATGAGATTTGAAATCAATGAAAATATTTCTAGCTCTTCACAAGAGAGAAGAGCCCCAAATAATTATTCATGCCCTTGAATCTAAATGCAACTTGCTTTCTCTCCTCCAGGATGTGAAGTTAGCTCCTCCAGATTGCTCAAAATTGAAATTTTTCTGCTATACAGTGCTCCAAAATGGAAATTTTGCTGCTTCAAAGTGCTCCAGCTTTTACTGCTCCAATGTGCTTCAAGATATAATCTTTTGCTGCTCTAAAGTGCTCAAAAATGAAATTTCGCTGCTCGGAAAATTGATCCAAATCAGAAGACCTCGGTGGCATCACTGTAAGATAAATCCACTTAAAAGCACAAATATTTAGACTTCTTGTGTTTAAACATTTCAATAACTGGTTATTTGTAGTCTTGAATGTATGTTTATATTTTAAGTTCTTCAGAAGCAAAACTGTGGAAAGTGAGACATGGCATGACAATGTGACAAAGACAAGCACATTGCTGTTGTTGGGAGTTGTGAATTTGCACATCTCAAATGGTTAAAAAAACTTGACTGCACAATTAAAAACTTGACTGCACAAAACGTGACTGCACCTCGCATGTACTACTTTCAAAGCATACTGGTTAAATATTTTTCGAATTGCGAGTACGAGTTCACTGTGAACAATACGGCTCAATTGCGCTCTCTCCGCTTCCATCACTTCACGGCCATCGAAGTTATGATAGAGCAGTGAGTTGTTCCATTGACTGGATGGGCTATTGACTAGATGGCCTTCGAAACACTCTGTGTCGCAGATTGTGAATGACTGTTGAGTCAATAGACTATCGGTTGAAAGACCTTTCGAATGACTGTGTGCCATGAGTATAATGGCAAAAAGCTTTTACCTAGAGCGAACGTTTCTAGAAAATGCGTTCACCAAAAATGTGATATGGTAAAGTCACTTGTCCAGACACTGGATGGAGCCTGAAGCACTTTATTATTCATACATATCCTTGAGTTTGGTGCATAACATATGTAGCTGGTCATGTTCTTGCAGAGACGCATTGTCACCTGGCACTACAAGAGTGACAACGTTTTATAGACAAAATTTGCTTGTACTATGAATTGAACAATTTAAAAACTACTAGCGAAAAAGTGATTTGCTTCTATCTGTATCAATTATAATGAAAAACTGCAAATTCAGTGCACATACGGCTCTGGATACATGACTCTGTGTTGCCAAAGCCTGTTAAATTCTAATGCACATACTTCCTGACAAGATGACACTGAAGTGAGAACTGAACCAAGCGTCTTTGGTTACGTACATCATTAGTAAGACAAAAACGTGATAGGCCAAAAGTGAGGATTACCTTCCATAGACCTAGAGGAAATTCAGAGGAGTAGCAGCAGAGTATCCAAACTAGACAGGGTGAAGACTGTGGACATCTACAGGTGCAGTGATGACACAAAGAAGCTGTCAAACACCTTGGTGTAGATTTAGAATCAAAGATTCGCTGGTGCTGTTGACATAGAGACTATAAAGTGGTGCTTCGAGGAGATTAGTAAATAACGTCGTCAGAAGCCTAAGATGTATCGTAGATGACAACCGTACAATTACGCTAAGGCAAACGAAGCAAGCCAATGAGGAGAAGTTACTACTGTCACTCGACTTCTTGGATGGTCACAAACCTGTAATATGAAGCAGATGATGCCACTGTTTTGTTGACTGCAGCCACAACGATTTCGATAAGCTCTAGATCTAGTGACTGTAGTCAGGGACAGCATGTCAGAATTGAAATAATTTTTATTTTAGCATCAGACTCCAAAAACACAAATCTTGTGGGCCATGAGCTAAAAACCACAAAACAGCTTGACAAGGCTCACGGTCCCTTGCATGTTATTCCTATGTCAATGAGGCTGACCATACATTGCAACTAGGTGTCGACACAACCACAGCTACGTTAGCATAATATGAGACACCATGGCCCAGTCATAGAGAAGGCAACAGTAATGAAGCCTAGGTGACAAGCAATTGGTTTATTAAGGCAAAAACTTCGGATGCCTCATCAAATGTGAAAAGTAATTCTTAGCACCAATACAAGTGATGCAGAAAATCATTATGTGACGTCATGTCACATGACCAATCCCAGAGGTGGTGCTTTCACCATCAAGTTGTCTTTAAGCAAATGCATTTGGAGCTGTGTGATATTTTGTTGCATAGTGGGGTAGGCTAGCTGGTGCAATGGCTTTGACAAGTGCATTGTTCACGTGTCTCTCAGAAGTGTGCAGTGGAGTATTCACAATAATCTAGTTTGTTTGCTTGAAATTTGAGAAACTGCATTCGGGAATATTTTTCTGTACCAAGTGTTGTTCTGCTGATGGGAATCGAGACGAGACGGCCAACGCTGCTAAGGACATGCTTACCTGCCATACAGCCCCAGGCTTCTTGTCAGATAGACAAGGTATTGATACATGCATGTTGTATCTAGTTCTTTGAATGTAGATGAAGATGAACTGACTGTTTAAATAATAGATTAATAATAATAGCTTATAGTGGATACTGAAAGAGCAATACGCTTTAGCATTGCTGAAAAGAAATTTAGAGAAAATGACTTTTTGCGTGGTAGTGCCCTATTTAATAGGCTAAAGCACTCCAGCTCTTTTTTTTCGTGCGTCTACTTCTCTCTTTGCTTTCCTTCACATCTTTTTTTCCCTCCCCTTAGTGCTGGGTAGCAAACCAGATGCTACAATTCTGGTTGACCTCCCTCTCTTTCTCTCATTTTATTCTCTCTCTCCAGAGAAAATGACCATCAAATGTCAATGAAATAAAGTGAAAAGTGTTGTGATGTCTTAGAACAAACGTCTTAGCATAACATAATGGCACATTTGCACATGACTTGGTAGGATTGCATCTGTTGAAATATCGCATCGAAATTCATAAAGACACCAGTACACCATAGATGTAGTTTCGAGTGCAGTGCCATTTGAGTGGCCACATAGAGGTCAGATCGATGAAATAATAAAACAGCTTTGTCCTAATTGAGACAGTGAATCGACGGGTCACAGAAAGGCATCATATGCTTGCCCAACAGCACATGAGTTTTTGCATTAGTTACCTCTTTTGTGAGTGTGTCCAGGAACCAGGTCACGTGGAACGGCAGCAATACATCACAGTCAAATTGACAGGCCTATCTGCATCAGTCTCTCCATTTAGAATGCAACAACTGTTTGTTATCCATTGAACTGTTTGTTTTGTTAAAGACTGATACTAAGTCATACTTTGTTCAGTTCGGCTTCAGGTACAGAGAATATCGATAAAGGTTTGGTTTTACACCCCGATTTTGCCATTTCAAACACCGGAATATGACTTAAATGTGGTTGTTAGCTGGGCTTGTTGGCATCATAACAATATTGCAATGGCACAAAGATGAGACAAATAATTAAGGAAGTCGGATGCAAGCATTTGTGTCATTTGTTATCAGACTTTGTTTTTAAGTGTGGAGCATTTCATGTTGAATTCCAATGACGGTGTCGGAGCAAGTTTTTCTGCTCCTTTCAGAGCAAGTGTGTTCCAATGACAGAGTGAGAGCGAGTCAAAACGTTCCAATGAGAGAACCGGAGGGGATTCAGAGCGGGAGTCCCTCCGTGGAGCAGGAAAAACTGCTCCGCCGAAATCGGTGGAGTGGACCGGAACTCAGCGTGACGCATTTTCTTTAACACGTTTGCCTGCTTGGGGGCGCGGCTGGCGCGGCGCGAGTTGTGTTGATAATGGCAGACGGCATGGACGGCTCGGCTACCTCGGCAAAGCGTGCGGCAATGCTTCTGCTACTCGATAGCGACAGCTCTGAGTCGGAAAGCTCAAGTACCGACACGAGGGATTCGTCGGACAGTGACAGCGACGCTAAAGCTTGCGCTTACGAGCGGGAATTCAACAAGTTGTTCCGCATTCCCGCGAAGAGGCCCAAAGTCGTCGGTTTCATCGAGGACGTCGTTCGGCAGTACTCGGACCACAAGGTAAAGAAATAGAAAAAAGAATGAAAGCATTATGCTCAAGGTTTAACATGTTGTGGTGTTTTCGTTTGTTTCTTTTCTTGAGCAGTTCCGGAGGCTCTTTAGGCTGGCTCGACCTGTGGCCGAAAAGTTGGTCGCGGAGTTTGCTGTCTCGTCAATGTGCCCTTCGAGCACACACGGAGGAGTTCAAGCGAAATCCGCGGAAACGCATGTCTTGACATTTATCTGGTTAGTTACACCTCCCCACCTTCACCCCCTGCTTTTTTTCTTTCTACGATGCCTGCACAAGAACGCATTTGACTATGAGCCCGTTGCTTACAGTGCAGTGTGATCTGAAGCTGTTTTTTTTTTCTTTCGGGTACCTGTAATCCCCCTGCGCAGGTACGCGGCCAACAAAACTTGCATGCGAGACGTGGCGAGCCGTTTCGACATGTCAGAAAGCACCGTGTAGAGAGTTCTTCAGAGAATAGCGCAGTTCCTGATGACGCTGGGCCCATCGGTGATCAAGTTTCCCGCAGACTTGGAGAACCTCACTAGCAGTTTTGAGAAGGTTTGTTTTGATTTTATTTATCGTGAGGACCAATAATATTGGCCGGCCAAGCTATATTGATCATATCACAAACACGAGTGCACATTTTATTGTGGGTTATTTCAAGCTCAATTTTACGCTGAGGTGAGACTTTAAAAAAAAATGTGATAGGTCGTGATGATAATACCGAGCTTCATCCAGTTGTGTTCGAAACATTCAACTTGTATCTCTGCTGCAGTCACAGTCGATTCTTTGCATGCGGATGATGCTGCATGTTTTGTCACTTCTGTTCAGATGGACGAGGTTTGGTTTTAAATTTAAGAATTAAATTGCAATTACCACCTCCCCACCTTCACCCCCTGTTTTTTTTTTTTTTGTACGATGCCTGCACAAGAACGCATTTGACTATGAGCCCGTTGCTTACAGTGCAGTGTGATCTGAAGCTGTTTTTTTTTTCTTTCGGGTACCTGTAATCCCCCTTTATATACACAAGCACATGTTTTGCACTGCACATTTTATTTCAACATGCTAATAGTATTTTAGGTCACTGGAACCATTCATTGTCTAAGCCAAGAAAGCGGCTCAAAAGCTTCATTTTTTTCTTCATGCTGTTTTGCTTTTTCTTGCGGAATGCGCTCCTTCGGTCCTTGCCTCTCTTCATGACGCTTCCTTCTTTCATTCTCGCGCTCAGTTCGTTTTTTTTTTCTTTATCTTCCTGAATTTTGCTCATTTCATCAAAGAAGTGATTCATTTCCAGCATTCTAGAAGCCGAGAGTTTCGGCTTTTTGGACTCAGGTTCCTTCGTTGTGCTGGTCAACTCCTGGCTAGTTGAACTTTGGCTTGTCAGCTCCTCGATGTTTGGCTGGGCGGTCTTTTAATAGAGACTATTCCAGAGCTGTCCCTGAGCTCTTCTGGCTCAAGGCTGTCATCTAGCCAACGTATTTTGGCTATGTCGTCTTCAAAGGAAACGTCGCAAGGAGAATTCCCCGATTTGTTGTTATGTGCTGCAGAGCTTCTTTTTCGTCGCATGACTGTTTTGTAGCGGCTGCAGCACTGGTCCCCTGTTTTAGGGACCCCGACAGCCTCTGTGATGTTGGCCGCTATTTTGGCAAACATTGCCTTTTTATTTTTAATTTTCTTCTTTGGCCCTATTTGGGGAAAATACTGCTGGTAGTTGTCGAGCAACAGCTTTGTTTCTCCCGCCATCCACTCACAGCCTGTACCTGAAAAGAAAAAGTGCTTGAGACATTTGTACGGACGTTACCAGTTGCACGTCACCCGACACAGGTGTTAGAGAGTTGTGGTATTCTGCTGTGTTGGTATTAATGTAGAGCTTATAGGCATATAGGCATATATAAGCACCAACCTGTTTTAGTTTGTCTTGATATCAATTTTTCTGCTTTGATTTTTGTCGTTACAGTGCTTGGTGTTCTTTGCACTGATCCAACTGTATATATCATGTATAATTCATTACTTGAATGCATTTGTATCCTCTCCTGCTAGGGCCTCTAAATGGGCCTGCAGTATTCTTTAAATAAATAAATAAATGGACTCACTGCGTTGCTCGCTCTTTTGGCTGTGTTCCGGCACTGCGAATGGAAAAACGAAATGCATTGTTATTCATACAGCTGGCACACATGAAACGACATAACGACCAACGATTTGTGTTCTGTGACATAAATTGCTGTACATTGAAACACCATGTGAATTTCATGCAACTATGTACGCAATTAAGCTAAGCCATGTGAGGCTTCCTAACACACTTACTCTATGTTTGCTATGCTATCTCATCACGAGACAAAATTCTGAATAACAATTTCACGTAAGCATACATGGTGGCATGCAAGTTCTTCAACACATTGTGCACATTCTTGATTGAATTACACACTCTCATCATGATGCACAGAGTTTCTGATCAGCTAGCTGACTGTTAATCAAAATGAAGCACGATCTTTCAGGCCCGAAACAGGCAGTGACACTCCAGGAAAAGCAACGTAATTTCTGTGGACTGAGACCGATTCCTAATTTAGATGTGCTCAATGTCCTGACCTTGGTAACATTGCCAACCCATTAGATAGCAGAACATGCACTCACGCTGCTAGCTCTGCAGCTAAAATTTCCTGGGAGTCAAATTCTCGGGTGCGTAACACTGGCTTATAGTTTCTTCGAGACATATAAAGGCAGACAGCTGCTTCTGCGCCGCTTCCACTGAAAGGCGAGTGCACTGGAACTTGCCACATAGTAGTGCAGTACTAAAACGCTCGCGCGTTTGTGCTTGTACGGTAAAAGCGTTACTTTGGAGGCAACTCGCCGCATATGCGTACCTGCCAACCTAGGGACTTCTGCAATCGGGAGACTCGCCGCGGGAGTGGAGTAGGGGGCACAAAAAAATTGTTTTGGACAATCGGTCAAATTACCCTTATACCAAACACGCCCCCTTATACCGACGCGGTTCGTTTCTATTCGTGTGGCTACAAAGTGATAGGAAGTCGCTTCTTACTAATGACGCCGTTCCGTGCGACAGCGGCGTCGCGCGCACGTTTACTTTTGGCTGTATATTTACAGCGGTGTTTGTGCGATCAATACGGCGAAGGTTGTCGTTCTCCACGGACACAGGCAAACGAACAACGGTATGACGCATGCGATGCGTTTCAGTGACACGATCGCATCAGCAGTATAGAGCAACGTTGCAACATGAACATAGCGCGTGCAGACGATCGCTCCACGCAACACGTGTGTTGCATTCAACTTGCAATTACAGCACAGTGTTGAAATTGAGGAGACACTTACCATGTTGCTCCGCATACTGTGTGGTCACCATCGCAGACAGCGTGGACAATAGCTGTTGCACGCTTGGCGTGATATCCATTCCACACAGGTGAATAGCGCTGAACAAGCAAACGAACGATGCTGCGATGCTGGTAAACCCAAGGAGGTTATATTAAAGATTTAGTATAACCTCCTTGGGTAAACCACCTGGGAAACGAACAGCGGAAGAGACCATGCGCAAGGTATCCTGGGTAACGCGGCAGCTTCTGCCTTGCTCCAGCAGGGCGGGTTGTGTTCCGATGGCGGATTTGGAGGATTTGCTCTACGCCAGAGTCGAGTGCTCGCTCGTGAAGTCGGTCGGCTGCACCGACTCCGCCATTGGAATTCAACATAGTCGCACCATGTTGTGGATCCAGTTTCGGCGGCGCCGTCCACACCTTCACTGCGCATGCTCGCATCTCGTGCTAACTATCGCTCCCCTCTCTCGCCTCACAAGGTCAACTCGGGCAGCGTCTGCTATAAAAAAAAAAAGACTACTCGCACTGCACAATTGTTCGCTGGCCACCCCATATATGTAGGCACTGAACCGCACGTTCTGAATTCAGTCAGAGGCCTCTTGGCTTTCGATTGGCTTGACACTTTGCTTCACTTGAGTAGATGCGATGGCAGCAGAGTACCTTCACCCAGTAGTGGGGCATAACCCAACGTCAGCGTCCCGCCACTCGTTAAAGGCAACGCTTCTCCTTCATTCAATAAATAAGAATAATAAAGACAAAATAACAATTAAGTATTCCCAAACCATACCCAACTACGCAACACTCACGCGACACCCCCGCCACTCTGCGACACACTTAAGTTCCCCCCGTGGGAAGATGCGGGCTGCTTGTTTTCCAGTTTTTGCAGTATCGGGTTGCAGAAACTTCAACAAGCGCAGCTTCTACTGGCTGTGCTGAGATGCCTACACATTAACCTAAAATATGTGGCCAATGTGGGCAGTACCGTTCAGTCCAACAACTGGCAATAGCATTTTTGTCATTGCTCCCTGTTTGGATACTAACCAAAGCTCTAAAAGAGATTTCCAACGGCTCTTGTGTTGTAGTATTGGCTGACACTAGTCAATTTGTCAACACGCTTCTTACAGTATGTCAATTAAAAATTATTTGGATAATGCAGCCTTCATCAAAGCCTTCATGCAGAAAGTACCTATTAGTAAGACCTAACAAGGGGACGCTGGCATTAGTGAACACATTCAAACATCCCAGAGGCTAGTATCACCATTACACCATAAACCAATGCCACCTACACCATAAATGCCGCCGCTTACACCATAAATCATTACCGCCTACATTGCAAAGCTAGACAATTTGTGAGCATGCTGGCCTAATGCACAACCGGCATTGGTAGAAACGATGCAATATGGCTGTGTTTGCAATGGTTATAGTGAAAGCTATTAAAGTGTTGAGCTTGAATGTAATAATGCGTCTGGAATGGCTTATCAGCAAGGAAGTTCACTATATACGGGGAATCACGTGCTAAATTGAGTAGACCTTGACAAATGGCAACCCAAACCTCAAGACATCCAGAGAACATGGCTTATACTTAGTACTTTGTGGTCAGCAAGGTACAAGTTAGCAAGTTTGGCAAAGGGCTGAAGTGGGATGAAGGTCATCAGGCAAATGATTAGAACTTCATGAATATATTTATTCACCCCTATTCCAACAATCCCCTAGATTTGGGTGCACGTTAAAGAACCCCAGGTGGTCTAAATTTCTGGAGCCCTCTACTACGGCGTCTCTCATAATCATATGATGGTTTTGGGACGTTAAACCCCAGATATCAATCAATCAATCAATCAATCAATCCAGCAATCCCCTGCTAGAGTGCTGAAGCCATAGCAACCACTTGGCAGCATGAATGAGCATAGGTAATTACAATTGCCTTGGTTTACGATGGAAAGCATATTAGAAAAAATTACTGCTGAACTGTTACAGTACTATCTAGGTTGAACTACGTAGTCGAAATGACTTGGACACTACATCATGAAATGAGCTCGAAGTGCACTGTACAATTTTGTGTGGTCTGAATATACCATAAACACTGATATGAAAATGTATAAATGCCTGTGTACTATTTACATATGGATGCACGTTTTCACTACCCCACGTAGTCAAAATTATTCTAGAAACCCCAACTCCCACAACCACAGCGTGCCTCGTACTTGTTTCAAGGTTTCATCTCATGAAACCTCATAGTATAAGTTTTGTAGTTGTGGACTTTAGAAAAGTACTATATTATAGTTACGTAATAGCTGGCCACAGCAGCTGTACTCGAGACACCTGCCTACAAAGCTCTCAGTGAGTATTGACAAACATTTAGTGACCACTGATAATCCTTAATAGAGCAATGCATTACATCACCTCTCAAAGCCTCGTGGTTCAATATCAGTCTACCATTTCTGAATTCAGCACTGTGGTTGAGAAAATCTGTGGTACAGACTTTATTTTTGGTTTTTATTTCGCTTATACAGAAACATGAGATGCTGGGCATACATACACATAACACACTTAGAAAAATCAAGATAAACATGAGAGATGACACAAGTGTCGAAGCAAGGAACAAAACAAATAAAAAGCTTTATACATGTCCCACTCTCTCTGATGAGCAATGATTGATGAGGGGCAGTGAGTGGTTGCTACAGCTGCACGTCTAGTCCACCCTGTGGCGACAACTTGTGAGATCCGTTCCGTTTAAAAAAATTTTGCCACTCGGCTTGTGTGACAAGTTGGCACAAGCAGAACAAAAGAGTAACGTGGTGACAAAGTACCAAGCAAACAAGACAAAATAAGAATACTGCACAAAACATGTGGCTACAAGTTTGAAGAATCAAATGGACATGCACAGTGGCTATTTGCTTCTATGCGCGAACCTTTGGCAGTGTGGCTGGCTTGCGATGTCGCGCGCTCCAGGACGCACGGCATCTATGACTGACACCTCGCAGGCATCCATTCAGTATAAAACTGCTGGATGCTTGCTAACTCCCTGCAATGCTTGCAGTCCTCACTCGAAATAAGATACTTTCATTAACGAAAGGATACACAAAACACTGAGTACTTGCGTAGCACAAAGAAATGAACAGGCACAGTAACAAAGAATATGCAGAGACCTGACAATTTATATTGCTGATAATGTATAGATGAAGCTGAGGGGCTGTGAAGGGTGGCCGATTCGAAACCCTTTCACCCAAACTCACCAGTTTAGTTGAAGATGGACACGTGGTGTGGTGGCACCATATACTTTGCCCTCACAACAGCATCCTATGATTTCCTACAGGTACAAGCCTAGCACTGGTTTGGTGCTTTGCCATAGTAGAGATGATGCTTATAGAACACCTGCCCTAGTTAGCGTGAAAGCCAGTCTGATCTTGTTACTGTTCAAAATAACCTTGTCATCTATTCAAGAGTGCCACCATACCATTATGAAACAATAGCTACAGATACTTACTTCTGCAACTCATAAACGAGCACAGTTCACCATTTCTGGGGCAGGGGACTGGAAGATGAGGCCATCTTATGAAAATATGAGTATTCAGAACACTGAGCCCTGGGTTGCAATGGGGAATCGAGCACAGTGCCCCACTTGACCAACACTGCTGCACCCATTACGCGGTGACCTTGAAATTAGGCATCTCTCCTGGTCTTTGTGTTTGACTAACGGCTGGCCAGTAGCAGCACATTTTGAGGCCCTCAGCTTCCTCTTCTTAGCCACGAACACGAAGGTGTGAAGCTATGCATGTGTGAATGTCCTGGGGACATTTGCAGTAATTTTCGGTGTGGCAACCTTACAGAACCCGATGGATATATGAATTTCTGTAATATATCTGTTAGATGATGACTGGTGCACAATAGCCAATGATAGACACTAATTTTATGCAATCATCAGTGTCCTAAATTGCCGTCATGGTACAATGACACTTCCTCCAGATAGCATAACAAGCTGCCTAAGCAATTACTTAGCAGCCATTAGCAGCTGGAAATCATTATATCAACTTACAGGAACTGGCTTGCCTTCTGATAATCGCAAGCTTTCCTTTTTCCTTAGACTCTTCACCAACTGGATATACCAGCATTACTGCATAACGCCGGTGAAGAGACCAGCTTTTCTAATGTTTTCGTCGAGGGTCACAACAAACGATGGGGAAAGTAGTTATGATGACAGAACACAAGATGCAAAATCAGTTCTTCTTGGCATATTCAGGGAACACACTGTACTCTTCCCAACTGGCACATGGCTCATGCTGGGATGCCCGACTGCGCACATTGGCGCTGATGTAGTTCACAAACGGGCTCTCCTTGAGGGGTTGGGAGCCGAGTGATGGCGTGCCAGCGTGCACAAAGCTATGGAACAGCTTCTGCAGGTTGTGCTCAAACTGCAGGTCATTGCGGTGCATCTCTGATGAGCCCGCTGCAGATGACATTTTGCCAAAGATGGCTGCTACGTCCAGCCCATGCTGCGCGAGCCTGGTTGGCTCGGCATTTGTGGAGAAGGAGAGTGAAATGTTTGGCGAGTAGTCGACAATGTAGAAGTGTGCGGCTCTTGCCCCTTCGGTGGCATTGATGAAGTCGCCGGTCAACAGCTCCAGTGGACAGGTCACACGGACATCGGAGATCTGCACATCATAGACAAGAGGTGCTGGTCTGTCAATTACAAAAAGAACTGCGAAGTAATGTTGCTAGGTGCGCACCTTTTGCACCCATCTTACACACATAAAACACACATATGCACCCATGTTTGCTGTACCTAGTAAATGCCATACGAAAGATCCAGTATGATCTAAGAATCTGAATCACCATACCCATTAGGCATAAATAAGGGTCTGGTAACTTTTATTTTGTAAGCAGCACATATCTCCGTTTCAGTAGTTCTGTGCAGCACTGTGGAAGTTACAGTCCTTTTCGACCAATCAAGAGGCGAGCACATAAATGCATCCTTCTGTGCCCTGTCATCAGCAAGCGGGGAGCGCTGCTTGTAATATCAGCTCACGCACCGTCGGAATTTCCTCTTTTTAACAGAAATTATGCATGACTTTGTGCAACACACCGAGTTTGGAGTCGTACAGCAGATTTTTTTTTTTTATCAAGGCCTCCGTCACTGTGAAACGCCGTCTTGGGGGTGACAGCTACCCAATACGGTGCGTCTGCATCTGCTGTGAGACGCACTTCAAGCTTTATGCTCCCCATTTTTCAATAAAAAGCGCAGCATAAATTAAATGACGTGTCCTCAAGCTGGCACTTGAATAAATGACGGCTATGGTAGATTAGGATAAACTAACAAACGCGTAATGTACACCCTCCGATATTTCAGAAGCGCCAATCGCTACCCGCTAAGCCTACAACATCAGTTATAGGCGCGCACTCTTTATCATGTCACAAAGATTTTTGGCAACCGCATTATAAGCGGTCTTTTATATTAGGGGGGACTGCACAATAAGTGGTATGCGTATACATGGGGTTCTATGGGAGGGTAAATGGGAATCGTAAAAGACTGCATCATAACCGGCTCTGCGCTATTGGCCTCCCGACTTTGGCCAGAAGATGCATCATAACCGGCTCTGCGCTATCGGCCTCCCGACTTTGGCCAGGTGGCACTGCGCTGCGCGCGTTTTGCCGCTTTTATAGCAAAAACTGTTCGCTTGGTGCTCCACTCCCGCCTTCTGCTTGCGCTTTCTTAGCACGTTCACGCGCTCTGCACGTGCTGTTGCTGGTCGCCTTGCACGTGAAGCATCAGCTGTGACTAGCTCCGAAGGTTTAAAAAGATTGTAAAAACCTTCTTATGGAGTGACTTTCAACAGAACAAAGAGCAATTAGTTGACAACCTTTGCGGGACCAAGCAAGTCAAACACGATGTCTTTGAGCAAGTGCTATGTGCGTCTCGATAGTGAACAGCCCCATTTCTATGACATTAAAAGTGAGATGACAGCGAATTATAAGTGTATGTTACCAGCAAAATGCGCATTTGCTGTGGCAGTTGCGTCTTCTCGGAGCTGTCAGCAAACCACCATTACGCTTTTGCGGGCATCATTTGTATATAGCGTTTGGATTTCGATTGCTTGGATGCCAAGTGTGTCCTGCTGTTTCAACTTTATTTGGGGGTCAGTGTGAAAATCCGAAACATATGTCTGCCCAGTTGAGTCGCTGGCACAATTGCGATGCGCAGTTTTCAGTTTCCTAAGAGTTTCATTTTTGCCGAGGTTTTCTTTGGATGTTAACGCCGCATCGTAAGTTCGATGCCACCTAGGATTTTTTTCTTTTTACAGCTTCTTTGAAAGCATAATGATGAGCACGAAAAAAGTATTTTATGGCCACTTCGAACATGTGTATTTCAAGCAGCGCATGTTTCATTTCGGACAATATGCATGCCTAATCACAAAGCATGTTCACTAGGCTTGTGCGAATATTCGAATGCTTTGAATATTCGAATGAATAGTTGAGTATTCGAATTCGCTTCGATTCGAATTGAAATTATCGAATATTTTCTAAGTATTTGCAATGAATGAATAATTGTATATTATTAACCCGCATGTAATCGCCTGTAAAGGTGGTTTCACTGCAATGTAGGGTTGCTAAGCCATGAACGCCTCTCTCTACCCAGGGGAAATTCTTTTCGCCGCAAAGCCCCCCTTGAAATTTAAAGGGCCACTCACCAGGCCCCATACAGAATTTTAGTTAGACAGTGGAAGTTGTTGGATGTCCGATGAGGAACATTTTGCCACAAAAATTTTTCGAATCGGTTCATCCCGAGCGGACAAAACAGGTTTTTTGAAGTGGCACAAAACGAGGATGAGAGGAGGCAAGCTCAAACCCCTTGCCACTCCTCCGCGTAGCCTTCGCAAGCCAAATCTCTTCCCCACCCTCTCCAGCATCCAAACATGAGGTGACGTGCGCATGACGTGCCCAAACAAGTCCAACCACCGAGCACGCCAGCAGCGTTGCTTTGTTAACCAGCGTTATTTTGTGGTCTTCTGTCCATTTCTGCGGGATGGTTTGGAAACGCTGGCTTAGACGCGGTAGAGTAGATGAGCACAACATAGGAGCACAATGAGTGTGCGAACGCATAGCAGCGTTCCACGGCGGTTGTCTGCTCAATTCGCTGACCACGGGGACACGAACGCATGCGAAACGCTGGCACATTAGCCCCGAATCTCGTAGCATTTCCCGGGGGAAAAAAAAAGAAAGAAAAACGTGCACAATTTTTTTATTCCATCTCATTATTTATTTCCAAGTTTTATTAATCTTTTAAAGCAACGAATAAATAAAATACGCATGCTGCGTTAAATAATGTTTGCCATGTCATGTGGTATACTGTTGACGACAGAGCAGAGTCATCTATGTGCAGAAATATACGGCTCTGGTCACAGCCATTGGCTGATTTGAGCATGGCGCGCTCATCTTTACCGGAGCCGCCGCGTGTCCTAGAGTACCTGTGCAATCACACTAAAAAGCAGCGTATTTGAAGAAAAAAAAAAGTGCTCAAGGTCACGAGGCGCGTGTGACGTATTTTATTTCGCCGTGCCATTCCTCCCTGCTTAGCTTCCAGCTCTTTTGTCGGGACGAGAAGAGAGAATGCAATTGCAGCGTGCGACAAATTTTCGAAACTCTGCTCGTACTGAACTGATTCTAGAAACTTTGCTGCGGTAAATTTGCGAGGCAACAAGCATGTTTACTGCCTCCATGGCTACTTAAAAAGTGTTGCAGGGCGCCTTTGAATGAACATGTTGCCCTCAAATCAATTCTTCATTTTATTAAGCTCGTTATGATGGCTTATATGCTCCAGGTATAATAAATTTTAAAACGTGAAGTATCTAACAGGTTATCACTCGCATCGTACCCAAACTACTACACAAAGTTGTTTCGACTTACTTTGAACGAAAAAAAAAAGGCATTTGCATAGAGCCCCTATTTCAATTCAAAAGAAATATTGTGCAGGTTAGTTAGGTCATGATAAATATTCCCTTTGTTTTATACATCATACATACCATTCGAATTCGATTAGAAATTATTCAATCAAAATCACTATTTGCTTTGAACCTAAAATTCACTATTCACACAAGCGTAGTGTTCACTGATTCAAATGTTGCTTCGTTTGTTTTGACCATTCACTTGGTCTTCGTCATACTACACAGTACCCAGTAGGATCAAGCATGTTTTTTGTTACGCCAAGATTTGCCCTTGATAACCGCATCTATTTTCGCAAAAGCATCCGAAATTTTATTGGCGCCTCGGTTCTTTCTTCAGCTCGCTTTCATAGTGGCAGCTGTATATCGCCCGCGGCTAAGGCGCATGCAAGGATATAATATATTATGTGCCAAAACCATGATATCATTAGGAGGCACGCCGTGGTGTGAGGCTCGAGACTCTGACCACAAGAGGTTTTTTTGTCGTGCACCTAAATCTATCTGAAGTGGGCTCGGCAGCACCCCAGCGATGGCTCGCATTCACTTGCAACACCTGCTTTTTATGCAGATATTCTTTGCAACACTCTTTTATGCAGATATTCTTTGCGGGCTCCGATGTGCAGTACGCTGCACATCGGAGCCCGGCCCCCCAGGCTGAGCACCCGCGGCACGCTTTGAACCCAACAGCCAGGATTCGCCATCTGCCTTGTGCCGTGGATACCCTGCCGCCCGCACCGCACGAATGCTCTTCAATGTTCCTGCTTGTGCCTCCGTCACTGCTGCTGCCCTTCCCCTCATGGTCGCGAGGCACAGAAACAGTACTTACGTCACACCGCTACAATAAAAACTTCACCAAAGGCCTCGCACTCTTTAGTGGGCTCGGCAGCACCCCAGCGATGGCCCGCACTCACTTGCAACACCTGCTTTTTGTGCAGGTAAAAAATTCCTGTTCCCTGTTTTCCAAGCGTACCAAATACGCTGCTTTGCTAGTGCTGCCGAGCCGCAACTGTTGCAGATGTATTCATGCCCTGCGAGTGTTGCTGCTATTAAGTGACGATATCGAGACTAACCCAGGCCCTGCAACTCGGTCCGCTAATGCTGAAACCTCTAGCGACATTATGTCTGTCCTCAGCAAAATCCAGTCCAGACAGGCAGCCATCCTTAACAAAATAAAATCTATTCGTTCTACGCTGCTGCAACACGAGGAGAAATTTGAAGAAATCACTAAAAGACTCTCTAAAATTGAAGACGACTGCTCTGTAATAGCCACGGCAAAAGGAAAGGTCGATGGCTTGCAGACACTAACTGAGTAAAACTGCGGCGATATCGCTAGCCTTGTCGCCAGGATGGACGACTCTGAGGACAGACAGCGACGATCCAACCTTGTTTTTTACGGTTTTGAAGATGTCAGTGACGAGACTTGGGCACAGTCTGAGAAGTGCGTCATCGATCTATGTCTTGCCAATCTTGAAGTTTCAGTCCAACCTTGAGACATCGAACGTGCTCACCACATAGGGCGTTTTCAACCAAACAAAAACAGGCCCATCATTGTCCGGTTCTGCCATTTCAAGGACCGAGACCTAGTGTTGTCCAACGCTAAAAAACTAAAAGACTCCAATTACAGCATTAGTGAAGATCTTTCCCCCATACAGGCAAGGCCCGCAAGCACCTCATTGAATTTGGTAAAGCATCTCACAAGACGTATAAAATTCGGCACAACAAGCTAACCATTGATGGCACTACTTACGTTTTCTATCGCTCTTCTGAAAAAGTAATCCCCCTTAGCCCATAGCTACCACTTCCTAGCCCAGCGAATCCTAAATTAAACCCTGAACTTTTGTCAATTGTACATACTAATATTAGAAGCCTCTTGCCGAAACGCAACTCGCTTTTTAATCTTATCTGCACGACAGAATGCAACTTTGTTCTCTTAACTGAAACGTGGCTAAACCCTTCAATATGCGATTCGGAATTAAAGCCATGCTTTCCAGGCTTTACAATTTTTCGGCGATATCGTGATGGTAAGCGTGGTGGTGCGATTCTTATAGCTGCTCACAGTCGATTGAATTGCTCCCCAGTGGTTGTACCTTCCAGGCTTGAATTATTGTGTATCTGCTGTAGAAACTCATATCCTCCGGTTATCATTGGAGTCTGTTACCGCCCCCTTGACACAGATGCTTCATTTATCGCAAATTTCCACAGTGCTCTTAACTTCCTGAATGCCTCTCATCCCAACATACCGGTTATCTTAATGTGTGACTTTAACTTCCCAGGTATAATCTGGTCTAACCCCGCGCTCACGATATCTAAACACACTGTGGAAAGCAATTTTGTTAACACGTGCCTAGCATTTGGTTTATCTCAACTTGTTTCCTTTCCAACGCGAGTTACTGAGCACTCTTCAAACATTCTTGACCTCATTCTCACGTCACACCCTTGCAATCTTGTATCGCTAGTTCCTCTCCCGGAGATAAGTGATCACTCTGTACTTCACGCTTCATTTTATAATCAACTACTAGGCCCAAGACATTCCAAGAAAACCCTCACACTCTACGATAAGGGTAACTATGCCGCTTTTAACAATGAGCTACCCATATTTTGCGACTGGTATTTAAACGACTTCTTCCAATGCCCTCTTGAAACTAACTGCTCTTTGTTCAAGTACAAAATTCATGATTTGATCAATAGGTCTATATTCACAATTTCAATTACAAAACGGGCGTCTTCTCCTTGGTTTAACACATCTCTTAAGCATCTTAACAATAAGAAAAAGCGACTATATCGCTCGGCTAAACGGTCCAACACCCCGAGCGCTTGGAATAGGTACCGCAGAATAGCAAAGGAATTTGAATCGCTTGCTGCGAAGGCTAAGCATTCTTTTTCTCTTCTACATTGTCTAATATGCTACACAATATTCCTAAACAATTTTGGAGAGCCATTAACCGCAATCCTACAAAACCATTATCATTAATCGATGAACATGGTGATCCGATTCCAGATCATATTATCCCTCAAGTATTGAATTCTGTCTTCCGTATTTACCCCTGAATCTTGCAGTCCGCTTCCAGATTCCCCATTCCTTGATTATCCTGTCATGCCAGTCATTACATTCGATTCATATGGAATTGCAAAACTAATCGACGAATTGAAACTGATGCCATCCGCTGGAATTGACGACATTAATTCCAAAATACTGAAAAACACTAAGACTATAACAAGCATTATCCTTTCGTACATATTTCAGCAGTCCATTTCATGCAGAGTGGTGCCGAAGGACTGGGAACTTGGTAAGATCGTTCCCGTCCCGAAAAAAGGGCCTTCATCTTCACCGAGTAATTATCGCCCCATTTCGATAATAAGTGTAGCTCTAAGTTAATGGAACATATAATTTATTCCCACATAGTACATTTTTTGCGTTCAGTACATTTCTTTCACCCTAACCAACACGGTTTTCAAAAAGGACTTTAATGTGACACTCAACTCGCCCTGTTCGTTAACGACCTAAGTTCTAGCCTGGATACTAACATACCTGTAGACGCCATTTTCATTGATTTTGAAAAAGCCTTCGACAAAGTTCCCCATAATAGATTATTTTTGAAGCTTTCACGTCTTAACCTTAATTGTCTTGTTTTTAATTGGATATGTGACTTCTTGACTAACCGTAAGCAGTGATCATTTGTGCTAACAACCATCGCTCCTCCCTATCCGCTGTAACCTCCGGCATACCCCAAGGCACCGTCCTTGGTCCTCTGCTATTTCTAATCTATATTAACGACCTCCCCAATAACTTAGCTTCTAGCATTCGTCTATTCGCACACGAATGCGTCATTTATCGTCCTGTTTACAATGAAAACGACACTGTCATCCTACAATCTGATCTTTCTTTGATTCAATCATGGTGCGAAAACTGGCTGATGTCTCTAACACAAAGAAAACCTGTGCCGTTTCTTTCTATCGCCGACAAACTTATTCCTCCAAAAAATACTTCCTGTCTGATTCTGAAATTACAGCAGCTAATTCATGTAAAGACCTCGATATCACTCTAACTTCAGATCTCACCTGGTCATCCCACATAATGAACATCACTAACGACTCAAACTGCGTTCTTGGCTATCTCCGAAAAAACTTACGTCTAGCCCTGCCTTCTGTTAAAGTTTTAACCTATCTAACGCTAGTTCGCCCGAAGCTAGAATACGCATGTGCCATCTGAGATCCCCATCAAATCACCCTTATTAAAACACTTGAATCCATCCAAAATCGCGCAGCCAGATTCATTTATTTGGACTACTCCTATCACAGTAGCATCACCGAGCTAAAATCTCGTGCTAACATGGTTAACTTAGCTGTGCCCTGCAAAGTTTTAAGACTGTGTTTGTATCATAAATTTTATAATGAATTTCACCTAGACCATGTTATCGTTCCAGCTTATCGTCTTTAATGCCATATCAGCCATTCAAAAGCGGTTTATCCATCCCGTGTGCATACCACTGCCCATCAATCTTCATTTTTCGTGCAAACATCAACAGAATGAAACGATCTTCCTGCTGACGTCGTGCACCAGTCCGGCATCGTCCATTTCAAAGAAGCCATCGAACAAATCATCTGTTTGTGAACTGTCTACTCCCTTATGTAACACCCCTTGAATGGGGCCTTTGAGGTATTATAAATAAAAGAAATAAAAGTGTAAGGTGCAACCACGACAACAGACAAATGGTACACACACACCAAGCACCACTTCTGTTTACATTGAGCGTCATCTCAACGTGTGCTTGAAATATACAAGGCCAACAAGCCGTCTCTCCCATTCTTACACCTAAATGTAAGCACAGTGTTATTACGTTTTGCTCCCATAAAATGTAGCTGGCGCATGTGGGAACCGAGTGAGTGAGTATGAACTTTATTGAGGTCCTGAGAAAAAAGAAAGCGGTGCCGATAGCCCCGCCAATCAATCCGGCGGCTCCACCTAGGTCGGGACCGGTAGACCGAGTCTTTCAACGACGGCCCGTGCCCTCTGGACAGCCTTGAGCTTGAACGAAGAGCTCTGTGCTTCGAAGGGCGGAGTACCAGGAGGACTGGTCAGAAAATTCTGTACCCACATTGGCAGAGCACAGCCAGAGCATGTGGTCAAAATTGTTATATTCGTTGCCACTGTGTGGACATACAGTGAAGAAGTCAGGATTGATCCTGCTTAGTGTCGATGGTGTGAGGTGTGTAGGGGTCTGTAACTGTCTGTAAGTGATTGCTTGTGCTCTGTTCAGATTTTTGTGAGGAGGAGGAAAAGTTCGACGTTCTAATCTATGATTGATTTGTGGGGTTTAACGTCCCAAAACCACCATCTGATTATGAAAGACGCCGTAGTGGAGGGCTCCGGAAATTTTGACCACCTGGGGTTCTTTAACGTGCACCCAAATCTGAGTACACGGGCCTACAACATTTCCGCCTCCATCGAAAATGCAGCCGCCACAGCCGGGATTTGATCCCGCGACCTGCGGGTCAGCAGCCGAGGACCTTAGCCACTAGACCACCGTGGCGGGGCTGTTCTAATCTATGATGAGAGGTGAATTCGTGATATGATATGAGCAGCTCTTTGTGGTCGAGGTTCCTGCAGGCTGCATTGAAGCGAGGGGGCAGAGCGCAGACGCGAAAAGTGCGTTCGCGCACCAGTTGGTGTGCCTGCTCGTTTGGGTTGCAGACAGGAAAGCTGGAAATGTTTCTCATGTGAGCCGGGAACTATGCGATGTGTGAGGATGGGAAATTTTTCTCCTTCGCCTCGTGGTTGAAGAGCCTGTTAACAACCGTAGCTGCCTTCGAAGAGACCAGGGCCACCGAAAAAGTTCCTATAGCTGTTCTAGAGTCTGAGTAAATGACACAAGCTCCCGTGCAGCTTCGAAGGGCTAGCGCAATAGCCATTTCCTCCGCTTCGTGGATGAAGTTGGTAACTACCGTGGCTGCATTGACGAGCGAGCTATGGGCATCCACCACAGAGACTGCGTAGGCACCTCGATTCCAATATTTTGCAGCATCAACGAAGAGGATCTGCATATCATTGCGCAATATCTTGGCAAGTATGGCCTCGGCTCTCGCTTTTCTTCATCTTTCATTATGGGTCGGGTGTGTTTCTGGGAATCGGTTCAACTGTTATCGCTTTCATGGTGTGTGTGCAAAGTTGGGACTTCTCAGGCGGCATGAAGAGGGGCTGAAGGCCAGCTTCTAAAAATATCTCGTTGCCCGCCCTTGAGAATAAGAGCTGACTAATCTGGGCATGCCGCTGTGCCTCAAAGAGTTCAGTAGTTGTATTGTGCAGGCTCATTTAAAGGAATCGTTCCGTACAACTGTTGCGAGGGAGGCTCAGGACCCTTTTCAATCCTGTTCTAATTAATGTATCAATTTTGTAGAGCTCTGTCTTCTTCAATATGAGGAAGAGGGTGGCGTACGCCACGTGGCTGATGAGAAAGGCGTAAAATGCTTTCGTGAGGTTGTCCTCTTTGACTTAGATCCTAGCATTGCAACACCTCAGCCTCCTAACTTATTGGTGGGTGTTGTTTGCAAGACTTGCACGTGTAAACGCTCAGTGTGATGACGCAGCATAAATTGACACTGAGCGGTGACGAGAGGTCGACAGCCATCAGCTGAATAAAAACACTTTCAGGACACACGGTACAGTATTTTGACAGTGTTGTATTAAGCTAGCAAGCTCCACTGATTTCGCATTACACATAGTCGTCTCGGTAAACCAGTGCCCAATCGCAAAATGTACAGCAATTGCCTATTTGCTGTAGCTTCAGTTTACAAACGCAGTTCCTTTTTATATGAGTTCAACCATCACGTTTCTCCCCGTTAATATAGTTGCTAATACTGTGCACGATGAAAAATTCTTCAAAGTTTCGAGACAGCGAAAGTACTGACGAACTGCCGTAATCTACTTTGACGCCACTGCCCCTCCAACTATTTTCATTGGAAATGATAGACAATGCGCTGAATTATTTTTCACCATTTTTCATGGCACCCAAACAACAACAACAACAACAACAACAAAAAACATTGCTCAAGAAAAGGGGGGGGGGCGAGGGGGAGGAGGGTAGGGTTCAAATGGCGAACGCCAACATAGGTGTTGAAGTCTTATGATGGTTTGGAGTGACCGAACACACGAAGTAGGTTTCCCCCAAGGCGAATCTCTCAAAAGGGGAGCTGTAAATACTCCCAAAATTTCGCTTCATAAGAACAACTAGCAAAATCTATTTCTGTCCAAACAACTTGCATATGTCTTCCTGGGTCACACGTGAACCTACAGGACTGGCGCAGCTGGCTGCTGTGAAAACGGTGGTCAAAGCTTTGGCTTTGCTCGCTACTATATTTTTTGGACAGGAACGCCAAAACGCTTCTAGCCATTTTTTTTCCTTACGTCTTTACTGCCTTTAATCTACCATTGCGTTAAACGTGCCCTAGGAGCTAGTAGATCGCTATCGTGTCATCGCGACCGCGATTTTCTGCATGACGATTATGGCAAACTGTAGTTCCGTTCTCAGCCTGTGTGCGTTGGCTGCGCACGTGCCTTCAAAACTAAGTCGTTCTATGCTATCTATGATCGCATCTGCGGCTGTATTGTCGACAAGTTTGCGGAAAGCAGCGTTGCTTTGACTGGTCGAGCGTTGGACATATGCACACTTTCGGAGTCCTGTCAGTAACGTCGTCGCCATACATTATCGTGTCAAAATGACCGCAATTTCGTCCACAGCGGTTATGGCAACAACCACACGTGCGCTGATCCCCCACTTATTTTTGAAGCTTCGAGCATGCTGCTCTCGACAGCCTTCGTTCGACAATTTCGGTACTAAAGTTCATATCACACGCCGCGATTAGGAATTTCGGCCCAACAGACACAGTGGAATTCGGCTGGGGAATTTCATGAATTCGTATCTGCCGCAATTTCGCATCACAGATTCTACTGTACATTCAGACTAACGCCTCCTTAATTCATTTATAATAAAATGCGGTGAATTCGCAAAAAGCCTGGAGTAGGCTGACCTGCATTTTTGTCATTGCCGCCAGATCACGCACAGAAATTTCTATTCCAGAAGATTGTCATGACAACCGTACAAACGAAAGAAATGGTCACAATCTGGGAGACTTTGCAGGTATCTAAGTGGTTTACACTGTATCTCAGTTGAAATGATGAAGAGCCTTGAAAATATGTACAGTACGCACAACTGATACCATCTTAGGAAAGCAGTTGGCTATATTTCCTGCGTATGGCACTAAATCTATGAGGAAAGGAGTTGCATGGTCAGCCTATAGTGACACCCCCTCCCCTTCCCAAAGCAAGACTGAGCGCATACTTATGATAAAACATACAGCCGAGCCCACATATAACTGTCCCACTTGAAACAAACTTTCGCTTAATATGAACAATATCCACATGACCGTGAATATATTTATTGGTTTAGCGGCACAAAATTGCACTTACAACGAACGTCTCCGAGCACCGCCGATCGATTACAGTGAACGGGGTCGGCACTCTTCCGACTTCCCGGGAAACCACTTTCAACCACCGATCAGGCATCGGCGAGGTGCCCATACATTCTTATTGTTAAATGCCGACCCTGCCTCCGGGCCCCTCTAGTTGCCGCTCTCCCCGACCGCTTTTTGTTACACACTCCTCCGTCTTTTGTGCCCCCGCTACTCTGAGCACCTTGCATCGCCAGATGAGGCCTGTGTTTTCACACTGCCACTGATCTTTCGAAGACCGGTCCGCCATCTCTCCTGTTTTTGGTCGCTGGTACTGTCGTTGGCATCATCGACCTGGAGTGACCAGAAAATTTCCCTACATCGTCAGCCACCGACTCTAACCGATCGTCTGCCTCTAGTGCATGTGCGTAGACTACCTCATCGATTCTGATTGTTTGCGATTCGTTTCGTGTTTAGGGCCTGTTTTCGCTCATTTCGCACTCCGCTCAGCATGCCCTCCGCACACATGCGGAAGCAAGAAAACGGCTAGTAATTTGCACGAAACGAATCGCGAAATATCGAAGTCGGTGAGCCCACGCAAGCCCTCTGGTGCAACAAACAATTTTTGACCACGGCCGCTGATTCTTTGAACACCGCCGCGCATGCAGATCCAAGTGACTGTGCTTTGACCTCTGCACGCGCAGGCACTCTTTCAAGCTTAACTACATGTGAGTGGCACGTTTCGTGGACCCTTCAAGCAAGCTATCCGACCTGCCTACTTCCCCTTCCCCTGTGTTTTGGTTTTCAAGGTCGTCCTTTCCCCATATCCTCCCCTCTCTTCCCTCTATCACAACTCCTTGCCCTTCTCTTGCAAGTCCGCTCTCCTCTCTTGATCCCAACCTCTTCGCCCGTTTTCATCGCTCCGCGACGCCAGCCACGCTGGCGCGAGTTAGTTTCGCTTTCTGACTAGAAACGGGCCCAGAGCTGTGCCGCGCATTCTGGCATGCGTGTCGCGTCTTGCTCGCCTTGGCGTGCTTGTGTGATCAGGATGGCAGACGGGAGGACTTGCACGCTTTTTCCTGCTGCTCAACAAAACGTCGAAAGTGTGACCGCTTGGCTTGAGCGTAATCTGCACGTTATTGCCGCGTTGCGGAGCGCTGGCTCATAGCTATTGACCACTTGGCAGCCAACTTGTCGCTTCGGCCGTCCTGGTATTTGGTTGTAAGGATGGTGAATATTTTGTGGCCGGCGGTGACGGCTACATGTGCGTGGAACTGTTTTCGCGAGGCCGACTTCGTCGATGTCGGGCCTGATACCGAGCCTGAAGCTTCCGAACAGGATCCCTTCAGGGACGATTTGTGGCAGCGTGCCGTCGACTCAGACATGGGAGAGTAGGTGGGATATCTGCTGCAATGGTTTCATTACAGCCGATGATGATGCCGACACCGCGGGACCGTGCACGGATTAGGGCATTGTGAATGAAGTACGGGGCAAGAAAGATTTGGAGGAATCGAATTGCGAAAACGATGAAACTTTGGAGCCCGTCCCTCATGCAGCTTATGCCACGGGCCTCGTCGAACAAACACGCTGCTGTTTGAAATAAACTAGAGACCGTCCTTATCGCTTCTGTGCTTTGAACCGCTTGCATCACGGACTTTTTTAGGCAAAAAAAAGTTTGTGTTTTCACTCGCAGCTTTTTTTAAATGCGGTGTCTCATTTACTACGAACTTCAGGATACAGCGAACGAATTCTGCGTCAGGATCATGTTCGTTATAAACAGGCTCGACTAGTCTCCTGTTCTGGGCACAGACACTTGATGGCTTCAAGATTGCACTGACTAAGGATGCTGCCCTTACCATTGTGTGCAGCTGCTCTGCTGGCATTGTGTCGTTGTGCACATACATCTGCAGCACCTTGTCAGCCAACTTGGGGTCAATGGTCCCCAGCCGGTCCCTGACGTAAGAGCTGAGCTCTGCGCTGTCCACTTGGTCTGCCTCAGGGAGCACCCTTCGAGAGGCAAACTCCTGCAGGTTGGAACCTACGCCAAAAAAGGGAGCCTTAATGCACATGCCGCTTTTATTTTTTTCAGTAATAAATGCACAGAGATATGGCAAACTATCAAACGTAATGCATTCAACCTCAGTTTGGTTGCCGTGCCTTATATTTTAATGATAAAGGCTCACTGACATCGGCAAATCACAGAAGTCTCACAACTACGATAGTCATGCATGGTCACTGATAAAGAACAAAACTAAAAAATAATTTTTTTAGCTCAATCGCTCACTGCTCATCTTCGCAGAGGAACAGGATGCTAGCTCATTTCACGAGAGGTGACTGCAGTGCAAGCAGACTTGATAAGCACCAATCGCGAGGTGTTCATGGCATGAAAACAGGCTGATGGCACAAGGTGTGCAAATAGAAGTCAACCTGATTAGCTGCTTGGCACTCAGTCCAAATCACTAGCGCAAACTCTGTTAATTGCTAGTGTGAATGAGCAAGTGGCATGCCTATGCATCCCACACACAAATCTAAATAAAAAGCACTCACCAATTACAACAGGAACTCGGGTGAAGTTCTCAGATGCCCACAGCTCATAGACAAAATCTTTGATGAAGACTCCTGGGGGAGAAAAAAAGAAAGAAGATTTGCTTTTTTTACTTGTAGTGTGTGAGAACCCAAAAAGTAGAAACTGGATAACAGTAATAAGAACAATACCGTTGAACATTAATATATCGAACTCAAAGGAGATTGCAAATTAGTTCGATTTATGGAAAATTCGATATAAAAAATACAGGCCCCGAGAGCTCACCTGTAGCGGATCATCACCTACAACAGGCACATTCAAGAATGACAACTACTTTGGCACACACGCCGCAAAAGAAGGATTTATTTGCGTGAAAAAAATCACTTATCTTGACCTGCTTCGTATTCGAAATGTTGAAGATGCTAGTCTCGATCTTAATTCCACGTTCCGTCCTCAAGTTTTGTTATCGCATCATTTCACTGCCAATAATTCGCAGCGCAAACCACGCCTACACTGTTAGAGAAACTTTGGGATGGCAAAAGATCATTTTGTTAAGATTACGTCCACTTTGTGAACATTACAGATTATTCTGGAACATACGTCGCCGCTAGTGATAACACTAGAATATTCGATGGCAGGTGTATAAATGCCGACACGATTCGCCGATTGCCAGCTGATCGACGACCGACGCTCTCTTTGCCGCTATAAGTGCCAGTGTCTTACTTTCCTTTTGCGTGGCCACAAGTTCAGTCCGAACAAAGTTTCTTCTTTGACCTGGAGTCTGCTCCCTTCATTCACGTCACGACCTCGTGACATTATCAAGGCTGTCCAGGTGCGACAGCCCGGTTTCCTTCATGTGGCCGATACAACGACGAATGTCGCAAAACACTGCCGCCACTTCAGTGGCGGAGTTCGCGCGTGTAGCCAGCGCCTCGCCCGCATGATGCTCCTCGTCACATGAGCTGTCGTCCTAGGCATCCTGAGTCCCTGCTATCGCAGCTATTATATCCTTGTCAGCGAGGCTCACAACGGCTTGGACTATGCAGTCCGCTTCCACGAAATTGTCCGCAGACACTTCGTGTGGAACTGCTGCTGGGAAGCGGAACGACTACTTGCGAAATGAGTCGTCTATGCGCTCGTCGTCGTCGCCTTCACCGGTTCCCACAAGTTTCCCCGTCTCGAAGCCTGCCTCGTGGAGCAGTTGACCACTGTGTCCGTCTTCACATCTCGCCAGCAGTTGAAGATCTCCGCGGGGGAAAACATAGTGGAGATTTCCGGCCACTCCTTCGTCATCCACTGCTGGATTCCCTGGCTGCTGACAGCTTTGCTTTCGCCGAAAATGGTTTTTTCAACGATGTTGTAGCGCTACTTATATCGGTGAAGCCACCCGGTGTTGTCGGCAAGTCGTTTCGCCGAGTGTAGCAGCAAACCATCAGCATCGTGCCATCCACCGGAGATGTTCTTCACGTGCAATTCTAAGAACCAGGCATAGAGTGCCTTTTCTATATTCCCGTGGGCAGGAGCGCGCACATGACAGGCTACCGAAGTTCACTGCTCTGCCGCCTTTGCCTTGATATTTGCTTACAAGGTGCTCCACGGTATCCCAAAGTTGCCCACGACGGTCGAACATTTGTCGGCCGCCTTAACATGCTGAATAGCCTTCAACTTTGTCAAGGGTCTTGCGCTTCTTGATGCTGGCCATAGCTACACGAAAAGTCGACAATTCAAGGAGTCCGCAGCAGCTTTGCGCACCACGCACGCAAAAGAGAAATGCTGCACATGCGGTGGTACCTAAGCAATGCGTGAACGGAAGCACACAGCGCTCGCAAGGCGATGGGCACCACAGGATGGCCACCTGTGAGATGTTCTCTGAGACAACAACAAAAAGAGCGAGCTGTGGTTGGCTGATCAAAACTCGCAAAACAGCAACAAAAAAGTAAAAGAAAAGGAGAAAGGAGGAGGACGTCAGCTTCATCGTTCCTGCAGATGGGTACGCGGAGAAAGAAGGAGAGATAGAAAGAGAAACGAAAAAAAAAGGGGGAAGAAAGCCATTTCGCAAGTTAGAGATAGTGCAGTCCAAGCTTTCTCGCCCTTACTTTTTCTTTTCGAGCGTTTCGAGTTTTTGCGGATACGTGGTGCCACGCGGAGGTTGCTGGGTGCTGCGAGTGCCAAAACGCACCTTCCATTCGCGCGCGGAGCCGCGCTGGCGCAGATATCGTGGGGCGCAGCGAGTGCCGAAGCGCACCTTCCAGTTCGCGCAGCACTCTATATATCTGAAGGCGGGTAAAAATGCCGTTTGATATAAGCGAGCAAATTTCTATACTTTAACAAGGGAATTTCAAAGGAATAACTTATGAGTTTGATATATCCGACAATTCGATATATCTGTGTTCGACTGTATACTCAATTGATCCGCATGGTCATCATATATCTAAATTCCGTCACCAAAATATGAATTCTTTGTTCTCCCTTCATAATCGTCCCACTTCAAATTTACCGATGTGGCAATGGCAGTTACAGCACCAGAACTTTGTCATTTTGTGAAGTGGCCAGCATGTAAACGACACGGTGGCACTTTGCTTTGTTCTGTTTAGCCCCATGTGCGGTATACAAGTTAAACGTATGCTGACATTAAAGGCTTCTGAGCATGTGCTCGAACAAACACTGTCATGCATTGTTTCGAGTCCTCACGCATTTGTTTTAAAAAGAGCCAACAGTAATGTGCAATAGTTCTCACCATCAACGACAACCAGACTTGGTGCTGTCATTTCTTGCTTGCGTGGCAACTGTGCAGACACGTCATCGTACCACGACATGGGCACAGCTGCTATTACTTCGTCGGCTGTCTTCTGGTGAAGGCAGGTGAGGCTGGTACAGTTGATGTTCCTGCATTAAAAAGTGAACATATTGTGACAGGGCCAAGATGTAGATCCATTGACAGAGCATATAAACAGCTTATATTACAAGCCAGTGATCTCTATGAAAAGAAAAGCAAGAGAGGTATTTTCGTGCACTGGCTACACATACCTAAGTTGGCATCAGTCATGGGAGCACCAATGCATTTGCCCTGCATGGGTGAGGACTCCAGAACTTATTTATAAATACAGCTAACCCTGGATATAACGAAATCAACAAATTCCCAGAAATATTCGCTATAAAGAGCTTTCTGTTATATGCAGGTTCGGTACGAAAATTCGAAAAATACACGCACAAATTTATACAGAAGGGTAATTGAAGGCAGCGCTAACCAAGAACACCTATTTGGTGGTAAAAAATGTGTTATTATTGCGATAGAAATTATATGGACACTCTCCGTGGCTTTTGCCATTGCCACCATATTCCGTAACAAGTCTAAATTGCTAAGATGCCCCCGTGCATTGTAACATATAAAGCGAGTAAAAGCGCACGAGCTCTGTTGAAGCAGAGATCAAACGAGCCGGCCCTTCTTGTCTATCGGCTGGAAAGCACATAGGATAACATCCCCCCACGTATTAAAACTGCCGAACGAGCATGAAAAAAAATGCAGGGGTGGGGGGGGGGGGTCGCTCGAGTAGCAACAGGGTGAACTTTGATTTTAAGGGCATGGTCCCGATCGCTGGCGCACGTGCTATCTAGGCAAGCATCAGTGCGCTTTCAGTGTGAAGAGACTGTGTAAAAAAAGCACTTCTCCCAGGAATGGCTGTATTTGCTTACACCTACCTTTTGTAGGAGTTCTGCGATATCGTATCTAAGAGTCGATTGTCAGCCTTACTTCATATAACATTACACTTTTTTTGCTACAGCAATCATTGCATTGCATTCAACGCACCGTCGTGTTGTTGCCAGAGCTAATCGCGAAAGCAACGGTCCCGCAATCTCGTGGTGTGGTGCAAGACGGAAACGCGTGACCAGCCGGCCTTCGAAGATTCGTCATCGTCACACCGTGGTGTCGGATCATTTTTATCAGTGCCTACTTTGACATCCTCTCGGTGGTGATGACATTGTTGCCCGTATCTAAAATTAAAAAAAAGAAAAAAAGGCAACGCTGAATGTCGTCGGGGGCCACACTATGCACGTGCAGTGAAATCATGCACAGCGTCGAAAACGAAGAGCGTACGACACGGATATTACGGAAAACTATTTGGTAAAGTGCCCTCCACATGCAGCAGGACCCAACATTCGTGACAATAACTAAAACTGGCACTGACAATGCAAAAGTACATTTTTTTTTTTTTGAGGCAGGGGGAGGACAAATTCGCGCATTCGCCCGCGGCGGCCAGAACGGCAGCAACGCCGGCTTTTGGGGTGCAGGCTTGACTGCCCATCTCGTGTGCTCACCTGAAAGTTGCCAGGGCCACAAGCGTGCCGTGCACACATCGTCGGCAGTGGGGCAACGGCAGAAGATGCATGCTCGTGCCAAAATGACAAAATTCGGGCAAAATTCCTAGATTGTCCGTGGCGAAAATTTTTTATATCAAGGATGTCGGGATCCCGCTGTTACTTTGTTGCATAGAGGTCGTAAATACATTTACTTTTATGGAGTAATGGGAAGGGGGGAATAAAAAAACTTCGTTATATCGAGGAATTAGTTATATAAAGGTTCGTTATAAGCATGCTTAACTGTATAGCCGAGGAGCAATGTCTTCCCTTTGGGGCTGCTGAATCTTCATGGTAAAGCAGCACAAGAAGACAATAATACTAGAAGAATAACACAGGACAAGCACCGAACTAACAAATGTTGGATTCACTGTACAGAGAGCAAAAAATGCAAGTAACTACGTGTACCATCACATTAGAAATAATAGCCACATCTTTCGAGCCGGCTGAATTCACAATTATGGAGATGGACATATAGGTGGAAATGCAAACATCAAGGTTGTTTATAATGCAAAAAGCTTCTATAATTTTACGTGTACCTTTGGTCAATGTGCCCAAAGACCGCACTTGAAGAATGAAACAAAGGTTAACAACAGGAGCCACAATGAGATGACAAATGTTAAGTAGGTGTGCCTTTAATATGTTGTGCTGGTGTAGCCTCTCGCTAAGACAGGCACCAGACTGTCCAGTATATCTTTTGCCACAATTAAGTTAGCGGGACGTCACGTACTACACGATGCAGAGGTTACAAAACAAGTGCGATGATTCATGCAGCACACATTTTTTTGTGACCATACATTTTCCCTCCCATCCATCATGGCACACGCTCTCCAAACTTTACCAAGAGCAGAGAAAACAACATTGATATCATAGTTTTTTGCAATCTTCTTCAGACGATGTGAAAGCCCATGAAAGCATGGCATTAATAAGAACCACCAAGATTAAGAACAACCATAATGTTTCCATTTCCATTCCATCCATCCATTTACGCAATTGCAAATTCAGCCTGCTGGAAAAAAGTGACAAGTATCCGTAATGTGATGATGCATGTAGTCGGACTACGTGTGTATATTCCTTTCTATGCAACAAACCCGACTGTTGTAATTTCAATGCTTGTCCTGTGTCCTTCTTGTGTCATCGTCTTCTTGCGCAGCTTTTAATATAAAAACCAACTGACTAGCCCAGTCTTGCACGCTATTGCACCACTGGATGGTTGCATTTTGTTTTTAGACGTGCAGGATACTGCTGCTGGATCGAACCTTGCGTAAAACTAATACATCAAATTTATGATCACAATAACGATGGATTTATATTGTGCATCTCCCTCAATGCAGTTAGGTCATATTCCAAGCCCCATGGGACGGTTCTGGAAATCAGTGTTCATGTAAGGTGCAGGTTGTGAGATTTGGACATTGTAAAGAGTAGTTAACTGCGTCCATTTCACGGAACATCATCATTAGTTCAGAATGCCACACTACTAAATGCCATGAAAGCAACACAAATATCAAAATGCAAGGTCACACACTTGCTGTTAATGCTACATATATCTACTGATGAGCTCAACGATGCTGTGTGTGTGTTGTGTAAGTCACTGACAGAATACAGTTATAACTCAAGAATGCAATACCACATGCTCATAAAAATGCACATCTTTCTCAGCATTACCCAACAATTTTTAAGAAACACTAATACACAAGAGCCTGTATCCCCTGTTACATTGTGGAAATAAGCAAATGTACTGGGCCAGCACATTCATACAACTTCTCTTCGAATCAAATGTATTGTCCCACAATGAAGAATTATGCAATTCCTAATTGCCAACACGAAGCAACTGCAACACAGAGAAAATGCGAGTGGTGGCATCAGGATTTGGTGAGTTCTTCCACGGGGTAATAGGTTAAACAATTTTCTTTCTTGTTTAACTGTCCTGTCTCATATACGATGAAAAATGGATATTCTTGCAGAGGGAAGTACATTGTGTGAGCCGCCCTGTGTGGTCTTCGAGTTAAAATAGCCAACATAAAACGTGATGAGACAGATTTGGAATTCGCTTTTATACGAATGAAACCTCTTGACTGCCCACATAACTGTGACTAAATAATTATGCTCAGTGGGTGACAGAAGTCTGCTGGCGTATGCTACAACTCAGCCTTGTCCACACTGGCATGGTGCTAACAGAACATCTATTGCATGACCACTGATATCAGTTTGAATTTCCGCTGAGGATTGGTGGCACAGCAGGGCAAATTACGAGTTGAGAAAAATATGAGGCATGATCAAGACATTCGAAAAGTGGCACATCTGCTCTTTAAGGGGTTGGTAAAGGAGAATGTAATGGTTGCAGAATTTACCGTATAAACGCGTGTAAGGGCCGCACTTTTTTTTCAGGAAGTGAGGGCTAATTTTCAGGTTGCGGCCCATACACGGAACTTTTTTTTTGGCGAACTAAAAACAACGTACCAGTTAGTGAACGAAGAGCGTTTATTGCAGTATGCCACGTAGCGCTTAATCGTCGTCACTCGACGAGTCCTCTAACTCAGAGTCCGAGATAGTGTGTTGCGGAGCACCATCATTCCACAAACAGTCATCTTCGGTGCCATCCAGGCTGTTGGATATCCCAGTGACCTTAAAACTTCGGGACACAATGTCCGTCGACACCGAGCTCCACGCCGACAATATCCAACCGAAAACAGTAGCAAGCGGTGTCCTCTTCAGCCGTCCGGTCGGCGTGTGCTCACGGTTGCCGGTTGCCATCCATTCCGTGTAGAGTCTTCGGAATTCAACTTTGAATGGTCTATTCACGCTCACATCCAATGGTTGCAACATTCCTGTGAGGCCGCCTGGAATCACGGCCATGTCTGTGCCGACACGGCGCAGCTGCTCCTTCACCTTATCGGTAAGGTGGCCGCGGAAACTATCCAATACTAAAAGTGAATGTTTGGCCAACAAAGCTCCCGGTCTGTTCTGCCAAACACTTTTCACCCAGTCTAGCACCAAATCATCGTTCATCCATCCTTCTCTTGGGCTCTAACTATGATGCCCTTGGGGAAAACTTCGTTCGGAATTCTTTCCTTTTCAAAACAACGTACGGGGTAGCTTCCGCCCGTCCGCGGTCACACAAAGCATCACGGTGCAGCGTTGGCGCTCAGCGCCGGTGGTCCGCACGGCGACACTCTTCTTGCCTTTTACTTCGACTGTGTAGTTCTCGGGAGAGTCAAACCACACAGGAGTTTGATCAGCGTTCGCTATTTGCGACAACAAATAACTGTGCTGATGGCGCAGGCCGATGACATGCTTGTGAAAACTAAGCACCTTGTGGGTATAGTCTTCTGGCAGCCGCTGGCACAGCGTGGTCCTTCGCCGAAAAGAGAGTCCCTTTCTTTTCATAAACCTTCGCATCCAGCCAGCACTAGCCTTGAAATCCCCGGCCGGTATATTTTTCGCACGTGCCAAGGCTAGTGCCTTCATGCGCAGCATGTCTGTAGTGAGCGCAAAACCATCGTTCCGCACCTCAGTCACATAGCGGAGCAACTCCTCTTCCAAATCGGGATACTTGCACTGTTTTCCTCGGAAAGCGCGCTTTTTGATAATGGTGTTCTGCAAGGCTTTCTTCTGGGCACACCAACGTCGAACACACTTCTCGTCAACGTCGAATTTTCTGCCGGCGGCCCGTTTCCCGTGCTCGAGGGCAAACTCGATCACCTTCAACTTATAGCCAGCTGTATAGCTATTCAGCTGCTTGCCCATCGTGCCAAAACGTAAACGTCCCGCAGAAAACTAGCTGGAGTCCCAGAGTCATTCAACGGTGCGCAAAACTCGAGCACATGGCAGGCTGAACAGCACAATGACCGAACAACGCACAAACACCAAAATTGGTGATGCTAATGCCGATATGGATAGCGCGTTTGTATAGAAGTGTGAGAAGTTAAAGATAAAATCCTGCTTTAACCTTTAGTTGGCGGGTGTATGAACACTACTAAAAAAACTAAAAATTTCTCGCCAACTTCATGAACATATTAGCATGAAGAAAACCAACAAATTATTCTAATGATGTACTATATGGTGATGATGAGAATTGCGTTCTCTAGCGCCATCTACTGACAACGCCTAGTAGCTCACACACGCGCGCGCATTTTGAATACGCATGGGTCAAGGAAAGTGCGGATGCGGCCCTTACACACAACTTTTTTTTTTTTTTTTTTTGAATATGTGCTTCTTAAAAACGGGATGCGGCCCTTACACGGGTGCGGCCCTTACACGCGTGTATACAGTATTACGAAGCACTGTAAAGTGGGACACAGTCCTGTTTCCTCGCGTAGCTTAAGCACAGGCAGCTGAAATGGAAATTCCTTACGGCAGCTGTTCTATATCAACATTTTGAAAACATCCGCAACTCGACAGTGGGTGTGCTGTGCAATAGCTACCGTGACAGTGAAAGTTCCAGTATAGTCTACTCTTGTTACAATAGACCATGACAATCTGGTAAAATGAGTTCATATTTTCTGAAGTCCGTAAATGATTGTTTCGTATTTTGCTCAGCAGTGTGGGCTTTGAAAACTTGAAAGTTTATGCAACATAAGACAGGTATTCATTACAAAAACACACTTTTGGGACCCGCGTGGTCATTGGCATTCATTTCTTCGCGTCATGTTGGCGTTGCCATGCCAAGCGTCGGTCCTGCAATATACTCAAAGGCGTGCGCCACGCCGCGTTGCTTTGATACATGTGTGTTTCTGCGCGTCCGGTGTTCCTCCGCCACGAAAACAGGGAGACGCAGTGTTGTCTGGGTAACGCATTCGCGCGAAACGTAGCATGTCGCATTTCTGACTGGTTGCGCCTGGCGTCAGACTATAGAGTGCTCGCATTTTGCTAAAGTAGCGTCGCTGTGCCCAGTGTGCACGCGCGTCGACGCTACATGGGAGAATATTGGGCCCTTCATGATGCGGTCACGGTCATTTTGCTAGCTCCGCATATACCGAATTCGGTGTTACGTGATGCCAATGGATGACGAAATATATGACTAGTGCAAACATAATAATCCTGACACGCCTGTCATGTAAGAACACGACAACATACCACGCTTATAGCATGCTCGCGGTCGTTTCGCTAGCTTCACATATACTCAATTTGGTGTCACCTGACGTGGATAGCTAACAAAGGTAAACGACACATCATTTACCTCCACCTCATAACGTTGTGCTGATTTTAAAGTGACATATCAACATTTCCCATTCGTGCTTCGCATATCATCAATTCCCACTGTACGTGGGATCCGCCAAATTTTTTTTATTTACGCTTAACTCAAAGAAATTTGTGATAAGAGATTGGCCGGAACCCTCAAGTAACGATGCAATCACTTTGCGCCACGTTTCAGTCACGAGCAACACGTGAACCATTTACATGACCAACATGCTCAGAGACAAGCTTAGCTGAAGGCTTGGCTTAGAAGAAAGCTTCCAATGTTGCTAGGTGCAATTTATTGTTATCGTGCCTTTAATGCGCAGATAGTGGTATGGTCAAGTCTGTTGTGAGCTTATGTCAACATGGCAAAGATACACATTGTGCAGAACATCTAAAAAATATGCTGCAATATTGTCTGCTGTAATTTATAGTATACTGTATCTTGGTCTACTGAAAGCGAACATCACTCCAATACTTTATGACAGACCAAACTTAGGCTGAACAATGGTTTGTCCTATCTGAAACACTGTTGTACACCGGCCCATTATAGTGAGCATAAACTATCTCTATAAGAGGTGCACGGTTATTGAAAGTAACAGATGAAATTTTTAGAGAAATAAAATGTGTCAGAAAACATTTTTTTTCTCGTCGTCTGCTCGAGTTTTCAACTTTAAAGACTTTTTATGCACTGATTTTGATGATTCCCTAGTATTTATGTCAGTATTCAATACCACAAACTCCAGGGCTACAGAAGGCAGTCAAAGAAACGTTGAAAGACCCCTTTAGAAACAAACAAATGCATGGTAAGGTCACGGATCTACTTACGCCAGAAACTCGAGGTTGTTGCGTGCAGCCTCCTCAACTGTCTGGTTGGGGAAGTTGACAGATGCACCTGTGGCCCAGACCCTACTGAGGAGGCCCTTGGTTTCTGTCGACGTTGCGAGAAGCAGGGCTGATGTGGCTCCCGCACCATGGCCAAACACAACCACCTGCGCAGAACACCCATCAGAAACTTGCACCATCTAACACACATTTTTTTGCCCCTTTACTAAAGTCTAACTAAACCATACATTTGTTTTCTTTACTCAATGAATGATTCCTTTGTGAGCTGTTCTAGCTCTCAGATGCCAGCAGTGGTTGCTGAGCTAGCTCAAACTACCTGCCCAGGCCAGCGTGCATTCAAAGCAATAGCAGACCTTCAAAATTACTTCTGAAAACGGTTGCTTACTTTTTCACCTTTTAATAGCTATTGGGTCAGCTATCCATGGTACTAGAGAAAAGCTATGGGCTCAATCACACTACGATGAAAGCATTTGAAGAAAGAAGCATTTCATAAAAAGACTGAAAATTTTCGTCGTATGTACAGTAAAACTTCGTTTATTCCAACTCACCGGGACTGAAAAAAAAGATCTTTGAATTAAGCTGATTTTTCAGTGAACGAAACATACAATAAGTGGGATGCAAGAGACTGAATTATTGAAAGTAATCGTAGGTGGTCGTTCAGTCTGTGCTGGCTAGTTCATGGCTCCAAGGGTTGTGTTTGCCAGTAATAACCGGTCGCAATTTCGCCACGAATAAGAGAGAACAGCTGGCTTCACTGCTGACAGCCAGCCAGCCAGGTTCCCCCCCTCCCCCCCAAAGAAAGGTGGTCTTGTAGGCACCCAAAATCTCACCTGCAAACAAGATGTGCTCTACTGCAACAAAGTGATAACACGCGGGCAGCATGTCACCTGCTCCTCACAGCGTCGGCATGCGACATGCCCATGTGTTATCGCTATATTGCAGTAAAGAATACCTTTTCCACATGCACTCATTTCAGTCGTAATGTTTTTTTTTTTTGCACTGGAAGATACAAGGCTAGGATGCTTCACTTGTCACGCATTAGTAGCGCTCCAGTGCATTGCCTTGTGGCACATAAGGGCTGTAATTTCTGCAGATTTGTGTCGAAATCAGAAGGAATGGACAAAAAGGACCCAATTTTTTTTTTAAATGACCGGACTAGTGCTGACTGCCGCTTTAAGTTAGCCACTCAAACTTGCATTGCAAAATACAGGACCACAAAAATTCTTCAAATTAGACAGGATTTCAAAATTACTGAGTTCGAATTACCGAGGTTGGCGAATTAAACCGGCGATCGCCAGTCTAAATGCAAAACACTACAACTTCAGCATCACGTGTCGCAAGAGTTAGTGTGCATACTCTGTGAGTGAAACCGCCTTGGACACTTTGCAACCAATATGACTGTACAGTGAATACTTGACACAATTGATCTCTCCATCTCTATACTTTCAACCATTCCCCTAATTTCCCTTTTTAACAATACTTTTGCACAAAGCACTGCAAGTGAAAACATATTTTTGGAACAGCAAGACGTGTTCCTAATTTCATGCATTCTTCCAACAAATACATAGCGTATCTGCTCAGAGAACCTGTCAAAGAGTTCCCATGGATGCTGCATTCACACTTTTTCCAGTCTAGACAGGAATAACTGTTTTCCCAGAACCGCTATAGCATTTTCCTTTTCACACAACCAAATCCCATTTTATGAGATATGTATAAATTACAAACTGAGGCTATAATACCTGCAATTCTTGTGTATATAGTGTGTTTTGCAATACCTGTGGTACAGTTTACCTTTACAGCTTTAGTTTATTGAATTAGTCGTGTCTAGTCGTGTCTCGGAAGAAAACACAAAAGCATGCTGTGCCCTTAGTCGTGTCTCGGAAGAAAACATAAAAGCATGCTGTGCTTTTGCGAATAATATGTGCTCACACATATGCGCAGACAATGTGCACAACATCCAAGCTTGTTATGCGAGCATTGTTGCCCATAGCGTCTTCACACACCTGTTACTTTAAACAGCCAATATTCTGTGTCTCGAGGACGGATTGCATTTACAGTGATCGTTGGCAGAACCCCAAAATGCCTTTCACACAAACGCAAACTCCTGTTTTCGTAGGACCCAGTTAGAGAACTCCTGCTTTAGACTTATTAGATTATAGAAGAATTCATGCTGACAGTTTTTCAAGTCCGCCTGTTCAACAGACATCTCCATCTTCATCGGTGATAGTGACACAGCCACGAAGGCAGACGAGAAGCAGGCGGACGAGAGTGTGCCGGAGTGTGGTGTCGAGGCTACATACGTGGTCTCGGCAATTAACAAGAGTGCGTTTAGACAACGCGCTGCAGCTGAATTTAATCTCGGAAGCTATCGCCGATAACCTCAACACCATGGTGCACATCATAGTATGCAGCGCAGCAATGCAGTTTTCCGCCACTCCGCCACGTGTTTCACATCTTGCAAGCTTCTGCTGCTGAGGGTACAGGTGCTGTGATTCGGTCTCAGTGTCACACTTGAGACCACATCAGATTCATTCCTATAATCCTTATAGCCAAACGACTTAGTCTGCAAAGAAGCAGGCACATTAGTGCTGCTTCTTTACAGCCTTTATATTTCTGGCACTTTACTGAATAAGAAGAGAGAGAAAAGAAGTGATGAAAATGAGGGAGGTTAACCAGGTCAACACACGGCTCGTGTACTCTGCATGGAGTGACAGAGTAAAGGTAGACACGATTTGGAAGAAATAACCAGTTCGCACATGTATTTTTCATCATTGTCTACCAGTTAAGCCAAGTGTTCATGTCTACAGCCACCATACCATCAAACTTTGCAAAAGACAAGTTATTTGAAAGGACATCATACCTTGTTGGGGTCCCCATTAAACTGCCGGATGTTGCGCTGCACCCACTTCAGCACTGCCACTTGGTCCAGGAATCCATAGTTCCCAGATGTCGGCGGCCTCACCCCCTTCGAGAGCAGGTCCAAGGACAAGAAGCAAACGCATTGCGCCGGTACTCAAATGTCACCACCACGGCGTCGTGGGTGCGTGCAAGCCCTGGACTCGGCTCCAGAAAGATGTCCTCTTCTCCCATCCCCATGAGCGATCCGCCAGGAAGCACCACCAGACTGGCCGAAGGCCCCGCTTGGACATGGATGGTGTGTAAACGTTCAGGTAAAGGCAGTCCTCGCTTGTGTTGAAACGCACACCGGGTGCCTTCTTTTGGGGGCATCTAGGAGCAAACTTGTGCACCTGCTTCGTTCCAGTACCAGCACTCGCTGATGCTTTGGAAGGGCCCTCGGAGGTTTCCAGCGGTGCTCGCCGAAAGGAGGAAGAGAGTACGGAATGCCGCGGAAGACGAAAGCACCCTCTTCTATGTGACCCTCGACTAGACCGCAGTCCGTGGCTGCCACGGGAATGCTCCAGTCGTCGTCGTCGTAGCCAAAGCCTCCGCCAGAGAGGGCCGTCACCACCAGGATTACAGTAACGAGGAATAAGACTCCAATGGCTGCACCTACAAGGAGGTAGCGCTTACGTCGATACACGGCAAATCGCTCACGCAGAGGCAGTTTTTCCGGCACGCTCTCGTCGCCCTGCTTCTCGTCTGCCTTCGTGGCCGTGTCGGCATCACCAATAGGGATGGTGATGTCTGTTGAACTGGAGGATGATTTCACGTTCTGCCCCTCGCCTTCATTCTTGCCTTGTTCGCCAATGCCATCGCCATTCGCCGGGGAGTCTTTGCTGTCTTTGTGGTTCTCATCACCTGCGTGATTCTCCTCTTTCTTGCCCTGATTGTCATCCTGCGTCTCCTTCTCACACATCTCTGTATCCTCTGTGCGCTGCTTGCCGAAGTTGGGTGTGAAGCTGCCCTTCTTGAACCACCTAAGGGAAAATTTTTTTTTTTTTGCTTACACAACAGCTAGTGCTACTGCGAATACTTGGAATGACTTTCTTACTTAGAAGACTAATGAGAAAGCTTGTGCAAGACATATAAAACAACATACTTTTAAAGGGGTACTGACGCAAAAAAATTTTGGCGTCGCACTTTTTTTTTCTGCGTTGTGTTGCTAGGAGCCTGTTAGTCATAACACGGCGGATTGTTTGCTTCAGGCATGAGAGATCATTAATTACAGGCTTCTCAGTACTGAACAGTTTCAGTTTGGTTCGAGGGAGCTCTAAAAACGACAAGCCACTAAGTGCAAACTGTCACCACCTAGCGTGTGCAGCTCTTGACCACGTCAGATCGCAGAACTGTGACTCACTTCTGCACGGTCCACATCAAGAAATTCTTTCGAACAGGAACAGAACAGAAGTGTCACCAAAATTTTCGACGCATGCGCCGCGGCCATGGACTCACGAGCAGCTGCCGAGAAGTATAGACTGCTGAGACAAATGAGGCAAAAAAAAATGGCAGCTATGACATGAGGGTTACAAGTAAGGGGGTCCCCATCGATGGGGTATCTTTTGATGGTGTCAATAGCTTCAAAATTCGAATTTCAAAAATGCTGTACACCTTCTAAGCTATATTAGCTGTTGATATTTTGCAGATGATATACGCATGTTCATGGGAACCGTTCCTGCAGGCTATCTCTGCCGCAAAACTTTGTGTACATACCACTTTACAATACATTCGAGCCCTCATATAACGGCCCCACTTAAAACGAACTTTCACTTAAAACGAACAATATCTGCGTGACCATGAAAATATACATTGTTTCAATGGCACGAAATCGCACTTACAATGAACGTCTCTGAGAGCCGCCGATTGATTCCAGCGAATGGAGTCGACGCTCTGCCGAATTCCTGGGAAACCACTTTCGACCATAGATCAGGCATCGCCTAGGTGCCCATAAATTATTATTGTTAAAATACCGCCCCTGCCTCCGCGCCTCTTTAGTTCCCGCTCTCCCTGACTGCTTTTTCTTACACAGCCCTCCGTCCTTTGTCTCTCCACTACTCTGAGAATCCTGCATCACTAGACGAGGCCGATGTTTTCACACTGCCACCAATCTTTCGAAGACCGGTCGGCCATCTCTCCTTAGTTTTTGATCGCTGGTACTGTCGTTAGTGTCATCAGCTTGGAATGACCAGACCATTTGCCAACATCGTCGGACACTGACTGTATCTGATCGTCTACGTCCTTGTCTTATCGTATCGTTCTAGTGCACAAGCATACGCTACCCCACCAACTTTGATAATTCGCAATTCGTTTTGTGTTTAGGACCTGTTCTCGCTCACTTCGCACTCAGCTCAGCATGCCCTACTCACGCGTGCAGAAGCAAAGAACGACTGTTAATTTGCGCGGAACAAATCGTGAAATATCGAAGTCGCTGAGGCCATGCAAACCCGCCAGCCCAACAAAACATTCTACGCGCAAGTTGCGTGTTTCATGCACCAAGCAAGCTACCAACCTGTCTGCATCCCGCCATATCCTTACCTCTTTTCACTCTATCGCAACTCCTTCACCTTCTCTCGCAAATCTGCTCTCTTCTCTTGATCACAACACCTTCGCCCATATCCAACGCTCCGCGACGCCAGCCACCAAGAGTTATTATACAGATTACAGAGGAAAAGGTCCCCGTAGAGCCCATGCATTAAAACTTATAACCGCTCGTGTGCCGCCATAATGAAACGATACTCAGCTTTCGGGTGACCTTCACTCATAGTCGCCTTGCATGCTGCAATGACACCTGGCATTTTCTGTTTGGTAGGTCTCTGCTACATCGCACTATGATACTGTCACATGAAGTTGAGGTTTTGGCGCATGCCAACAAAAATACGTACGTCAAGGCACTGTATACGACTCACCCGGCGCGCAAGCGAGTCGGCACAATTGGCCGCACGCCACGTCACCACGCTTTCAACCTTACGAGGATGGTGGAGCGATCTACTCAACAAACCTGCAAACGCTGCTTTTCACGCTGAGCAAATTGTATAAATGGCCCTGGTATTTTTCACAAAGTAGTTGATATAACTTCATACAATTTTCGTTTATTATAATATGTGATGACGCTTATTTATGATTTGTGCTGCGAAAATTTGAGTGTATTAAACGTTTAAATCTAGTGCTTCTCTAAAGTATTGTGATGGAAACAATGACAACGTTCCAAGATGTCAGCGCTTTGGTGGTTATAGCTTTTTCAGTCTAGCTTTTCCTCTAAAGTCAGTCTATTTAACTCTGTGCAGCCATGCTGGTTCTAATTCAGAAGCTTCTGTTTTCTGACTAGAAAGGGGCCCACAGCTGTTCCTCGCGTTCTGGCATATGTGTTGCATGTGCTCGCCTTGCTCGCTCTTGGTGTGCGTGTGTGGTCAGGATGGCGGACGGGAGGCCTTCCGCGCTTTTTCATGCCGCTCAACAAAACGTCGAAAGTGTGACCGCTTCGCTTGGGCGTAATCCAGGCATTAGGTGCCGTGTTGCGGAGCGCTTTCTCATAGCTATTGACCACTTGGCAGCCAACTTGCCGCTTCTGGCGTCCCGATATCTAGCTGTGGAGATGGTGAATAATCGTGGGCGGCGTTGACGGCTATGTGCGCACGAAACTGTTTTCTCAAGACCGACTTAGTTGACGTCGGGCCCGATGCCGAGCCTGAAGCTTCCAAACAGGACCACTTGGGCGGCGATTTGTGGCAGCGCGTTGTCGACTCAGACATGAGAGAGTGGATGGGATATCTGCTGCAATGGTTTCATTACGACCGATGATGATGCAGACACCGCGAAACCGTGCACGGATTAGGGCATTGTGAATGAAATACACGGCAAGAGGGATTTGGAGGAATCGGATTGCAACGATGAAACTGTGGAGCCAGTGCCTCACGTAGCTTATGCACGGGCCTCGGCGAAGAGCATGCAGCCGTTTGAAATAAACTCGAGACCGTGATTATCGCTTCTGCCTTTGAAACAAGTGCATCATGGACTTTTTGGGCAAAAGATTTTGTGTTTTCACTCGCAATTTCTTTAAAAGCTGTGTTTCATTTACTACGAACTTCGGAATACAGCAAACGAATGTCGCGTCAGGCTCAGGTTGTTATAAGCGGGCTCGACTGTATACCTCATGACATATGTAATAACATTGTACCTTTGTTTAATAAACTGTCCCATCATCACATGCTTCATGATGACTTTTTTTCTTCGCCACCTGCTGTCTTTTCACGCAGTGACCATGATAACAAAGTAGCAAGCATAGCTTGCCACTCATCTTTCTATGATAAGTCATCTATAGAGCAGGCACAATAATGGAATGGAAAACCGAGCATCACATGTAGCAACTGAAACCAATTTATCATCTTTTGAAGTGTTGTTACGTGCAAGCAGTTTTACTTAAATTGATATTACTACCTGTTTTGTTATACAGGCATTAACACACTTTGCATCAGTGAGATTTAATGTAATCCTGCATCAGGCAACTACTACTATGTATTTATTTTGTAATAACAATGAATGCCTCTGCTTCATATTTGTGCTATATATGATGGCTCTTGCTATAAGCCTTAATTCCAAGTATATGTAAATTACTTCTTTTTTTTAATATGTTCCACAGTTGTACTCTGCGGCCTGGTATTGCTTATTATTCTCATTTTTTCCTCGTCTTTTTTTTTTTTTTTTTACTGTGCTCACCACCCTATGTAACACCCTCGTAAGAGGGCCCGTAAGGGTACTGCGATTAAATAAATGCATAAACATACTGTCAGTTTTAGTATGAGCTGCTGTACATGAGCCACAGTGGAGCATCCTCTGGGCCACACTTCCGGCAATGATTTAGGCAGTGCAAGTAAAGCGTGTTAACCACACTGACTTTCATGAAGTCCCCCAGACGTGATACCCTGATATCACGATACATAAATGACCTAATTAGCTAGCCCATGCTCTTGTACACCTGTAATCTCAGTCATGTTTGCAGTCTCAGTGTACAGAATTTCAAAGTATTTCAAAAGGCTTTACTCTCTTTAAGGCTGCTTCGCAGCCCTGCTTGAAACAAGAGCCAACAAGTACGAAGACTCAGAAAGGACGCAGAACGTATGCTTGTTTCATCATGAACTAATACCAACATGCCAACTGGCAGTCATCCTATACAGCCCTGCTTCCTTGCTTTCAAGCTCTACTTTTCATAATTTATTTAAAAACATAGTGGGGTTTACACTGAACAACAAAACGGGAGGAAAGATATACTTTTTGGCATGGTAAAACATTAGTGAAATGTTCACAGGCTTTCTTAACAATTATGCAACTATACTATTAAACCCAAGCAATTGCCCACCCGACGGACGAAGATAATTAAAAAAACGTTAACAAGAGGTGGACTAAATTTAAAGGTGAGAGTAGGAAATCGGAAGAATAAATAACAGTACGCAGTTGTATGAAGCCTATCGATATTGCAAAGCTGCATGATGTGGACTTGTCGTGAGTTTGTGGCAAGTGTTGCATTATTTATGGTGTAGAAGTCCGTTAAATTAGTATGGCATTTGGCTAAACTCAGGTTGCCTTTTTTCAGTTCATTGAGCGCGAGGAGGCCGCAGATATGTGACGAAAACGAGCGAGAGTTGTGCTACCAAGATGAATTGGCAGAGTGCTGGTAAAACATGAGAAACATGCATCTTGTCGCGGTTGCTGCCACATGTGATCGCACATAGCTTGCAATTTCAATTCGTGACTGTAATAATAGTATCCCTAATGATGCTTCCAGATGTGATGCATCTCTGCAGGGGCCATCGCAGCCAAAGACTGCCTACAAAGCATCATTTCTAATGGTTTGGTGACAAATCGCTGGGCCCACAAATATGTGCAAGGTTTTCGATACTTTTTTTAAATGTCAGCAGCGTATGCCCCAAACAGCAGTTTGCTTGTGGCAGATTGCCAGTTTGCAGTCATATCTGCATAGTAGCCGAACATGACTGGTGTTGTTGACATGGTTTTCTCGAAAGTTGTAAGTAGCAAACTTGCGTTTGACTTGGCACATGCTGTCGCAAGTACTTTCAAAACTACGTCGCCACAACGCAAGACTTCATTAGTAACACCATTTGTAGTGGTTGTGATGGCAAGCGGTCTAAAAGGTTTTGTTTTGACTTAGTGCTATGCCGGTGAAATACTACAAATATGACACAAGCTTCCATTGGCTGGAACATACCGTATTTTCGCGCGTATAACCCGCACCAAAAGCCCAAAATTTCAGTGACGAAGTGGAGGTGCGGATAATACGCTGGGTTTTTCCTATAGTGCTGCTTCACAGCAATGCGTGTTGTGCTGTGAAGCCCCTTAACAATGTAGCGAAGGCTACGGAGGCGGTTTCCGCAAATTCGTGTTGCTCCGCAAGTAGCACGGCAGCTTGCGGCTGATTTTGGTTTCGCTTGCTTGCATCGTTGAAGCGTTTAGAAAAACATTTGGGGAGAGACAATTCGATTGTTCAGTGTAAAATCTCACTGTCACACCACAAGTATACTTTGTGGACGTTCGCGGCCGCTCAGTGACCCTCCACATGTCCCTACGTCACGGACGCCATGTTTACTTTTGGAAAGGGCTTGCCGAAAAGGTTGTGCTGTCTAAAAGTTCCATAATAATAAAGCAGTATTTATTTCAGCAAGGCAAATGAGATGTTATAGTTAGTGTCTATAGAGATATTATCAGTAATTAATGTACTACTTTTTAACGCGGTAGCAGGCATGCATTTCGGTTCTGTTGTTTCCAGGGTGCTGTTACAGTGTACTAGAAGGGGTAGTGCTGTCAAGTTGTCGCAGAGTGTGAGTGCTCTTTAGCTTGTTGATACCGTTAGTTCTCCATATCTCGACCCGTTTGCCAGGCCTAAGTCGATCTGTTCTGTCACCATGAGTAGCGTACGGCGGCAGGCCTTCACGGCACAGCAAAAGCTTAAGATCATCGCCGTCGCCGAGGAATTTGGAAATTGCAAAGCAGGAAGACGACACGATGTGGACGAGTCCTGCGTGCGACTGTGAAGAAAGAAGAAAGAGAGCCTACAAGTCGCGCACCGCGACCGTAGGTCATTTCGTGGCCCCAAGACCAGTACCTACCCTGAGCTGGAGGCGGAGCTAGTAAAGTTAATCGAAGATGTGAGAAGCACGGGTCACGCCGTATCGACCGAGATGGCCCAAGTGGAAGCGCGGCGACTTTCGAGGGAGCTAGGCCTACTTCACGAGTTCGTGCGAGCCGCGGATGGCTGCACCGCTTTATGAAGCGGCAAGGGCTCTCAATCAGACGGCGGACTACAATATGTCAACGCTTGCTGGCTTCTTATGAGGAGATGATCAAGTACCAGAGATATGTAATTGGCCTGCGAAAGCAGCACAATTGCATTTTCTCGCAAATCGGCAATGCGGATGAAACTCCTGTTTATTTTGAAATGCCGTTGGACACAACGATTGAGAAGACGGGCAGCAGTTCGGTGAGCGTGCTGACCGGCGGGAACACGAAACTGAGCATCACAGTCTTGCTTTGTGCCCTTGCCGACGGCACGCAACTGCGACCGTACGTCATCTTGAAAAGGAAAACTCTACCAAATTCATTTGCCTGCCGGTGTGGTGGTGCACGCACACGAGAACGCGTGGATGAACAGTGACTTGTCGAAGACTGGATCAAGACGGTATGGGAGAAGAGGCCTGGTGCGATGCTCGCAAAGAGGTCCATGCTCGTTCTTGACTCGTTCCGCGGCCACCCAACTGAGGAAGTGAAGGACCACCTTTCACGCAACGGCATCGACTTAGTTGTTATACCCGGTGGAATGACATCAATGTTGCAGCCTCTAAATGTGTCGCTTAACAAGCCCTTCAAAGCTTATGTCAAGCGCTATTACGCAGAGTGGATGGCCGAAGGCTGCTAGGACTTGACACCGACAGGATAAGTCCGAAGGCCTGATATTGCCCTATTCTGCAAGTGGATTGTCGAGGCATGGAAGGCCATTCCAGGGGAGATAATGCGAAAAAAGTTTCAAGAAATGCTGCATCACAAACAACATGGATGGAACCGAAGATGACCTTGCGCATAATAGTGAGGACTGCGGCTCAAGTGATAGCTCTAGCGAGAGCAGCGACAGTGAGTGAATTGTGACTGGCCTTGCAGACAGCGTATTCTGCTTGCTAAATAAAGCTTTTTCTGTCTACATATGTGCTATGTTGCTTGAGCAGTAGCTTTTGTACAGCCTTTCCTGTATATCAAATGTGCGGGCAATACGCGAGGATTTTTTTTTTCTTTCTCGGTGAGCTGGAAGTGGGGGTGCGGATTATATGCAGGGGCGGGTTATACGCGCAAAAATACGGTACTTTTCTAAGTAGTTCGCAATGATTTCAAATTACCGGTAAAGACGTGAGGGCATTTGCTAGAGTAAAGGCACTCGCTGGAAATTTCGTGGTAGCGGTTATATTTTGAAGCAACTATTTTTATCCGCCAGTCAGATAAACAGAATACAGTTAAAGCCCTTTAAACGAGACACTGATGCAACAGAGAACTGGCTCTAAGAGACACTAATGTGTCTACATTGAAATAGGTGCTGAGAAAATGCATGTGTGGTACATGCATGCCTGCTTATAACAGACACCTCATGCAAAAGACAAGACTTTCTGCTCCGTGCATGTTTCTAATAAAAGGCTTCGACTGCATCTAGACGAAGTTCCTGTATTGTGCACTAAACACTCGTATCTGTCTTTTCAGATCAAATCTGCAAAGCCTCAGCACCTACCTGGCCCAGAAGCGAGTTGTGGGTGTCTTTGGCAAGTCGGGCAGAGATTCAACCTTCACCACATCCTCTTCTTCCACAGCTTCCAGTTCTTCCTTTCCCTGCTGCTTCTGCGGGGCCGCAGAGTCGGCGTCACCAGTCTTTGCCTCGGTAATGGGCACGCCGTCGATGGTTGAGCTCATCGGCCGAGCTGAGCCCGACCACGAGTTCGTCCAGGCTCTTGCCTTTCTGACCAGTGACAGATGCCTCGGCCGGAGACTCGGCCGCAGTCTCTGGTGCACTGCACCCTCCGCTTCAATTGTCATCCTGCATATACCGAAGACACTGGACCATGAGCATGTTGTGTAAATATCAAGGTTTCAACTTTGAAGTTAATTTAAACACTTTCTTGACAATAATACAGCGATGGAAGCAACGTTTTTCTTTTTGCAGCAGCCTAAAGTGTTATCTGAGCAGAAAAAGAATGTTAGTTGGGAGCAGCAATTCAAATTTTTGGAGCAGGTGGCAGAATATATAAAGAGACTCTGAGTTGAAAACATCATTTAAGCATCTGATAAATCCTAATAGTAATCGCTGAACCAATTGCACATGCAAACACTCCCTGAAAAATGCAACAAACAATTTAAGCAGATGGATTGTCACTGAACACTAAGTAGATGAGCTATATATTTAAAATACCAGTATTTCTGGTGCAAATTATATAAAAGTGATAAAGTTTACATCAGTAATACAAGTAACTGCAATCACATACAAATGGCACGAGATCAAATAAAATTATTCTCAGAAATAAAGGAAACTGCCAACCAACGATTTGTAGCACAAAGCCATGAAGAAACCTATATGGACATAATAAAAGCGTCTCTTGGTTGTTCAAAACCTTTTTGGCAACTAATCTTTCTTGCATTCCATTACATACAGTCTATTACATTTTTCAAGGAGGTAATTGTAACAGAAATTTTTTTTTGTAATGGGTGCAGGTCTGTGTGTGGGTTAAGAAAAAGTGAACACCTGAAATTTTTTTTCTCGCATTAGTAAATTCTCGCTATAAAAAACAAAAAACACTGTTGTCATAAAAAGAATGTGTATGTAAAAAAATAAATAGACATGCAGTTGGTGACACCACCAAGAAGTTGAAAACTTTCCCGCTGTGATGTCACGTTTTATGCCATCTACAAGGGCATGCAAATTCTTCATTTGTAAAAATTGTCCTATAAAAGAACCAGATACCTAAAGTACCGTGTTTAAGAAGACTGTTTAGCCAACGTGGTAAAAAAAAAATGCACACATATGCACACCCAGATTAAGCTCACATTTTGCCATTTTCAGTGGGATATGATTGTGGCATTTTTCTTGATTTTCAAGGGCTTCACAGGTGCATTGTCATGGTGTGCACTTGTTCTACTCTTGGTACAGCATGTTGACACACATTAATTTTAGAGAATGATGCTGGCTTTTGGGATGTACATTCATTTCGCACACATACAATTTTTTTCTTGATAAAAAGTACTCACACCAGTCCACCCAAATGGCAGCTACTCTAAAGGTCCATGATGCCATGCTGACGCATCCATGTGTGAATAGGGAGGAATTTAGAACTGAAACTTTTCGCCTATGGTCGCATAATTAATGACACAAGTTTTCACAGAATAGTTCATCAGTCTAAGCTGATTGACTGTTTAATATTAGTGTCCCTATAAGAAAGTTCTGAAACGGAAATTACTGTTACGTGTTCACTGACAGCAATCTGCTAGATTGTTCTCTAATTAGATGCTGCTTTTTTTGTTTCCTGCCTACGAATTCGTCGCTATTGTGCCATCCTCGCACCACTCACCAATCCTGGAACAGCACATTCGTCTCTCCAAGAATTGCACTCCCGACTACAGAGCGCGACGGCGAATGTAGTACCCGCGCAGTGGAAGAACGGATATGGGTTTGGAAAGACGTCCCAGGAAGGGCGAACAGCGGAAAAAAGAAACAAAATCCGTGACGAGAGCGGTTCAAAACGCCTGTTTCTCCGCACGACCGGCGGCCAGTTCACGCTCCGTGACGCTCGCGCGTACGCTTTCGCGCCAGTCGCGCCGCACGCGATCACGACGACCTCACTTGCACCGTCGACCGTTGGGCGCGCGCGTCGCGTTTCGTGACTGCGTTCGTGACCACCGCTGCCCTGTGTGGGCGCTTCCTCCGCTCCCCACACCGGCAGGGCTCCCGTTTCCGCCCGGCTCACGACATGTGCCCGTTTTCCGCGATAAGATCCGAGTCGCGCACACTGCCACGGTACCGTTTTCGTTCCCTCGAGCGGCAACAGTACGTATTAGCTCCGTCGAGTGGATACTAAATAAACATCACCAATCAATCGGTTCAAGATCGAAACTTTCTCATCCTTTATTCACATAAGCGGGCGGGGGAATGAACGAAATTTTACTACTGGTGGAAATGAACGGCCAACCTTCTCGGATCTCGCGCCAAAACACCTGCACCAGCCGATGCGTCGGATACATCATCCTGACGTCACGATTTGCGAAACGTTATTGTTTCCGAAACGTTATTGCTTCTGGTCCGTTTCGGTGAAGAGAGAAAGTTTTCGAAAATTTCATACTTGCGTATTAGGCTGGTTTTGGAAGGAAATAAGTCGACCACAGCTGTCAAGAAGAAAAAGTAAAAAAAAAACCCTACTGCCAACGTTGGTGACGTCACAGCCAGCTAGCGCGGGAAATTCGGTGAGGGCGTCGCATCTCTTGCGTCACGTGCACGTCGGTTACGTCTTGCCAACAAAGCCTCCTATCAGACAAACCATTTTGCTATTGCGCAAAAGTAGTTTACTCGTATGAACCCAGAAAAAAAAAATGAGACAGTACAATTGCAGCGATAGTGTGATGGAAGTAACCTAGCTGCCACTACAAAAGTTCTACCCAGCGCAAGGAACAAGAAGTATGGTCAAGGCTAATGCACAGTGTCAGTTTTTGATCAATATCCTTCATTCCACGTCTGTTACCACGACAGAAATGATGTGGTGTGAGAAAGATCTCCCGCACAATCTTGCTTTGAGCTAGTTGATTGCGAGCACCGCCAGGAACGTCCATGTGAGCGGATTATTAAAAACGGCGTGTGTCAACAAACATGCCGGGTATCCAACTCGCAAGAATTTCCGTTACAATCTTCCCAGCGGCACGCGAATGAGCGCTTGAGCACGGCTGCAATGTGCGCTTCAACTGTGGATAGACAGAAGGACAGACGATGCACGGCGTCAGCAATAATTTGTGGCGTCGTACCACTCCCTCCCGTTGACCCTGATAGACGAAACGAAGGGGAATGAAGAGGGAAGCAGCAGGCCAGTTGGTCGGAACAAGAGGCACACACATCCCGCGGGCGCGATAGGAATTCGGGGGGCAGCGTCCTTGCGAGACCGTGAGAACGAAACCGCGACGTCGACTCTTCGAGGGCACGCTTCGGGCAGCCTCCCCCGCCACCGCGCCTCCCCCTCTCATCCCCGCGGAGGAGGGGCAACAAAGGCGGCGGGGTTCGACCGCGCCCTTTATTCCCGCCTATGAGCTCCTCTTTGCACCCGCTTGCTCCATCGCTCCGGCGTGGTTTTCTCGACAACAACGAAGACTCCCCTCTTGTCACCAAAAGAAGAGATGGGGAGGGTTGTAGCGTGCAACAGAGACACACAACTGTGCTTATCAGTTCTACTCGATCACGTAAACGATGTGACCGCACAAGCCGCCCCGCCAGGCAGGCACAAAACACTCCGTGCAGAGCTCCGGATACTCCGCCGACTGCCTGACGCAACAACGCTCGCGGCCGCTGTCGGAGGATGAGGGCGTGTCCGGTGGTCATTTCTTTTGGCCGCCTTTGCTGGCATCTTACGCTACGTAAAGCACACACAGCGCTGAAACGTGCGGTTATGTTTCCGTGACCATAACCCTGCACTAGACCATAACCCTAATGTTGGAACAGAAAAAAAAAAGCGGTGTTAGAGCAGACATGATTGGTTTTGGTGTCACTACTTGTAAATTCCAATCAGCCAATGCACAGTGAAATGGACGGATCCTGGAGCGATGACACTGATGAGCAGTCGCGCAATTTCGTCTGGCTTATGGTGTACTCGGGAAAGTCCGCCGTCCATTCTTCCAGGCCTTCTATATTCAGTAGTGCCACGGAAAAGGTTCCAGGCGTGCTTTCTTGAGTGTCTCTGGTTCCACGAAGACACTGCCATGGTTTGGCAAAGCAAGTTTCACTACGTGTCTTCTCTACGATGCATCCGCTTCTTCCTTGTGGCTCGTATTACATTCGACTCGTTATTCCGAGGTCATTTTTTCCCCTCGAACAGCCGATCCTATTCGGCCCGACTCGGAACTTTTCGTACACGAACATCCACGACACATCTGCTTCCCAGCGGCAAATAACCCCCTAAGAGGAGTAATAGTCTGCTCTCAAAACTAAAGGTGTCTTTCTCATTCACACAAAAATAACCGTTATCTTGCAGGCTCTTCTTCACGTTACCGCCGTGTGCCTTTACTTTTTAGTCACGAACAGCGCGCGCGGCATAAGCGTGACATGGCATTATTGTATGGAGGCGAAAATTTCTCCAGCTTCTCCTTCCACGGTGTCCGTTGTCACGGATATAATCGAAACATATGTGAGACACACACACAGAATTTACCAATAGACTAATATCAAATATAAGACACCCACAAGGACAAACCCTTCATAATAGTTGGTGGTGCCTTCAACGTACACATTATGGCCCTTAGCACCTAGCTTGGTCGTCGACTCTTCACTCAATCATGAGCGTCGGCAGGATTTTGTCTTGGGGGGGGGGGGGGGGGGGCAGCAAACCGGTGCTGAATCTCGGCTCAGTAAGGAGTGAAGCGCTAATTTTGCGGCTTGAGGGTGCCCCTTTTGCACCCCCCCCCCCCCTGCATGCCGACGCCCATGCACTACTCAAGTACATACATACATTAAATGGGCAACACTCGGGTAACGTACGGTATAGTCGAATCATATGTGAGATAGAAAAAAAAAAAAAGGTTAACATCGCAATAATTCAATCATACTTGTGACGGAACAATACGAAATAACCTATACAAGCACAGACGGTTGAGTGCCACCATATTGGACCTTTTGTGTTTTGCACCCTTAACAACTATCAGTGTTACACTATAGACGCATATGTACTAAAACGGTGGGGCTGATGCATACGATGTTTTATGGTCTTGATAATTCACGTTGCAATATACAGAAACAGGAAAACGTCGGCTTGACAGCGCAAAATGGCGGCGCCCCGATGCCTTACAGAAAATAGTCTACACTGGTCGGCGATTCACCGCAGGGCGTAGCCAGCATTTTTTTTCGGGGGGGGGGGGGGGTGGGGGGGAGGGGTGCTTGATTTTCGAGCGGGCACCGCTTAAATGATCATGTTTTTCTCTGTACGCCATGGCGAAAAAAAAAACAATTTGGGGGGCGGGCTTCAACGCACATTTGCCCCCTAGGTCCTAGCTTCGCCCACTCGATACATTTCGTGGAGATGCGTGGATTTTTTTTTCTCAAGAAAGGAATCTTAAGAAAGCCGAATGAGGATTACTTTTGAAGGAAAAGGGGTGCCTCGAAAAAGGCGCAGACTGTTATTTTGGAATGCATGAGCACGGTCTCGGCGCCTGCCTGGTTCTTTGAAAAAAAAAAAAACGAAAAAAAAAACACGAGAATTCGCATTACTTGCACGCTTTCAACTTTCCGAGTGAACGACGAATTGCCCCGAGAGAGAACGATGGGAGATTAGTTCTTTTCGGAGATCATTCGTTGAAACAGAGCAAACAGCAGGGACTACAAACAGCGAGGGAATAACCATGGAGGCGACGCCTGTGCCAAGTGATTTCATTGGAGGCTGTCTTTTATGCACCCAAAAAAAGAGAGAGATAAGTCTTATTAGTGGATAAAATGAATGCCGAAGAAATTATGATTTCAAGGGGGCGCACAGTTTGAGTGCAAGCGCGACGTCACAGATTTCGAACTGTCTGTTTGCTTCAACATAAACAGCAGGGAAAACACGAACTAACGAACAACTACAAAGGTTTCTTTTTCAAGGTTTCGCAACGATTTCCAAGTTAACGGTACATATCTCCTAGCTGGACATCGGCGATTAATTAAACAGCTGCGGCACGCACACACGCGTCTTCCCACCTCTTCGGCACAAGTGAAATGCTGTTTGCCGCATTCCTAGTCACGTGCACGCACGCTGAAGCAAACCGAAACAAAAATCCAGCTAAATCTAACTAAATCCAGCTGCCGTGCGCGCGCCATCCCCGTGCTTGCGGGAGAAGCAAGTCATGCTCGTTAGCGCGTGCTTGTCTGCAAATAGCTCTTCGCACCTGCCTCGGCTTCCCTTTTCAGCTTTCTTTTTGCCCGAAAACTGCGCACAGAGAGCCGCGAACATTCCTTGCCGAGCGAGGGATTTGGAAGAAGCAGGCGCGGAAATTTCCTTCCCTCGCTGAACTTCCGATTCTTCTATATTTCTTTCCGTCCCAACGCATCGTCAGCCCGCTCTCGTATCGGGTCCCTCTCAACCACCGCCCCTCACACCGCGACCGAATCGCGCCCGCGGGGGGCGATGCGGGCGGACAAATAACACGGAGCTTGTAACCGTGGCTACGCTGTTTATGGAAGAGCCTTTCTTTCTCCCCACAGCGAAGCCACGTTTCTTTCTCTCTTTTTTTTTTCTCCGATTATTTAGCTCCGAGCACGGACAGTGATAGTCCGCAGATATTGGGCATGCTCACGGAGAAAAAAAAAAAAAAAGGCGCACGTACGATCGAGATTCCTAGCGGGACGATAGTTATAGCGCGAGAACAAAACGACGACACAGAGACAAGAAGACACGGGCGCCTGTGTCGTCGTTTTGTTCTCGCGCTATAACTATCGTCATGCCATCCAACTAGCCCAAGCTGCCACACTCCTAGCGGGAGCCGGGTCAAAAAGCTCGTTCCTTCAACTTCTTCCAAGCTTCCTATGAACCAGTAACACTTGTAAAGTCACATCCGCGCGTTTCGATCGCAGTCGATTCGAAGCTTGAAGAAACGCGATCATTTCAACACCCCTCTCCCCTCAATTTTCATTTACTCGCCAAGCATGGGCCAACTCCTCCGTCGATCGCGTGAACAGCAATTATAAAGAAAAACTTCAAGTTCACTGCTACGTAACAAATGTTCCTCGTCCACGCACAGGGCGAGATATGCGACGGAGACCGGGTACACATCTAAGACTGCTAAAAATAACCCGCTCCAGTCTGGCACGTGACGCCTGAAATTGCGGGACAAACAACTTTCGCCAATGTTCACATCGTAAATCAAAGTACACGGGTGAATTTCCTGCCAGTTATAATAGCAGTCAGTGCTTTAAACAAGGACGAAACGCACCGCGGATTGAACACCTCCATAGAGTAAAGAATAAAAATCGGTTAGTCCGCTGACAAATCGTGAAGGTTCACTGACACGCCAGCTAACGGTTTTTTCCCGACGACCCGTTATATATATATGCCTTGGTTCGTCTTGCAAGAAAATGTGCCCGCGCCGTCGATTACAGTTTCATTTCAAACACAGTAAGGCCGACATTGGGGATGGGCATCACTCGCTAGAATGACCAGTAACACCCAAAAACGCGCTTGTAGCATCGCCCTTTGTCACTGCATACATTTGCGACTACGCACGTTGGGGTTTCCGGCACTGCTTTTGCGAGGGTGATGTAGTGACTGCGAGTGAATTTCCACAGACGAATTGCGCATCACAACAGCGTGCAACGAGAATGCAGCGAGCAATCAAACAAAGTTATGGACCCCGATGCGACAACAGTGCCTTCGCGGTAGCAAAAGCGGCCGGCAAGCCTAAAATGGCCTCTTCGAGACAATTTTTGGCTCCCGCAGGCCAGTCATTTTCCTCAACACGCAGTCACGTCGTCTCCGTAGAAGTTTTTCACGCGCGACGAAGGAACTCCGCGCAGTCTCAGTGTAGTCGGAGCTGAGTTCGATCCTATATAAGACGATCACTGAAGACGGCACCGATCCCAAGCTGAAGAGAAAAGAGACGCCGAGAACTGCAAGATGCGCCGGCCCGCTTCAACAAAAACGCTTCACCGCTGCCTTGTCATCCGCACTGCAGCGGTAAGAAACAAATGTTGATCGAAGATGAAAGCTTACCTGGCCTAAGGCGAAGGATGCGTTGCCAGTTGAGGTGATCGGGCAACCAGCAAACACCCGCGGGTGGACTATCAACGAAAAATTTTCACTCTCGCACTGATAAACTCCCGCAGAAAAGCGAAACGTCGTCGTAGCGCAGGGATGCGGCGTCTTTCTCCACCGACTCCAACAACTCCCGTTTAAAAGGACAAACACGTCCCAAAGGCGGCGGCGGCGGCTCCTCAAGCGTCCTGCGAGCGGGCGTCGGGATTTTTCAAACGGAGTCCGTCCTACCGGGTTTCCGTAACGTCATTTTTGCGTCGGGGGGTCTTCTCCCAAATATTCGAAACGTCGCGCACATCCATCGCTTCCCTCGCCCAATCCGGCTTTCTTCGCGTCGCTTCCTTTCTCTCTTCTCGACACTTTCTCTATCGGCTTCATGCTTTCATTCTATCACTCGCTCACTTTCTTCCGTGCTTCTCCTTTCCTATACCATTTCTCCTCTCCATTCATTGCTTTTTGATGCATTCGTTACAGTTGCTTTCTCACTTCTTTGTGCTCAGACGGCGCCACTGTACTAAAATTATATTTGTCAATGTGTGGTAGCATGCCAAAGCGCTCCTAGTGCAGGTAACGTGCACTGTAGTAAGTGGTGTTTACCACTTATAGTGTCAATAACATAACTGTCACTCTAAAAATTGAAATTTGACAGTTTAGACTTGCGGTGTACTACCCTTTCACCATGCCTTTCACTGACTGACGAGCTAGTTGACACAATTACATTAACGTATCCTAGTAAAGAAGCTATATTACCATAAATAAGAAATGATACAACTCACTCAATTCACAAGCGGCTCTTTTTGAAAAGATTTTTCATCATTACCACTTTTGAACACGTGACAACGCGGCTCTTTTCTAACATGGCGGCATAGCTAGTGTCTGTGGCTAATGTGGTGCTCCCGAGTGCGATTTTTCCGACGCGCCAATGATGGTAAGCAACGCGAGCTTCGTTGGAAACGCCATCTTGCAGCGCTGGGTAGACTGAGCAACTAAGGTAAGGCACGAACGTCAGACGTCACGCCTCTAACTCGAGAAAGTTGACGAGGCGCGCTCGGTTTTCGTTGGCGTACAGCGCATGCGGTCTTGCCAGCGCGTTCACCGCCGCACCACGAAGCGTTCCACTCACGTCTCGCTGACTGAAGCAGGCTGCAAGTGTACATGATTGCCACTCGATATCATTTGGTCTACTTGCAGCGTCGCTCAGGTTCGTGTGTCGTGTGGCTCACGATTTCGAGCTTGTTTTCCTCCTTCGCGCGTAGGTCAGGGCCGGTGATACCGGCTTTCATAGCGTCGCATTCTTGTCGTCTCATGAAGCGTATTAAGGCACTATCGAGTAATGCCAAGCTCTCTGTTTGTTTTAGCTGTGTGTGCGAGCTTTAGATACCGTCGGTGAATGTTGAACTTGCGACCGCCGCTTGGGCGCGAGTTTTGAATTCTGGCGCGCCTCCGCATCTGACGTAGTGCGCCTTGCTCGCGTATATACAGATGATAGCATTGACAGCGCCCCCTATACACTACACAACACATTCCCCCCTCATAAAAATTAACAACACAACTAAAGTCAGTCTACTTTCGCGCACTCACTTCACAGCACACGTTCACTTCACCACACTTGATGTTCTTGTAGTCAGGTCAGCTCGTAGTCTTGATACCGTGTTGGCATTCTTCTTGTTCGTTCCGGCCTGGTGCGTGATGGTGCTGTGGCTGTGGCCAACTGCGACCGAGATGTGTCCTGCTGATCGGGAACCTCTAATATGGGCTCCGTTACCGTGGTTTGTGCACTGTCAGAATGGTTAGCGCTTCCCTGGGTGTCTTCTGATGGACCCACTTCCGATTCATTCACGACTATAGGGTTTTGTGGCTGAGCCATCTTTCCTATGTGAAGATCCATGTCGTAGGAAAACCCCGAAGATGCATTGCGTCGCGCTGTAACCGCGTCAGCTAGTGCCTGTGCCTGTCCTGTCCTTCCTTTACTAATTACTGTTAACTTTGATGCGTTCCATTTCGTCCCGTTTGCCAGTAGAAACGAATTCGTGCCCACACGTCTCTTCACCTGGATCGGCAAAGAAAACTTGTGTTTCGTCTTCGGTCCGCCTTGTTTTACTTTTACGAAATCTCCTGGCTCAATGACAGACGCTCTGGCACCTCGTTTTTCATCGACGTACTTTTTTGTTCGTTGTTGCTGCTCCTTAACGCGCTGTTTCAACTTTTCCATGACGACACGCGGCTCCTCAAAAAATTCCCTTTCTGGGAGGCCAACAACATCCAATCTCGTTCTGGGTTTTCTTCCATGCAGCAGGTAAGCCGGCGACGCTCCTGTAGTTGCATGCGGGGTGGCCCTATAAACACCCAGGTAGTCCCAAATTGCCTCCTTCAGTGGTCTTCGCTCCAATGCCGCAACCTGCATATACTCCTTGAGAACGCGGTTGAACCGCTCAATTTGCCCATTGCATTGCGGGTAGTACAATGTTGTAACACAGTGCTGAATTCCCCGGTCTCGTAAAAACTGCTCAAAACATGTCGACATGAACTGACGCCCATTGTCAGTCACAATGCTTTTCGGGTACCCTTCTCTCGAAAAAATTTCCACGAGTACTTTCACTACTGCCTGTGCAGTTATTGTGGACACAAATGCCACCTCAGGCCACTTGCTGTGGTAATCAATAATAGTGATTGCAAACCTGCACTCTGGAGGGGCTCGTTCCATCGGCCCAACGATGTCAATTCCAAGCTTTTCCCACGGCTTCTCGGGCCACTGCACTGGCTCCAACGGGGCCCTTACAGTTTTTGCAGATTTATCTGATGCTTTGCAGACAGCACAATTCCTAACCAAAGATTCAACATCACTGTCCATTCCGGGCCACCAGTACTGTTCCCTCAACCGTTGTTTGGTCCTTACAATGCCTGGATGCGATTCGTGTGCCATCATGACCAGCCTGGAAGCAAGTGCTGCTGGGGGAACGACCCGTTCAGCGCGAAACAATAGTCCGTCTATAACCGACAGTTCTTCTTGCATACGAAAAAACAATTTTATGTTTTCAGCTAAACAGCCCTTTTCCGGCCATCTGGACATAACATACTGTGCCACCTCATTTAACACTGAATCCTCAGCTGTCGCTGCCTGCAACTCACTCTTTGTGATCATGCTGGAAACCACAGCAACTACTTCCTCCACAGGGTCGTCCTCTGCAGGGGTCAACGGTAGCCTAGAAAGCGCATCCGCAACGACATTGGTGCTCCCCTTTGTGTACTGCACCGTGAAGTTGTATCTCAGAAGTCTAGCAGACCAGCGTTCAATACGCAGTGGCCGTCTTCCAACCCCATTTGTGGACAGCAGTGTCACCAAAGCCTGATGGTCAGTTCGTAAGACAAACTTGCGGCCCCACAGATAAACATGCCAATGTTCGCACGCCCATAAACATGCCAGCGCCTCTCGTTCCCCGGTAGAGTACTTGCGTTCTGGTGGCGTTAGTGTCCTCGAAGCGAATGCCACTGTACGTACTTCTCCGTCGACTACCTGCTGTAGCACAGCTCCCAGTCCATATGCCGAGGCGTCAGTGGTCACTTGTACAGGCAAAGACTCGTTGAACATGGCCACCACCCCACATGACGACAGCATCTTCTTGACCCTGCAAAAACTCTCCTCGGTGCTCTGGTCCCACACGAACTTCTGTCCTTTACGAAGAAGCCGTCGCAGCGGCTCCACCACCTCTGCATAATTGGGGAGAAAATGAGAGTAATAGCCTATGAGCCCAAGGAAAGACCGCAGCGAGACTACATCGGCAGGCGTTTGTGCTTTCATCACAGCATCCACCTTTGACTTAAGTGGGGCCAGACCTCTTGCACTCACGTGATGACCCAAAAAGGAGAGTTCCTTGACAGCGAATAAGCATTTCTGATTCAGCTGCAGCCCCGCCTCAGCGATCCGATGCAATACCTCGCGAAGGTTACGGTTGTGCTCGTGCTTAGTCTTTCCAAAGACTATAATGTCGTCGATATAAAACAACACGCCCTTGCAGCCCTTCAATATTTCTTGCATCATTCGCTGAAACGCGGCAGGTGCCGATGCGAGGCCAAAACAAACTCTGCAGAACCTAAATAAGCCTTCGTGCGTAATAAACGTCGTTATTTCGCGACTCTCTTCGGCTAATTCCACTTGATGGTAGGCTGCAGCAAGATCCAGTTTCGAGAACCATGCTGCTCCGCTCAGCGCATGTAACAGTTCCTCCGTGTGCGGCAAAGGGAATCCATCAATGACTACTGCTTTGTTTGGCTCGCGCAAATCGACGCATAGGCGAATAGTTCCATCTTTCTTCTGCACAACCACTATAGGAGACACCCATTCCGCAGCGCTAACCCTTTCTATAATGCCTGCATCCAATAATCTTGTCAGTTCAGCCGCTACTTTATCTCGCAGCGTCAGGGGCAAGCGTCGAACTTTCGCTGCTACTGGTTTTATGTCTGCGCGCAGCTTTACAGAATGTACAAAGTTTTTCGCTAAGCCCAACTTATCAGCGAAAAGAAAAGAAAACTCACACAATTCAGAAGGGAGCGACTGGGGGCTGGCCGTGACTTGTAGACATTCCAATGTAGAACCGATGATGTTCAACTGTAGCTGGTGCACCGCGTCTAGTCCCAGTAATGCCACGCCCTGGGGAACAACGTAAAAGCGGAGGCAAGCCGAGTTTTTCCCGCGTACAACTCTGGCTGTGAACCATCCCAAGACTGGAATTTTCTTCTGTGAAAAATCACGCAGCGTCGCTGTAGCCGCAGTCAAAGGAAACCTGTTGGCGAACTTGTCTCGGTAGACGTGGTCGGGCAAAATAGACACCGACGACCCAGTATCCACCAGCAACTGAAGTGGCTCGTTCTCAACAACGACGTCAACTACCAAAGTCCGTCGTTCCACTTGTCTGACCGCCAGCACAGTGAGCACGCCTTCTTCGCTAGCGCCGTCGTTCCGGACCGTCCGTACGTTCTGCTCCCTCCTCATGCCACAGACCGCTTGAAAATGTCCCATCTTGTGGCATTTGGAGCAACGTTTCCCCCGTGCTTTACATTCCTGTGAATTAGCGAGGTGCCTTGTAGAGCCGCACCGGTAACACTTGCGCACCGACGTCGCTGTCGAGTCGCCGTCTGGGCCTCTGCCTTGGAATACGTGCTGTACTATGTCCGTTTGTGGCGACCCTTGGTCATAGACCGCAGCGCCCTCCGCTGCCTGCTCGTACGTCTGCAGCATTTCTACAGCCTCTGCCAGCGTAAGTTGGGACCCCTTCACGAGCAGTTTCTGTCGCAACTCAGTGCTCCGTATTCCATCAACAACCCTGTCTCGCAGAGCCGCCTCCAAGAAATCCCCGAAGTCACACGTCTTCGCTAACTGTCTGAGGTTACTGACGAACTCCCGTATAGGCTCATTCGGCAGTTGCCGACGTAAAGTGAATCGACGTCGCTCTACCAGTACGTTGACGGTGCTTGAGAACTGACGCTCCAATAGGCCCAACGCCTCGATGTAACTATCTCTTCCACTTGCCTCCGTCTTATCTTCTGTCGTGCCTGGCGTCCGCGCCGGCTCTGGGCCCAGTGTGCGAAAAATACGGCGTCCCTCGACCCCGAGACATTGCAGTAGAATGGCCTTTTTCCGTGGTGGCGGTTGCGCGTCCATCCCCGTTGCTTCAAGGAAATTTGTGAAATCATCGCGCCACTGCTCCCATGGGATTGTCGCATCTCCAGGAGTCTCCAGAAAAGGCGGTAATGGCGGTAGTCCGTACGTTGCCATCTCGTAGGCGACGCCCCTTAAAACGGCAGGAAACGGTTCGTCGCTAGCTCGCTAGCTTCGCCGACTGCGCCAGAATGTGCTATCACCGTATCGCGAAGCGCCGAGTGATAAGTCGGACCGATCCATGGACGGGGAACCACTGCCTTTATTTTGATGGCAATCGCTTATATACAGATGATAGCATTGACAGCGCCCCCTATCACTACACAACAGGCAAAATTTGCGATGCTTGGCCTCTTGCAAACCTCTCGCAGGAGCCTAGTTTTGGTAACCAAGCGGCAAGGCTAGATCATGGTTGAGGTCGAGCATCCACGGGTACAGATGCTTGAAAATTTGAAAATAAAAAAAAAAAAGCCAGAAACCAAATTCGCTGTATCATGAGCGACGTGATCTAAACATAAACCTGCGTGCGAATAGTATCGTTGTTGTAATTCAGCGGCATTTTGTAGTTATCAGTGGGTTCGGGCTGCCCCACCAGCCTTAATTATCCGCTTCAGTATGCTCTGAAGTGTGTACCGCTGAATCAACTTTGCATTAACAAACGTTCGGATGTCTAGTTCGTCAATGACAGATTTATAGTGTACCAGGGGCGAGTAGAAGGACGACGCCCGATGAGTGTTTTCATCCAGCGCTGATGGCAAGCGTGATTGGTTTCGCTTGGTTAGCTTAAGAAAGAGTTGTCCTTGTGGGCTGCATATGTTTTTAGAAATTTATCTCGACAGTTATTTCTTTCGTTTCGGGCAGACAGCATTTGGCACTATGAAAATTTCGTCCGAACTTGCTACTAGTGGCATAACATACATGCTTTCAAATGGGAAAAAATGTGTCTGATAAAGGAGTACTAACACCACTTTTTCAAGCAAAGTTTACTCTACCGTACTAGCTAGAGGAAATTCAGGAAAACTCAGACATTTGTTTTGACATTAAAGTCGGTTTTCTAAAGGAACACCTGTTACGTCTACACTAGTGTGACGTCAGGTTACAGTGTCAACAATGTTGACTTTACACATTGGAATGGCTTGGTAATATTAAGTTATGTGCCAAAATGTACAAAAAAAGCCACTTGTGTTCAACTAATGTTGCCACGGAGTTGAGTGGCTGTGAAAACACTGCCACGAAGCTCGTATTGTGTTACGATTTCAGTGTACAGTAGGAACTGAAACTGTAGCTTTCAAAAAGCATGCTTTAATTTTCTGTGTGCATTCACGCTTGACAGCATATTTGTAGGCTCTTGAGGGCCTGACCGTGACACACACACACACACGTTTTGTGAATATCTAACACTACTCTGTTGTTCTTTATGAAAGGGAACACACCAGCACAGGGCCTGGGCTCTGCGGCAGCGTTGTCCGTTGCGTGATTCGAGCACGAGAGTAACCTAGCAACTCTTGTCTAACGGCCATGACTTTTTAGTTTGCTAATAAATGATGCCAAAAGCGTATGGTTTACAGCGCTGTAAGCAGCAGCCGCTAAGCATGGGCCACGCGCTGCATGTTCCTTTTCATAAGAAACGACTGTGTACACTCATCGCAAGAGTTCACAGGCCCGAGAACGTGTGCCAAGCTGCCCGTCAGTGCCACCAATCGTCAACTGCAACACTTTGCCAGAAATGGATCTTCTCATTACTACTGGCATGTCAATGATGCAGTGCATTCTTAGTTCCCTGTTTGTCGTACAATGCTCTCATGTGCAGTACGGCTGTCATGCTTCTGTGTATATATCGCTGGGTGCCTGCAGCAATGTAGCGTTACATTTCTACCCTATTCACAATGCCTTTGGTCTCGTGGGTATTGCAAAATAAATGAAACCTTCATTAGTTACGAGTGACACAAAAAGATGTTAGTGTCTAGTGAGAGTGTCGGAGAATGAGCTACTGGAAAAACACAACTAAGAGAAATGGGCAGGTTTTAAAATGTGCGTTGTTCTTATTAAGCAGTGTGATAGTGGGTTCAAAATAATCCAACTGCTTCATATAGCTTTTTCACATAAATGTTGTGTGTAAGCACAACTTTTCATGCACGTTTAGGCAGCTCTTCTGTAGCTGTCACATCGGGTTGTATTTTTAGTTGAAAGTGTTTGAAAATCGCAATTTAAAATGTCTGTACGATTCACAGAGGCTCAAAGTGCTATACCTGCTATCTTTTTTTAAGTTCTGTCCAAACCAGCTGTTTTATGAAACCTATCTCTATTCTTGTTTTTTTACAGTGAAAGTGTTATGAGATCACAACTCGGGTCATGAGTGGTCCGCCGCTGCTGCCAGTGTCAGTAACCACATCGCGCGAAATTAGAAAAAAAAAAAACCTAGCACCTATGACACAGTGGGGCTTCAACCTGGGTCCTCTGAGGGCCAGCCCAGTATTCTACCATTGAGCTACACCCGTGCTTGTGACTGTTGTCAAACTTGCCTTAGGCAGGATTGATGTCGGGAAAGAAATCGCGTGAATACGACTTATGAAGCAATTTGAAACAGCGAAACAACAACCAGTTGTTGCATAATGCAAATAGCGTAACAAGTGGGCCGTCCAATGCTCCTACTGATCGCAAAGCTTGTTCTTGTTCCCCTATTAACTTTGGTCATACCCACTTTAGCCATAATCCTCGTCATCGTCAGCCACTGCATAAATAATTGACGCGAGATTCTTTGCAAGTGTTTAGCAGGTACCACGCTTTCAGAAGAATGACAAAAAGTAGCATAGCGAATACCTGCCTACTACCCAAATAAATTGTTTATAATTATCTAGTGGATATCAAGCAAGTGTGCTTGCAGTAGTTACCCAATGAATGTTTAGAAAAGGCCCTGAAAGACTGCTCTTCTAGCTTTCGCTGTGACTGTGCTGCGCCTTTCGCACAGGCATGGCATTTTTTTTTATGTTGCTTTCAAGTATTTCTAGGCTTTGTTGAGCTCGTCTCAGACGAATGAATGTCCTCAGGGCAAAAAGAAAGGTATTTGTGCTTCACGGGGATCATCTTCTTGTATGTTTGGGAAGAGATCGAATCTCTTTGGTGTGTGACCTGAAGTGTTTTCTGGCGTGCTACTGCATTGCATTACCGTGACCGTTCCTTGTTTGCAGCAACATGCCACTGTCAGTGGTGCCAGCCGTAGAAGTGTCTGGCCTGGTGCCCTTTTACCCAGAGCTCGTTAACAGTGCAGCACAGGGGAACTTGGAGAACACTGTCAAAGGACACATCAAGCAATGTAAGATCAGCAGCGTTTCTTTTCCAAGCACTACCTGAATGCCTGTGAAATAAGAATGGTTATGGGATTCTGTAGCAGTCTTTAATGGGGGTGATCGTGTACCAGTGTGTGGTCAAGCGTTTTTTCATTTTAGGTGAGGCAGCGTTTGTCTTATCATCAATTGGCACTTGTCTCATACACCCGAAAAGCGTGTTTAAATGTTGAATACTGGTCTTTGCATCCTCACCAGCAAAGGCAGGCCTATTCATGGGTTTCCACTACTGTTATCCCTAGGCTCAACCATAAGATGAAATTTAACATTAAGATAAAAATCTTGATTTTGCACTATGTTGATTGATGTGAAATTTGAAGTGCATTTACAATCTCAACAGTGCAATGAAAGGTCGGACAGTATTCTCCACTTGACAAAGCAGCGTGTTGGTTTACATAAAAGCAACTGTGACTACAATTTCATGCATGCTATGCTTATTTACAGGTCTGAAATGCCTCTTTTGCTAAAAAAAGAGGTCCCACTTATGTTCGAGCTCCTCTCCCCTTTCCCCTTGTGCTTATTACATGGACTCATATGTGCATACATGTTTATGACATTGGAGTTACGTATGGGTGCCTGTATTGTTGGGGACCATGCAAGCAGTGTGGCTTCCCTATCATGACTCCAAGCCCTTCAACAATTTTTTTAACACGTTCAAAAATGCTGCCGATCGGCAGCTGAGGCTCTTATGAACATAGAAGCCAAGCATATAGTGTAAAATCCTGTGCCAAACAAGCCATTGAATTTCACAGTCACATTTTAATGACAGCCAAAATCACTCTCTTTTTTACGTCAGTTAGTCTTATCATGGATTTCACAACGTAAATGGTGACAACACAGCCACTGGCTTCGATGATCAATCATTATGATCATCAAATGATCGCAAATACAAGCTAAATAACGCCATTATTCGTTTAAAGTCAGTAAATATACAAATATGCTCACATTCTTCAAAAAACACAGAAAAAAAAATGTTTTCTATTACATAAAGCCCTTCCAGTTTCTGTCAAAGGTGTCTGCTTAAAGGGGTGGTGCCACCATTTTTGTGGCTTGCCCGTTTTTTGCTGCAGGCATTCTTAGGCTCCAGGAAGCATGATACATGCACCAAGATCGGTTATTTGGCAAAGAAATTAATATCGCCTTTTTTAGTGCAACCATTTCTGGGTGCAAATTGGGCTGTGTGTTTAGTGTAGCTTGGCCACGTGGCCACACAAGGCTGTGACGCACGTCTGGCGGATTAAGTCTGTTCTCGCTGGCTTTTTTGCATACACGTGCTGCACAACACCTGAAAAACAAGCGTGTAGCAGCTGTGATGCTTTGTCGGTAGGTATATAGGTGGTGGTCTCTTGAGGTCACTCCCCTCACTACAAAACTGTGCGCACGGGAAGGGGGTAAGGGGGCGGTCACTCTCGTAGTCCCCTATAAGGAGGTGCTGTACAAACACAACTCCACACATAGACATAATGGGAAGGGGCGCCGCGACTTTGCGGAAGGGGCAAAATCAGACCATGCATGACATAATAGTGAGAGGGTGCGGTGCGCTTTCTTCCCCTGGAGGGGAAAACCCGTGCATGCTTATGCCCACTAGAGATCTGGTGTGCGTCACTACTTTTCTTGGCTTCCTATAGAGCTACTGCAGCTGGACGCGCTTCGGTGGTCGGAATGAGCATTAGGTAACTTGGGAGTGAATTAAATTATATCTTCTAACTGTTGGCTGTATTCGACTTTGTGTGGCTGTCTTAGCATACAGAGGAAACTCGCAGAGGCTTGTTTTAGCCTCGGAATTCAATGGCTCACCCCTTTATTGTTTGGTTTTCTACTGCGGTTGTACAAGGCTAAGCCAGAGGAGCCAATGCCGTACTACACTTCTCACAATAGACATATCGAGGTGCATGCCCTTATCAAAAATGTGGGTACTTGCCCGACATGCTTGCTTTCTCAACATTCCGTGCTTGTTGTCTGGTCTTGAGCAGATATCACCTGGTGGTCAGTCTATTAACCCACTTTAGAATGCACTACTTGATCAGCAATGATTTGTCTGGTGAAGGTGATGCGGACAATGCCACGTTTTCCAGTACCCCTGGAGATAAGCCTGACTTTAGCACGACAGTTGGCTAAATCTGGCCGTTTTAGTAGGCTGTGACTGATCACTGTCCTTTCATGTCACTGGTGCTTAAAGGACCAGTAAACAAGTCGCACATTTTTACACCTTTTAACAAGCTCACTAAATACTGCAAAAAGGCACTGTGACCACATTTTGTGAAGGACTGCGCTGCACGCTGCGTAGATGTTACTTGCTGTGGCCCAATATTACATAGCACAACTTCATCAGTTGGTCCTTGCACTACGAAACAGTGCCTTTGCCCTGTGGTGATGCAGTTTTGGTTGTTGTAGTCTGCATTTCATTTTCCTATGTGCTCTCCGCCACTTCTATAAACCAGAGATTACAGAGACAAGT